>OZ023317.1:8157228-8485446 GCA_964007375.1 Ophion obscuratus
ATCTTTCGCTTATCCTCGCGACGATTCGCTACGCGCATGCGCCGCTCGACCAGTCTCAGCTACACTCACCCACACTGTCGCTGTCACCCACACGCCCACGGATATCTATAATCACGCGGCTACCGCTCCACACTACTTGGCCATCGTTGGACCTGACATCGCTATACTGTTTTGCCCCGTTTGTTTACATCAGCTACCGGCCGTGTGACAGCTCGGCTTCGACTATCAAAATTCCGCACAGTTATTTTGATTATTCGCGTCGTCCACTCGCTTCGTCCGGCAATGTATTGAGAACTCCGTGTCGAATGGTTGCTTTAAATGTAAAAAGCCTATAGCCAAAAACGCCTTCGAGTGTCCCGCTTGTAAAAGGATATTTCACCCCGGATGCAAAAGTCATTACCTTCGTACTACTACACTTAATGCATGCTGTCGCTTGTCACTCTCAGCCTCGACTAATAGCGTCAGTGCCATGTCTACCGCGGGTCGACCGGTGACACTTGAAACAATTGCGGCCATGATTGAGCTTTCCAATGTGAGATATGACCAACTTGCAAAGGATGTGCATGAAACGGCTGATGCAGTAAAATCAATCAATTCCATTCTTGCACAACTACCACAGCTTACCGAAGTGGCAAATTCTAACAAAAACCGAATTGATGCTCTTGAACGTGAGGTTGCGTCGTTCAAAAATTCGTCATCAAGTGAGTTGGTCATTTCTGGGCTTCCACTAAGTCTCCCCGTTCCACCGCTCGATTTAGTTAAAAAAGTATTTGCGTCGCTAGGAGTTCCTGACCTCGCAACGCACATTATATCTGTGCGCAAGCTTGGTAAAACGGTAGTCACGAACCCGAGTCTGCAAGAAAATACACCCGGCGCCAAATCGCGTTTGAGATTCTCGCTAGCAGTAACTCTAACCTCAGCGACGGTTCAAGATGCTGTGATAAACGCGAAACGATTAAAGAAAGATCTACTGATTAACGAAGTCTATGACGACAATTTTCAAGGAAAAATTTTCGTCAACAATATGCTTTCCTCCGAACTCTATGCGCTCTTGCGTCAGACC
This sequence comes from Ophion obscuratus, assembly GCA_964007375.1. Taxonomy (NCBI): domain Eukaryota; kingdom Metazoa; phylum Arthropoda; class Insecta; order Hymenoptera; family Ichneumonidae; genus Ophion; species Ophion obscuratus. Next base: position 8,158,292 of record OZ023317.1, read on the forward strand.
AAAGTGTTTGCATCGCGGGCTAGCTATAAGTATGTATGGCCACGAAGTACCTCAATCTGTATTAGAAAGGCTGATGGTCAACCGCCTATTATCATTAACTCTGCAGACGATTTAAATCGTCTAGTCTGACTAGGCCATGCCGACTCTGATTTGTCCCAGCCCGGTACTTCGTCTTCCCCATGCATCCCTCGAGCCTGGGTTGAGAGTTGCTCATTTTAACGCAAATTCCCTCATTGCACATATTGACTTCGTACGAATTTACTTTGAAGCTAACTTTTTTTCATGTCATTTCTGTATCTGAGACTTGGCTTCATGCGCGCATTCCGGATGAACTCGTCAATATAAAAAAAAAAAAGAAAAAAAAATATTTTATATTTAGAAATGATAGGATTGGCAAGATTGGTGGTGGGGTCGCTTGTTTTATCCATGACTCTTTAAAGGCCAGTATTTTAGAATCTTCTCCTACTCTCTTCTCCAATGCGCCGGAATTTTTAATCCTTAAGATTCATCGGGATAATGATCTGTCTCTTCTCTTTACGACGATGCACAGGCGTCCTAAGGGTCAACTTTTCTCGACGTTCTTAAATTGTTTTAGTCGTCATGTACATGCTTTTAAGAATATTAACCTCAATTTTTCATAACTCTATTTCCTTGTCCGCTATGTATTTCTGGCACTCCTTACCACCTTCTATCACCTCATCTGAATCTCTTGACACTTTCAAAACGAGACTATTCGACCACCTGTTAAGGGGTAAGGCCACTGTAACGGCCCAAAAAAAAAGGTTTTTTCACTAATTTTTTGCTCCCGAAATTGAAGGTATTTGAAAAAAAACTTTTAATGGTGTTATCGGGCATACATTAAACTTTATTATAAAATTTTTTACAGTAAAAAAAAAACATAATGGCGGTTCCACAGCTATCTTCCCGGGACATGTTTTGCTTCCAGGGCTCCGCGGCACGCAGCACCACTGGTGCACTTTTGAATCTAGAAGAAAAAAAAACCATTAATCTAGAGGGCTATAGCTAGAGAATGTCGATCGGATTTTAAAAAGTATCAATTTTTGTGGATTTGGCGTGCGTTTGAAAAAAAAAATGATTTTTGACGAAAAAAACGGCAAGTTTTTTGTTAATAAAAAATCAATAAATAAAGTTCTTGAAAATTCCGATCGACATTCTCAAGATAATGTAAATGTTCACATCTGGTTAAAATTTCAAGTAAAAAAAATGAAAATTGTTCGAGTTATGCTGCGTGCCATTTTGAAAAACCATGTTTCGAGAAAAACGCGTTTAAAGTTTTGCGAATAGTTTTTTATTGGAAAAAATTAAAAAAAGAAGAAGCACAGGACCTTTTTTTTCTTATTCTAGAGGGTTTAAACTATTTTTTAAGCCAATAAAAAAAATCGATTTTTCAAAAAATTTACAGTGGCCTTACCCCTTAAGCACCGAGCGCCTCCTTCTTCAGCACGATTAGGGCCTTGAAGCCAGCTGAGCCCGACAGTACCTTCGTCAGTAGTTTGTACTCTAATCCGCGCTTTTACTATTAATTAATTTTAAGGCTAGCTTTAGTAGTTTAGTATTAAGCTCTTATTATATCACAGTGCTATTGTTAATTATTTATAAGATTTCTATTCTATTATATTCTATCGTAGTTCGTTGGAAAACACTTTTATAACTTTTAATCATACTGTCGACTACGATTTAAGTTGCATGTGTACTCGAAACCAAACAAACCAATCATTATATAAGCTTCTCCAAATTGTATCCACACATTGCCCCATAGAGTGCTAGGGCATAAATAAATATTCATTCATTCATTAATTCATTCATTCTCTCTCTCTCTCTCTCTCTCTCTCTCTCTCTCTCTCTCTCTCTCTCTCTCTCCCTCCCTCCCTCCCTCCCTCCCTCCATTATTAACTAACCACATTAGTAACTTCTACGTTAATATTCTTCTTCTTCTAGTTTCTTTCCGAGATTATTGATTTCATTCTTTTTCTGATTGTCGCCCTTTTTCTAATCGGATGTTGCCAATTCATTCCTTTCTGTACTTGCTCCTCTTTGCCACTTTCCTTGTTCAGTCGCCTTCCTTGCCTTTCGAGCTTGGACATGCGCTTATTTCACTACTTACGGCAAAGTCCATATTCCGTAGTCGTGAAAGGCCGGCATCTCCGCTCGAGACTCGTGCGGAAATTGTTTGAAAAAGGATTCCCAAAAATTCTCTTTCTACCTTCTCTTTTATTATTTCAGCTCCTTTCCTCAACGGTTACGTTCCCCGCTGCCATCAGTGGGTACTTGCGTCCGGCACTAAGTCCTTCACAATAAAAGAAATTCTCGAATTTTATTGTGCTCACTTCGTCTTTTCCAATGCTTTCCCTAGATCGATATATTCTACCCTTAAAAAGCCTGTACTAGTATCTCGTTTCGGTACTCGCTCTGAAGCCGACTTCAAACAGTAGCCTTTCCTCTCTCGAGGTGGCCCTTATATACCCCTTATTTCCCGCTCTTTTCTTCCCCTTCCCAAGCATCCTTTATTAAATATATGTTATTTTAATATTGTCTCCCTTCCCAAGGAGAGTGACAGAGGGCAATGGCCGCGCTTGTCCACATTGCTGTCTTCGAATAAGTGGTCGGGGGATTCACGCCTGAGACAGACCTATATGTCTCAATATATATATATATATATATATATATATATTAATCAGTCATTTTTAGTTCTGCCATTAAGAATAGTTTGAATTATGTATTATTAAATAATACCGTTCGTTTCAGTTCGTTTATTCAAAAACAATTAGTCCATGTTTATTACCTGCTCGCAGAATGTAGATTATTCGAATTCATGCGGTTTATATCGCCGACGTCAATGAAACCTAACCTCAAAATCTTGATTCGCCAACTACGTCTATGAACGCCACATTACGCCGACATATAGGCTTTGGTCTATTTACGGTGCCACCTCGCGTCCGTACCAGTGTTGGGCGCTTTTTTAATTGATGATACTCTAATTACAAATTACAACTGTAATTTGTAATAAGAAAAAAAAATTGCTAATTACAACGGTATTTTGTAATTAGTAAAAAAAGGCTAATTACAATGGCATTTTGTAATTAGAAATAATTTAGTTACGTATTACTATTATAATTCATAATTGTAAAAACTGTGAAATACAAATTACAAATGTAATTGGGAACGGTTTTTTTTAAATTACAAATTACAAATGTAATTGGGAATGTTTTTTTTCTAATTACAAATTACAAATGTAATTGGGAACGGTTTTTTTTCTAATTACAAATTACAAATGTAATTGGGAACCGTTTTTTTTTCTAATTACAAATTACAAATGTAATTAGAATATTTTTTTCTTTCTAATTACAAATAATAAATGTAATTAGAATATTTTTTCTTTCTAATTACAAATAATAAATGTAATTAAAATATTTTTTCTTTCCAATTACAAATAAAAAATGTATTTAGAATATATTTTTTTCTAATTACAAATCACAAGTGTAATTAGAATCGATTTTTTTCCTAATCCCAAGTGACAAGCGTAATTATAATTAATTTTTCTTCTAATTATAAATCTAATCAGCATCGATTTTTCTTTTTATTACAAATGAAAAATGTAATTTGAATTAATTGTTTTTCATAATTAACAAAATTCACATTCCTCAAAATTCAGGAATTCAAAATGGCGAATCCAACGGGGTGGACGTTAAATTCTAAAAAAACATATCAATTTTCCTAAAACTCTGTACCTAGGGGTTCTTGGGGTAGCTGAGTGCGAATCTAGCCTTGGATTTTTCAAATTCAAAATGGCGGATCCAATATGGAGAACTAAATTACAATAATTTAATAGATTCGCACGACGGTCGGTACTCGAGCGTTTTTGAGGTCGCTGATTACGAGTCCCAACTCAAACTATATACATTCAAAATAGTGGATCCAATATGATGGACCAAAGTACAATCATTTACTCTATTTGCATGATAGTTGCTATGAAGGAGTTTTCAAAGTTGCTAACTACAAATCTGCCCTTCAAATTCAGAAATTCGAAATGGTGAATTCAATATGGCGGACTAAAATACCGTAATTTACGCGATTCGCTTGATATTTGGTGTCAAGGGGTTTTCGAGGTCACTGGTTATGAATCTGCTCTCGAAATACAGAATTAAAAAATAGCAGATCTACCATCGCGTATCAAAATGCAAACATTGAGTAGAATCCGTGGAAACTTGGCACTCTGGATCCGCCATTTTGAATTTTCGAATTCTACAGGCAGATTCATAATTATCGACCTCAAAAATCCCTTACTACTAATTATCATTCGAACCAAGTAAATTCTGGTAATTCATGCGCAATGCTGGACCCACTATTTTATTTGAGTATTTTGAAGGCAGATTCGTATTCAGTGACCTCCAAAACCCTGTAATACCAATTCCCATGGGAATCGAATACATTATTATATCATGGTCTGCCATATTGGAGACACTGTTTTAAATGTATGTATCGTGAGTTTGGACTAGTAATCAGCGGCCTCAAAAACCCCTTAGTACTGAGTTTTATCGGATCTACCATTTTGAATTTCTTAATTTGTAGGGCAGATACGTAATAAGTGACCTTGAAAACCCCTTAATACCAATTATTTTGCGAATCATGTAAATTGTTGTATTGAGGTCTGCCACATTAGATCCGCCGTTCTTTTATTCTGAATTTGAAAGACAGATTCGTAATCAATGACTTTGATAACCCCCGAGAGCCGGTTTTTAATAAAAATTAAATGAACTTTCATTTTCGATCCTCTATATTTGCCCCACTATTTTGAATTTCTAAATTTTGACCTTGAATTCGTAATTAGCGACCAAAAAACTCATAAGCGCCAGGTTTCATTTAAATTGAATTTTTTGTCGTGCATATGACACAAACATAAATAGTGAAATCCTCTTGCCGCTGAAGGGGTCAAGAAGAAAAACGCGCCGGGATAATAAAAATCCTCAAATTCAGCCAACACCAACAAAACTGATAAGACTATTCTAGACCGGGAAGCGACCGAGACCATAGATTGGGCTCGAATTTTTTTCGAGACTCACAATCAGTCGACTTGGTTTCGTCTCAAATTTTTGTTTAAGCCAGATCGAAGTCTCATTTTAATGACATCCGTAATTTGTAATCATAAAAAAAATCTATATTATTAATATTTGTAAATTGTAGTTAGCAGAAAAATCGATTCGAATTACACTTGGAATTTGTAATTTAAAAGAAAATCGATTCTAATTACGATTGTAATTTGTAATTACAAAAAAAAACATATTCTAATTACATTTGTAATTTGTAATTAGAAAAAAAAACATATTCTAATTACATTTATAATTTGTAATTAGAAAAAAAAACATATTCTAATTACATTTGTAATTTGTAATTAGAAAGAAAAAAATTCTAATTACATTTGCAATTTGTAATTTAAAAGAAAATCGATTCTAATTACATTTGTAATTTGTAATTACAAAAAAAACATATTCTAATTACATTTGTAATTTGTAATTAGAAAAAAAACATATTCTAATTACATTTGCAATTTGTAATTTAAAAGAAAATCGATTCTAATTACATTTGTAATTTGTAATTACAAAAAAAAACATATTCTAATTACATTTGTAATTTGTAATTCAAATTTGTATTATTTCAAGTTACAATGTAATTAGTAATATTTTTTTTTTATTACAAATAACAAATGTAATTAGTAATGTTTTATCTTTTTAATTACAAATTACAGGTGTAATTAGTAATTTCAATGTAATTAATTACTCAAAGTAATTAGTGCTGCCCAATACTGATCCGTACTAACGTTCCACCGTTCCGGTCCACCCTGGGCACAGATCAGGCCTGCCGTAACCTGGCGTCCATGGACGTCATATTCCGGCGGCATACAGGCTACGTACTTCGGCTTGTTCAGTGTGCCTTCTCGCGTCCGTACTAAGTCTCCTCTACTAATCCGGTCGAAATCCGGCACAGAGCAGGCGTGCCGTAACACGGCATCCATGAACGTCATATCACGGCAGCATACAAGCCACCGTACTTGGCCCTGTTCAGGGTGCCTACTCGCGCCCGGACTAAGTTTCCACTGGTTTGGGGGACATCCGGCACTGATCAGACGTGCCGTATTACGGTATTACGGACCGCAGCTTGATTGCGGCCCGATCAGTCTTCAGGCTGCCGGATCAAATCTTCTAGTCGGGTCGAAGTCCATTTTTCAGCCTCAAATAAAGTTAGTAGGATAAGAATACGATACTGACAAGGAACATCACTCAAGTGCCGCCTTCTATATTGTTGAAACTCATTTATGTAATAAAGCGTTGAAAACTAGTAGACACGTATTCTTTTTTTTTCAGGGGAAAAACGGTTTTAAGGGGGGGGGGAGGAAGGTGATTCGAGGGTGATTTAGCAGTTTCACCCACAAGCAGTCCACCTATCTGAATGAAAGAAAAACCAAAACTCTTCTAATCTAAAGCGACAAAATCCCCAATAGAAGTACATAAAAATTAAGGGGTGACACGTCTTTCTTTAAGGGGTGGTTTCCGCCCTCAAAACCGTTTTTTGGCGCTGATAAAAAATACGTGTTTAATAATTTTTAATGCTTTATCACGTATTAACAATTTCACTAACAGGCCCGTTAAAACAATTTATCGCAATGTTTTAACGGGCGAAATGTTTTTGCAGTTTGCAAAAATAAATCGCAATCGTTTATCCTAAAGGACTAGCTTCCAAAACCTCGATAATATCTGAACATTGCATGAATATGATATATGACTTATCATAAAAATAGCTGGATGTATTATTGTCTTTTCGCTTCTTCCTCGAGATCACATGGTAGTACCCCCTCCCCATGCCGATGTTGCCATAGGTTGATAATAAAACTCAAACTTTCCCTCACCCCCCCCCCCCCCCTCGCCACCTCCAGGCCACCTTGCTGGATTCTTAATCTTCCTGCCGAGAAAACAAATCGCATTTTTTTCGGATTTTAAATTGCCGGAAAATGGGGGAGATACATAAACGCCCCGACTAAAAATGTCCCGGCAACCAGACCACTGATCAGGCAGGCTTCATGATACGGTTCGGAATGTCGTAAGAATGCGAACCTGATCTGTGCCGGATATCCACTGGATCAGTGAATCCGGAGAACGGGTGTAATAAAGACAAACTGATCAGGCCTGAATCTTGCAAGAGCCAATCTTGCAAGGGCCATGTTAGGGTGCCGTTGCAGATTGCTTGACTTGGCCCTGAACAATTTGCCCTCCTCAGGCTGGTATGTCACATGCGCAGATCCGGATCCGCAATGCGATCCTCACATGGCTCTGTTCAAGTTACTTGCCCAAGGTTTCATCGATTTGCCTTCTCTCATCCGTGCTCTGGGGTTGGCTAATCCGGCATACATCCGGCGCAGATCAGGCATACACTTCGAAATGCCGGCTGAATCTGCGCCGTATGTCTACCGAATCAACCGAACCTTAATCGGGGCCATCAAAGTAAAGAACTGAGTTGCTGCGTGCATAATTTTGACAAGATTCTAATAAAAAACGAAGAGGAATGAACGAAAAAGAGTCCCGCAAAAAAATACTTGAGACGCGTTCGCGTACGAAAATGGCGTGCCGTGGGCGAGGAAAAAAGCGGCCAGATATCCGCCGAACTAGTGGAACCTTAGTTCGACCGCGCGAAGGCACCCTGAACAGGCTGCGGTACGGTAGCCTGTATGCCGCCGTAATATGGCGTTCATGTACGGAAACCGTGATTCCGAACGCCGGATCTGTGCCGGATGTCGACCGGATCAGTGGAACCGTAGTTGGCAAATCAAGATACAAAGAAAGAATGGAAATAAATTTTAAGTTTGTATCGTGGAAATGCAACGCTTTTTTTATCACTTTTCATTCGTTTATTTTTATCATCATCAAAAGGTAATCAATCAAATCAGTAAAAATAAGTTTTATTGGTATAACTTGAACAATTTTTTTTTACAAAATCATTATTTCAAATTTCTTTTTTCCAATTGTCTTTTTTCAAATTGCGGTCGTAACACTCTAACGAGAATATGTAAAAAACGGGTGAGTTATTTTCATAGCCTAAATAGGCAAAAAATAATTATTGTTGCATTGCAACGATGCAAATTTTAACATCATGTTTAAAATTATTGACATTCTTTAGAATAGAATGAGAATGATAAAAATAGACAAAGAAAAAAAGAAAGTTTACACAAATGTTAGAATGGCTAAATAAGTAGCGCGCTCAGCTCTAGAATTAGAAGACGGCTATTCAATCCCGTGGGTAAGTAAAAACTTTAAGGCGGCAGGCAGTATTGCCGAAGTTTTTAACGCCGATACCCTGTTCGCAATTCACGTCTTTCGTAGAAGAGAGTGATTTGCCAGTAATATCGGACGTATATTATAATAGATTCAGCCTCAATCAAGATTTTTACGCGCCGTTACGCAGTCCGAAATCCAGGTCTTCTGTAGAAGAGTGTGGTTCGGCGGAATTATTAAAGTCAATTTATATTGTTTTATAATCAGACAGGTCAAACGACCAAATATTTCAACGCACAAGTTATTGTTAAACCGCGACCCGATCTCTAGAAGATTGCGCGAGTACGCGTGTGTGTATTTGAATAAATATTCAACGAAACCGAGAATACGTTATTTCAAAGCAACAGCACCGTTCCTGATTGTCAAAGGTATTTATCACACTACGAAGTTTACTTGGAATGTACCAATTTATTCTTTCTTCGGGTGTTTTTTAAAACTATTGTGTGGCTCAAGACATTGGGGTCCCTTTATTACCAATTTCCTAAATCCATAAGAGAAACAAGATCTCTCGAGGTCTCACAGTAAACGTTTCCAGACAATTATTATCCCGGAGGGCACTTGTGACTCATTAGGGTAGTAACCAGAGTAAAGTGTTTACCGCTCGACGCTTATAACTCTAGAAATATATATATGTTTTCTAAACGGCTTCGGACGCAACACAGGCATAGATACGGCAACCGGATCAGGGCCTGAAAAAGTATACTGATCTTTAAGGTTACCAGCATCCGCGTCATGGCCGGATGTAAAAAAGCGTTTTACGCCCGGTAAAGCCCTGATCCGGCGGCCTGTACCGTGCCGTGATACGGAATACGGTATGCCGGATCCAGTCATATCACATATTCCAATGAAAAGAAAGGTAAACGGCCCAGTTACTGACACTTTAAGAGCAGTGGCGTAGGATTTTTACTATTCATTGACGCGTGATATAGCTAAAATGAAAAGTAAAAGATTTAACACGTGCGTTAAGACCCCCTGAATGAGATTCACCTATTAAACACGTGAAATAATTCATATTAATATAATATTGGTTTTAATATCGCTTCTCTGCTGCCGGGGTTCCTGACACTAGAGAAACATCCATGTCGTAGTTTGTGACCCCTACGTATACCCGATTCATGACCCCCTTGACGCAGTTCGTGACCTCTACGTGTACCCGATTTATGACCCCCTTGGCACAATTCATGACACCTATGCGTACCCACTTCCTGACCCTTCCGAATATCCTCATGAAAACGGGTTAATGGAAATGTATGTAATTTCACACGCACGCACGCACGCACGCAGGCACGCACGCACGCACGCACGGACGCACGCACGCACGCACGCACACACACACGCGCACACACACACACACACACACACACACACACACACACACACACAAGGAGAGCTCAAAAAAAATTATTTCGAACGGCGCATTGCATTTAAATACTTTCCAAAAGAATAACACAGGAAAATATTGGCACTTCTGAACGTCGTAGTAAAACTCTTCAGAAAAAAATCTCACAAAAATGTCATTAAGACATTCTGATAGAAAATTGAATTCTCTACAAAAAAAGTTCCTACGAACAATTAGCTTACAACAACCGTTCAAGTGGTATCGCTGTCTGAAATGAATTTTTTTATTTAAGCGGCGTGCGTCCCCTAGCACACACTGCCACCTGGCGGCAGCATGCGGTAGCTCGTAGTGCAAAATTACAAGCTTCACGCTAGCGCCACGAATGGAAAACCGCGACATTTTTCCCCCAAATCAAGATCTGTCACTGCTACAAAATTTCATTCGTTATTGTGAAGTGAATCCTGTAGTAGGGGAGGCTGCCTCGAAAAAAATAGCTAGCCACTTGTAGTACTTTAACTAGAAAATTGTTGCTTTGTCGTTTTTTGACAATGCTGTGCCGATAAGTGTGAAGGCAAAAATGGTAAAAGCTCTGCAATCTCGAGAAAAATCAAAAAATCCTTCCGAGCGAGTAATTGTTGAAAAAAATGATTGGGAAATGGTGCTGAAAGAAGACATAAGCGATTTCGTTACTCAAGAATCCTTATTTCTTTTCTAGCAATTAAATTTACCTCATGATTTTTTGAGAGTAAATATTGAATTATGGCCGGAAAATGCCATTTATTTGAGTTGCTTAGATTTTTTTAAATCCAAAAGTCGTTAATATCGTAGCCGAACGTGGTGTCACTTTGATAGAAGCATATAACGGTCCATTAACAAAAAACGAAGAGCAGCTACAATATTTATTGGGCGTAGTGCAAAATCATCGACAGAAATACCCTAATTGCAACAAACAGACTCTTAAAAAAAGGAACGATGATTATCAAGCATTATAATGTAAAAACAAATCATTTTATCTTATTAAACCAAATTAATTCAATAAAACTTTTCGAAACACGATCAATGATGGACGTCATTTCTTTTATATTTCTTGTTGTACTTGATTCTTTTTTGTATCAGAGAAATATTTTGAGAACGATTCCATGCAAATTGTATGTTAGAGCAGAACATTCTCTACAAAAAAAAACCCCAAAAAGTTTTTTCGTAAAGCGAAAAATTCGATTTTTACAGCCTTCTGAATTATTATTTTTTCTATCAATTCAATTTCAGACAGCGATTCCACTCGAACGGTTGTTCTGAGCTCATTTTTCGTAAAAACTTTTTTGTTGGAAATTCAATTCTCCATGAGAATATGTTAATGACATCTTTGTGTGATTTTTTCCTGACGAGTTGCACTACCACATTCAGAAATCCCAATATTTTCCTGGGTTACTCTTATGTAAAATATTCAAATGCAATGCGCCATTCGAAATAATTTTTTTTGAACTCTCCTTCGAGCATTCTTCATTTTTTACCTTAATTCACCTTTTTTTGGTGGATGCAACAGAAAAAAAGTATCAATTTTTTTCCGCACACCCTAATATATATATATATGTACGTATATATATATAAACGAGTATAAACAGTAAAAAAACATTCAATTAGTGCACAACTATTGTATTTTCTTTACATATATGAATAAAATTAAAAAATTAAAAGCAAAAAATGGTTATAAAAAATACTTTTCTTGTTTTTGTTTCTTTCTTATTGGCTCATTTTCTGAGCGCTCTAATTCTTCGACATTTACGTTTTTCGCGACTTTGCCTTGTTCTTTCTTAATTTTTTCTAAATTTCGAAATATATAAAAATAAAATAACGAGTGTCTTTCCTTGAGAGAAAAAAATATTTTTGCATGTTTTGCCGTGAAACGGACGTTCGACGTCCTCGATAAAATATAAATTAATTTTTTTCCGGTAGGCTATAAAAAGACGCACATTTTAGTTTTTTAAGAATGTAAATACGTCAAATCCTGCCATAGAAACAGCCATTTGAATGGAAAAATGTTAAAAAATGGTAATCAACGAGAAAAAAAGTCAGAAATTTTTCAAAAATTTCGACACTCAGTGAATACTTTTCAACAAAGTAACTCGATTTTTGAAAATTATTTGTGGATTTTTTTTCCTGGCTGAAGTGACGTGGAATGCCTCATATATGATAAATCATTGGAAACTATTAGACACGTATTTTTTTTAACTGCGAAAAAACGGTTGTAAGGCGATACCCCCACTTGTAGCGCAAAAAAGGCCTTTTTCATGATTTTTTTAAAGAAAACTACAAAACTTTTTTTAATCGATCAATATACCATCTTAAAGAACACATCTTGAAGAACTTTCAGTAATTTTTTTATTGAAAAATATTACATTGTTTAGTGGCAAATGGCCGTCAATGAAATAATGTTTTTATATACACGGTTTGCGGTGACCAACATTGCGGCGAAGTGGATCATCTGAAAAAAAAATGCGGATGGATTTAGTCAAATATATGTATACACTAGTCTTTAATCGAAGGATTTTAAAAAATATTGCTTTTTCACAAAATGGCGGACAGTCAAAGTTAATGGTTCGATTTTAACGAAAAGAAACGGCCGTTTTTTGGCTATAAAACGGCCATTTTTTCGAAAAAAAATCGAACGATTAAAGACTACATTTTTATGTATTAAATAAGCCTGCAAAATTTCAAGAAGATTGGTTCATTAGTGTTCGAGTAATCTTGGTCACCGACTCCAGAAACGCCATTTTCAGAAAAACGCGTTTAAAGTTTCAATTTCAGTTTACCGAGGAAAGTATTTTTTTTGTAAACTTACATAGAGTCATCTATTCCGGGCCCATACAAAAGTTCTTCCGCCGACGATACCGCTTGCAAAACGGAAATTTGGTGTTGCCTTCGTAACAATCTTCCTTCACGAGTGCTCTCGGCCGCACCTCTTTCTGCCAGTGCAACCCGTGCTTCGTCCATTTTATCAGCGTATTCGTGCGCGTTGTGTCCACAGCTCACTTCGATTGAGTTCAAATAAAATAATAATGATTTTTAACCTTCGTTGAATAGTCCAACGGCAATATAAGCTGCTAAATTTACAACGATTGCTCCACTCGAGACGATTTTTGGGCTGATTTTCCACATAAGTTGGTTGAAGCTTTCGTTGTTATTTTGATTGAAACCACCGACGCATCTTTCGAGTAAAGTTTCCTTACTCAGATCGTTGTATATAGGTCTGATGCCATCCAATACATTTGATGGAAGTGGTTTGTAATCGTGTTGGAAAGCCTCGTTTCTCGCCTTAGCTCGTTGATACGAACACCACGATTCTTCGCCGGTTGGACATCTCTCATGGTGTGGATTTGCATCGGTTGAACTGTAATGATCGAAGGTCGCCCATATTGCCTCATGCATATCGTGAACAGAAGCAGAATGGCGTCGAATAGCAAGTCCATAGTACACAGTGAGCTTGTCAATAAATTTTCCTGTCAGCTGTCCTTTACCACCAAGCTTTTTGTTTTTTTTACTAAATTACGAAGGCGGGATCCCATACGCTTTTGGACGTGACCGATGCATTCTTTTTTTATAACTTCTACGTCGTCATAAGGATGAGAATTTACTAGCCCAGTGTACGTTTTCGAATCTCCGTCTCCAATATAGTAACGGTACAGGATATTATATTTTTCTATTGAATGCTTGAAGATTTCGATAATGGAGTCCACCTCCATTTTTCCCGAGGAGCCTCCGTGATTTGCACTGCAGTTATCTTCGTGTGTTTCGTACCATTCTTCGTATTCCGCATCATTCAGCTTATGTTTCCACGGTTCACACATTTTATAATACGCACTTTTTACCACAAGATCAAGTACTTTTCCACTGTAGTAGCCTATGACTGATGTAACTCCGAACAACGACGTATATCCTCGCTTCCTCCAGGATCCATCTCCGGAAACTGTTAATTGCGGAGTTGCATCGCCTTCTGCATTAGGTGTTTCTTCAATTTCTTCTCGTACGGCTTTTTTAAATATTACATCTGCACATGTTTTCACAGACATATAAATACTTTTCAAAATTATTTTATATGTAGTCTCAGTAAGAAACCTTAGCATGTCCATAAGTCCGCAAAATGTTTGTGCTCCAGCCTATCCTATGCCGAGAACTCGCATGGTGAATATAAATCGACGATTTATTTCATACGAATGTTTCAAAAAAGGAGAAGATGGTATCAAATTATCTGCACATGAGTCACGTTTCACAACGATTTTGAAGCCTAGTCCTCTTGGATTTGCCGTTTCAAATGTAATATTTCCATTACACGTTTTGCACTTCACTAAATTTGAAATAGCAGCAAACACAACCCAAAAGTTCAAAATCCGATATTCAATTTTAGGACTTTGATTCACAGTCATATCAATATTATTTTTCAGTTTCTTCGCAGACGTGCTGAAACTTTCAGTTTCCGTTTCGGCCAGGTTGGGGTTAAAAACACCCTTCCATTTTTTGGTCGAGATTTCCGTAAATTATCACTGCTTCTTGTTTGTCGCGAACCTTTTTTTCGATCCATTTTTGAATGTAAAATGAATAAAAACTGCGCTTGTAATATTATGAACGGCGGAATATACGTCTTATATAGTCGAACTTTCGAGCTACACTGACGAGTTTAGACCATAACAGACAACGAAAATACGTTTTTATAAATTCCAGTCTATTATATGAACGTTGTGAATGCCAGGTATACGACCCTTTTCATCGAACAATGCATTGAAGATCGGAGGGAGAGTCGAGCGCGCCAGACGGCAGACTAGCCGGTCGTTTACACAACGGATTCTTCTCTTTCAACGCTCATATCTCAGTCAATTTTGTTCGGATCGACTTGAAATTTTCAGGACATATTCTTAGATACTTATACTTCAAAAAGATGCAATAAATAAAATCGATTTTTTCAAAATCGTAAGTGAGTCGAAAATCGACCCTTAACTCTTCGACTGTACACTTCTGCCACGAAACTCTGACTGCATATCGGTAGGTGCGACCCCAGACGTTTTTCAGATCATTGTATTTCGATAAATATGCATTTTTTTGTAGGGACTTTTTTGTAGTCAATGATTTTTATTATATGGCCCAACATTTCTTCTTTAAGGAAAACAAACATTAAGTTTCTAAACAAAGTGGGAGATGCATTGAAAAATGCATCGTACTTGCCCGAAAAAGATCATAATTTTTCTTCAATATATAAAACAGTCCTTCAAGGTTTTTAAAGAGAAAGGTTTGTAAATATGCAAAAAGACTGCGTCGACAGTTTTTTCCAAAAAGTGTATTTATTCGGAGGTTTGAATTTCAGCATGTGCGGAATAATCAAAAATGAAAAAATCGACTCCTTCGGCAAATTAATTGTTGAAAACGTATATTTTCCGCATTTTTTTTTTTTTTACTTCAATGACTTATTATTATTCACATTTACCGCAATCGACACTTAAGTGCATTCGGTGCTCGTTGCACATAACCCTACTACTCGTGCAGAAGTTTCTTAGGGACATCTAATTTCCTGTCAGATTCCGGTCGGGATATAGAATGGATTCCCAAAAAGGGGTATCCTCGTGGGAATCCAGACAGTCCCAACTCTGTGCACATGGCGGCAACGCGGTGGCAAGAATTCGAAATACTTGGCGCCACTTGTGATCGTAGTGCCCGATTCGATTCGGATCCGAATCGTCTATGAAGTTCGCATAGTGTAGATGGCGCATCGTATGCATATTGTGACGGAATTCCACATGCGATGCGGGTCTGTTTACCCAATTTCTTCCCCGTTTAAGGTCGTCGCTCACTTATCAACCCGGCACCCGATCAGCACCGCCTCGCCTCGAGCGGTTGTCATTTCTTAGATGGGCTTTCCATACATGTGCGCTCACTTGTCAACTCTTGCGAGCGAGCCGATCCGGTGATGCTACGGAGTTGACAAGTGAGCGCATATGTATGGAAACCCCATCTAAGAAATGACAACCGCTCGAGGCGAGGCGGTGCTGATCGGGTGCCGGGTTGATAAGTGAGCGACGACCTTTATACGCGATTATTTTTTAAGACGGCGTGTTATATTAAAAACTTTTTGGCAGTAGCTTTTTTGTGTTTTTGTGTGTTCCACTTATGATGGACAAAGAAAAGACATCTGAAAAAAGTAAGACGCGGATGCGTCGACATCGTCAAATACGCAAAGAAATAGAGCTTGAATTGCAATGCCATACCGAAGCAACCGTGTCAACTGTACAAAGTAAGTAAAAGAACTAAAAATTAAAAGAGCCGCCGTGCGAGCGGATATGTGAACCCCGTAGTACGTCGTGTGAACTCGTAGTGCGTCAGGCGATCCTCCCGCGACGCATCAGCCAATGGCGTGTCAGCCACGTGGTTCCAGGGAGCCCATGTGAACCTCGGAGCGCGTGTACCGGCCGGCGTGCGGACAGTCATAAGGTAAACGTCGAATGAAAAATACGTGCCTGTGTTTGTTTGGGTTCGTCATTGAAAAGCGTGACGCATCTAAGAGCGATAAGATGCGGGGGCTTTGGCTGAAGCTGGGAAAAAGTAAGACAAAAGTCAACTGCGTGACGCGTATTATATCTGGGACTTTGGGCCGAACTGCGTGCCGACTGTGTTCAAGGAGTCGAGTACAAAACTGAGCGAGATAGCGCGTGAGACGCGACGTGAGAGTGCTCGTGAAAATTGTTAACTTCTAAAAAACATATTAAAGAGTGTGCGCGTGTGATTGTCCTTCTATCCCCACTCTCTCTCATCAGTGACGTATAAACAGTGCATAAAAAGCAGATAATACGATGATACACAAGGTTTCCATTATAAAAAAGGGTAAGTATGTTTAACGTCTTACACTACTGTAAACTTCTGAAATTAAGTGATTTTTTGCGATTTTTTTTGTGGAAGGACAAAAGGATAATAGTATTCAAGGATTAGATTAGTGAACAAAAAAATCATATTAAAAAGTTATAGAAAAACGTGACGCTGGAGCTATTCTCGCGAGAAATGTTGAATTTAAGACGCTCTGCGGCACGCAGTATAACCGCCGCAAATTTGAATGTGGACATTTAAAAAAATTTCTATTCATTTACATGAGTACAGCTAGAGAAATACGATGATGTTGAATGTTTGCATCGTTGGAATGCAACGAAAGTCCTTCGTTAGATTTTAATTTCTTCATTTTTATCAATATGAAAAATCCCTTCTTATAATTGATCCTGTAGATCTTTGAATAAATATCTTGAAAATAATTAAGAAATGTTTGTGGGCAAATTTGACCGGTAGAAGAAAAAAGAAATTCCTAAGTATTAATTTTCGTTGCGTTCCAACGATACGAACTTCAATCTCATGAAATACGTAGAGCCCACATGGGCCTGCGGACCTTTGTTTTACAGATACCGAACTTTTTCCCCCTATTGTAGATGGTTCAAAGCATCTCTTAAGCCAATTACAAGAAATCGAGTTTTTCAAAAATCCTAAAGTGATGTTACCCCTTAAGGGAGTTAATGTATCTTTACACAATATATTACAAAAACAAAGTCGAACATGTCAAACATAAATCAGGCATATTTTCATGTTTACAGATTATTCCGTAGCGCAACATGTACACGAGCACGGCAAAGAAGATCGGAAAAAGAAAAAAAACTGGAGCCCGCTGGTAAGTACTAGATATTCGCAATCAAAGAATTTTAATTTATGGCATTGATGCTATTAAACCTAATGTAATTATAGTATTGCATGTTTGCAGTCTCAATCAACCATGGACAGGAATACAAATTTCAACTCGTCGAGTCTTTCGGAAGTCAAACCATAGGACTCTCAGATGTTGACATCATCCCAACGTCGTGGATCTCTTCAAGCAGACAAGAAAAGAAGTGCATTGCAAAATATCCATCTCCGCCGTGCACTATCAAATCTTGCAAAAGATTGCACGAATTAGTGCGAATGGATCGTTCTCCTCTAGACAATTAGCTGTGGTGGGATGTCAAGATTAAAGGTGGTGCAGGCAAGGCTTGAGGACATGTATAAGATCGGCAAAAACTCAGGAATTGTTTAACTCAGTTTTCTCATAGACCGTTAAATTTTTTAGAAAAAAAAACCGAGCTTCAGGCTTTGTAGAATTCAGAGACATAGAGCTTGGTGGTTTCATTTTACGTCAGAAGTTGATCATTTTTGAGAAATCTTTGTTCAAGAATTTCAGCCATCTCTCTCGCACTCATATGTGACGTCGTACATTTCCTACGTCACCTCAATGTAATGTAGAGTATATTATAACCTAACGTACAATAGTTCTTTATATGCATAAAATCATAAAACAACGCTCTGTCCCTTTGCGAGAGAGGGAAAGAGAGAGAGAGTCCCTGCCCCGCCCAGAAAGGATTCTAAGGTAGAACGAGCGCGCGCTCTTGATTTCTATAGATTTTGTTTAAATTTTAACCAGAAATTGTTCATATCATTATGCATGTTTGAGTGACATTTCAGAACAATCGAATATTCAGATTAGGAGATAATGGGTTTTAAAATTGCAACTTCGAACACTGCAGGGTCTACATTAAAATTTCGACAGAATCATTTTCCGTAAAAAATATTTATCTTCTATAATAAGAACCCATATACAACACCGCATCGATCCACGCATCCAATGACGCAAGTTTGCGCGGCATATTTAAAATAATACTGCAACCAAATTTTTATTTGGAAGTAATTTTTAATCGAACAAAGTTTTTAATTAGTTATGAATTAACAAACACTTTAATTTGTTAATGAAGACAACATAAACAATATAAAATATTAATATTTATAACGCAAATATTTTTTTTATGATAAAAGATTTGAACTTTGGGTACACGATCATTTTTTTTCTCTAAATAGTGTTCTTCGGTGTTGCCAAATGTCTTCTTATTATAGGGGACAGATATTTTTTACAAAGAATTATTCTGTCTTTACTGAACGTTTTTAGCAAAACTGGATAGTAAAGGCATTTTTTCGAAAAAATTACAAACACAATGGAATGGTACGACGAATTATGTGACCTGACTTCCGGTCAAGCCAGACCCTGCAGTGTTAAAAGTTGCAATTTTAAAACCCATTATCTCGCAATCTAAATAGCAGACTATTCTAAAATTTCACTCAAACATGCATAATGATATGAAGAATGTCTAGTTAAAATTTGATCAAAATCTATAGAAATAAAGAGAGCACGCGCGTTCTACCTTGAGGTAGAACGAAATGTCACATCCATCGGGATTCGAGAGGCCATGAATGCGACGGAGAAAGCTGAATTTCAGGTAGCCAATGATTTTTGAAATGTTGATTTTTCGGAAAATATAAGAAATACTCGTTGCGCTCTGTTGAACAGTGGATAACGGCTATTTGTTCTTTTGCCCGAAATATTATCCGTTTAGGATTATATCGTAACAAAGGCTTCACGTACACATATTATTGTAGACACTTGTGAAGAGAACTTCAAAGTCTGCAAAGTGTGCATCTCCATGTGCTGTGATCTAAAAGTTAGAACTCATAGACCTTTCCAAAGAGGTTTTTCTTGAATATATACTGTGAAAAATCCCTGTTGCAAAGGACCGATAGGATCCTGTAGCCAACGATAAAAATCCGATACATTGCTGTTTGGTCTATTGGCAGCACGGATAGCGGATTTTCGTATTTTATCTGGACTCATTGGAATGTTCGCATATACGGTTTCTATTTGGATAAACCGATATGGAATGTATCAGATTCTATTGTTTTTATGAGCAAGATGGAATCTATAGGGAATAACGTATGTGCGATCTACTGCATCAAATCTGCATTTTACACTGATCGACAAGTTGCGTGCATTTATCATCAGCTACGGATTTGATTTGAATATTTTTCTAATTGTATTTCCACAAGTTATAAATTTATAAGTTTCAAATGGACTTGACCGTTTGGAAGCGAATGTGCATAAAACGGGAAAGTCCACGATTTTTAGCTATCAGATCTCGAATGCAAAAACTGATATGTATGAAACTGTACTTATTTCGCCTCATGAAAAATGACAGATATATTAGGACCAAGTTTTGTATGGGACAGAATTTGTGATGCCATGGACAAAAACGCATCATTTTCCGATAAAAATGTACATTTTCAATATGAATGAATCAGATATTTCAGATAAGTCACTTCATCAGCAGTAATTGGTATTGACTGATTAACATATAATGGGGATATACAGATTCAACGATCTTATTGATAAATATGGGTTTAACCTGTATATGTTTTAATGAGAGTTTCCAAACTTATCCAGGGTGAAGATAGAATATTTCAGATAGGGCTCTATATGGATTATCTAATGCAAAACTGACCTTTAAGTCTATGTGAATGCATATGTTGATGCAGATTATAATGTATCTGCCCATCTCGGCATTTATTCGTACAGTCAAAGATTCAGCTTAATAATGAAGATCGGGTGCTTGTATGCAAATATGAGTCAAACTTATACCCGTTCGAATCCTGTATCTGTTTTAAATTGGTGTTTTCCAACCTATGCAGACTTGAGTGATAATGCTTCGGTCGGTCTATATATGGATATCCAATAAAAAATGGCATCTGCGTCTATGGTAATGTATACGTAAGTACAAAACTGGTATATTTGTGCATATATGTATTTATTTGTATTGTAAAAGATTCAGCCTCAGAATCGGGTCTGCTTTATGTGAAATAGCCTCTTTGTTACACAAAACACAGAAAGCGTTTACGGTTTTCATTATTTTGTGTAGATTTTTTGCATTTTGAAAAATGTAAAAAAAAATAGAAAGAGACGGCAGTTCACACTAGTACGTGGGTATACTTCCGAAAAGCCAATACCCTTTGTCTATCTAAAATTTTGCACAGATTTTTGTTGCTACATTTCACGGTCATGATTTTTACCGTAACATTTTGTTTCTACTGAATATCCAGTGCATGCGAGGAAATGCAATAAAAAATTCAAAGACTAGACTAATCCGAAGAGTAATACAAAAACTAAAAAAAATCACAATACTGCCTCTACAGTGTAACTGAGTGTTAACCGATTTAATGAATCCTCACTCTGAGTTATGTGCATAGGAAAAAACCGATTCACACAGTTAAATGATTGGCCCGTATTTACTGATGAAAACCGACGCTTCCTCGTGAGAGTGAAACATTTATAATATTAGTACATTCCGATAGGTGCGGATAAAAAATAACTTGGAGATACACATACATTCTCATACAACAAAGGATTATTGTTGGATTGTAGAATCCATATAGCAAACGATTGAATGGATCCCACCCTTATAAATCCAGACCGGTATTTACTGATAAAAAACCGTGCCACGTTCTGAGGACGAATCTTTTATAACACAAGTACACGCAAATAGGTGCGGATATCAAATAATCTCCAAATACGAATACATTCTCCTACAGTAAAAGCTATGTTTTCGATCTGAAAAGTCGAGTAGTTTCAGACAAAAAATAATTGCGAATACGTATACATTCCCGTACAGCTAAAGATAAGTTTTCGATCTGAAAAGTCACATACAAACTGATTGCTGTCACATTTCGATTGTAGGATATAACTTCCTATACGAGCTATAATTAGATTCTGCCGATTAGTACCAATAGAATTCCAGTTTGTGAGTGCAAGTTCATTCCGTTAGAATGTAATGGACATTTTAAAGTAATCTGCTGTTGCAGATTAATTACGATTGAAATTTAAAAGGTATCTGCATTTACAAATTGAACTACGCAGAACCGTTTTCGGATTTTATAGGTAATCTATGGGCACCGTAGATACGTGCAAAACCCGATAGAATCATATATTTCAAAAAGTCGCCAATCCTATCGGAATTCATAAGCGTTTCCGAGGACAAAAACACATCATTTTCCGATAGTATTTCTTTTTTTATTGGTTTGTATCGGTTCTTTGCAACAGGGATGCTAAATAAAAAATTCTAGACTCTACAACAAATATGAATCTCCGAGTACTCTTGTCGTACTCTAGGCCATGCGCTACTCTGGCTATGCTCTATGGCTATGCTGGCTATGCTCTAAGGCTATGCTCTGGGCCTTGCAAGTCTCCTTGTACCTTCGCAGCAGGTACAAGGACACCATATACCTTCGCAGCAAGGTTTATTCATTCACAGTACTGCGGAGATGCTTTTTGACAACCCTGTGGAGACTTGCGAAGCCCATCGCATGGCTTCTATGCTCGACAACAAGAGTACTCGGAGATTCATATTTGTTGTAGAGTCTAGAATTTTTTATGTGGCATTTTATACATGACATATTCAAGAAAAACATCTTCGTAAAGTTCTACGAGTTCTAACTCTTAGGTCACAGCACATGGAGATGCACACTTTTCGGGCATCAAAGTTCTCTTCAAAAGTGTCTACAATAATATATTTCCGTGAAGCCTTTGTTACATTATAATTAAGGACCGGTGAATTCCGTTTGTCCCGTTTACTAACTCAATTCTCTTATAGATACATACAAGCAAGCTTTTATACGATTGGATAAACTGAAAACTTCATCCTTCGCATATACGACTGATTGTTACGTAGACGGGGCAGTGAAGTCATAGGAAACTACGGATAGCCTTTTGAAAAAATGTCTGGAAGAACGCTTTGATACCACACAAACTTTCAGTGACTATTGGACATGCGATGGTGAGGATACGATTTATTTTAATCATATAACATATGATCTCCAATATTGTTTCAAAAAAATCTTTAATTTGGTTTAATTTTTCATTTAAGACCATCTCAACTTTTTGTTTTTAGTTCTTTACGAAAGAACTAAAAACAAAAACAGAAGTATAATTTAGCTGTTTTCCATTTTCTTTTCTATTATATAAGCCGCTGAAAAAAATTTGGACGATTTTAACTAGTCTTCTGATGAGTCTGAACATGTACGAGCAAGAACACCAAGCAAAAAATCAGCTATAGGCAAATCTCGGAAAAGTGACCCATAGTTGATGTTTTCGGAAGCCGTTGATGTAGGTAAGTGATTCGATTGAATGGATTTGGTATAGTGATAGGTAAAGAAAACGTAGGTGATGCAATCGAATATGCATAATGCGTTTCGTTGTCAGTAATGTGATAAAATTGTGCATAAAAAATTATACCAAAAAATCGACTGATCATTTTTCGATCTTACAAAATGATCAGTCGATTTTTGTTTATTTTGTTATGCACGATTTTATCAAATTACGAACTGGTGTACACGTGTTTTCAAAAATGAGGACCTTGTCGTTGACGGCAAATACAATTTACCTGTAACCTCAATTCTGTGATCTCAACTGCTAGGCATTTTTGTTCTTTTGTACCATGAAAAGTGTCGATTGACGGGTTGAGGTACAGTGATAGGTAAAAAATATAGTAGGTGATGTAATTGAATATATATAACCCTTTTTATGGTACAAAAAATTAAAAATTTCAAGCTTTCAAAATCAAATTGCATTTGCCGTCAACGACAAGTTCCTGATTTTTTAAACACGTACACCTGCTCTTAATTTGATAAAATTGTGCATAAAACATTATACAAAAAAATCGATTGATCATTTTGTAAGATTGAAAACGTGTGGAAGGTACTGTCTCTTTTAAAGTCTAGACTATTGCTAATATTGAAATTGCCTACTCGATTGTATCATCGTTATAATTGATTGACTAATTTGAAGTTGTACTCGTTAATTTCCATACGCTCCCGGACGGGAGCGTATGGAAATACGAGTACAACTTGACGAGGTCAACGACGATTTGGTCTGAAAATGTGCTGGAAGCGCCATTTCCAATGCAAAAAACTGGGATGGACAAAAAGGACGAAACGAAACAACCATTGCCCACTACTAAATAAAAGTTTACTAAAAAGACACTAAAAACCAGATATTTTCTTATTTATTATTGTTTTCTTGAAGATTTTTATTTCATATAATTGAATTTGATACAAACATTATGATTTCAATAAATAAGTTTTGATAGTTATAATGTAGCACCAATTTTTTCCCGATCTTTTTTAAGTCCTTGGATACATATATTCAGAAAACCTCGAGTGTCTCCAGCCAATACGGATAAATGTAATGTTGGATAAATGTGAAAATCACCTCACAAAAGTGTCAAAATCCCTACCTTCAAAAACAAGGCCCGATTGGGGATAAATCACCTCCCGATGATTTTTATCTCTGGAATCTGCCTCGATATCGAAATGGATCTTGTTCTTGCAGTTAGGGATTCTAGCCTGGATCCGGAGCACAGTTTCTATTTAGATTCCAACTAGAGTCCGTAATAGTTCCGGATCAGGATCCTAGTTGGAATCCAATTTGCGAGCGTTATATTTCACTTCCGGATCCGATCCGATGTCGGACTGGATCCCGATTGAGAAAACAGGATCCTAGTCCGAATCGAACTGGATCCATAATAATATTTCTGCACGGGTACATAAAGGACACTTGCATTTAGTTTTATAATAGGCATTCTAAATACATAATTTACTATAGTAGCGCAAAATAAAACATGTCTGTGAATATTTTCTACCGTAACTCACTTACATGTAGCAATAAAACACCAAATTTCATTTAACAAAATGTTTTCACTTTCACCGCACTACTGCATATATGGGGTCGGCTCGACCCCAAGTCCTTTTTCGACAGCTTTCCTCAGTACATGGGCAGGATGTAGGATGAGGGCAAGTCCATCTGTAGAGTAGGAGTAGGGGAATATTCGAGCGCCGTACTGCGGCTGAATAGATTACCCTATTTTGCGGTACAGTCAGTTGAAGAAATGGGGTCGAAACGACCCACTGTGCAGTCGAAGGGTCGAAGGGGGCGACCACCCCTCAAAGAAAGGCGTGTCGACGTGTGGTTTTATAGTATCACCCACACGCCGTCCACCGATCTGAATGAAACAAGAACCAAAATGGTTCTCATGTAAAGCGATGAAAAATCTACTGTAGAGGTATTGAAAAAAAGATTACGGGGTGACACGATGTCCTTTGAGGGGTCGTTTCCTCCTTAAAACCGATTTTCCGCCGAAAAAAATGTGTCTAATGGTTTTAATGCTTTTATCACATATATGAGTTTCAAGAAAATCGATGGCGGACGAAGAAAGTGATGTTTCTTGTGAGAAATCTAAGCCCCAAGAGCTACGGCAGTGCTCTAAAGGAACTAAGTTAGCAACGCACCAAAGGCGCCTGGGGGGCGAGGAAAAGGTTTAGCTTTACTGTAAACCTGTGGCGACATCAGCATGGGGAGGGGGCACTAGCATGTGATCTCTTCGGAAGACTCGCTGCATGCAATTCCGATAGAACTTCACTTACAGGTAAGTTCGTTTAATCGTTCAATTTTTCTACGAATTGTGAACAAGAAGAATTTTGAACGCTTTTAAGGTGAAAGAATTTCAAACTAGGTCGAATACTTTCGAAGTCCATATCATTTTTTGTTATTTCTGCTCTATGAAATGTCAGAAAACATTTAACCATCGTCGTAGTTAGAATCGTTAGGTATTTTTACAAACGGTGTCAACGAGCAGCGAATAATTTATTATGGTGGCTTCTTGTATTGAAAAACTATAGCGATCATCTATTCATTTATTAACCACTGTTCTTTTTTATTCTGACGGTCAAATCTGCGTAGATCCTACCTATGTTTATTTATAACCTATTGTACTTAGCATAGTTATGCAATACTTCTGTAGACATAGAGCGGTTATATCCAAAAACCTCGTTCGTGCATTCCAAAACGTTATTCTTGCGATCCGTGTACGTGTTTCGGTTGTCACATGCTTATAGTTTCGACAATGTATATTATTCGAAATAAAGCAGTCACTTGGAGTCGAAATACAAATTAGTGCTAAATGTTAAATAAAAGTTTCGAATCATTTCCTAACCTTCACAGCCTCTGTCGTCTGAAACCATAGCGGATGCTGCAAGCTCAATCTGTCCTTCGCCGCCGTCCTTAGTATCATGGTTTCGTACTTAAGGCCTCAGATCACAGTAACGGGTATAAAATCATGTGCGAATTTAACATTTTTTTCGTATGGAAAAGTGATTCAGTCATAAAATTAATCACGCATCTATTTAGTATGAATATCAACCTATTGGAAAATATGTTTTTTCTTTTCCGATGTACAAAATGGCTAACGTACTCAAAACTTCTCGAAACAGTTTTTTTCCAATGGCGTCACAAATAACTTCAACAATTTTCACTCGGTTTACTTCAAATTTAAAAGTTATGTTCCTAATTAAATTTCGCAGAAAAGTACGTACGGAATTTCTGATTCATCGAAAAGTTTTCATTTTATGAGCAGTTTATAAGAAGTTATAACGAAATTTTTCACTGAAAATTCATTTCTTTAGTTCAAATACCTACATTTTTTTTTATTTTTTGTTGTAGGCAAAAAATTGTGGATACTAAATGTCACGTCGCGGAGCGCCTAAAAAAAGATAACAAAAGAAAATATTAGTAGTCAGCCATTTTGTACATCGAAAAAAAATATATATATATTTTTTTCTAACAGCTTGATATTCATACTAAATAGATGTGTAATTAATTTTATAAGTGAATCACTTTTTCATACGAAAAAAATTGGTAAATTCGCACATGATTTTATACCCGTTACTGTGACCTAACCCCTTAATCTCAGATCTCGGTAAATATTTGGTTAGCCCTCCATGTGCCTCAGCCAGTAAGCAATGTGAACCATGGGTCGTGGCAAATAAGACAAAAGGACGAACGATTGAAGGAATAAGTGAAATACTGAAAAAAGGGAAAGTCAAAGCCAGAACTTTGTCGGAGGTATAGTCTCATGGTCCAGTGACTAGAACACCCAGCGGCGGGCAAACTGATGAGCCGTTAGACCCGAGAATGCCAAGCATTTTTATTGGTCTGAGCGCCGGCGACGAGCGGATTTTTTGTTCTTTTCGTATGGCTGATTTTCTTCTCCTTTGTGCTTTTTCCACCGGCTCTGCTTTCACCTTCAATCTTAATACTTTCTTCAAGGAAACTTGACCGACCGCACAAAAGGATGATGATAAGGGTAAACGGGTCCGATCATGTATATTGAGACGTATAGGTATGTCTCAGGTGCGAGTTTCTCCCAAGTACGCGAAGGCCAAGATTGTTGACACGCCCGGTCAATGCCTCTAAACGCGGCTATTAGGACAAAGATTGAAAACGGAGCAAGTGAAATGAATTGAAAACGGAGAAAAAGATTCTAGAAAAATCGAGGAACGACCTAGACGCCTGAGAAGGGGAAGCAAAAAAAACGGCAAAATAACACTATAAAAGGGACGTCCTCGGACCGAAGAAGGTCTTCTCTTTCGAACTCTGGCTGGCGCAAGTAGTGAAAAGGATACCAGTACAAGCTGAAAAAGCGAGGAAAGTATCGGAGTAAGGAAAGTGCCAGCATCAAGAATAAGAAAAGGAGCAAAACGTAGGGACTTCTCTCGATTATTGAAGGCATTAGTAGTGAATGGGCGTAAGTACAAGCCGCAAAGGCGAGGAAAACAACCACTAAGGAAACTGCCCAAAATAGCGAGAGGAATCGGAGATAGTCCTCGGATCACTTTCTTTAATTATCTGAGCATAAGTAGTGAAAAGGACGCACTTGATTATTTCCCGATTAAGGAAAGCGTCAGTTGGCACAAGTAGTGAAAAGGAGCCGAGAAGGACTCCCGACTAAGGAAAGTGCTAGAGAACGCAAGTAGTGAAAAGGAATGATCGGGTGCCCCCGAATAAGGAAAGTACTCAAGATAAAAAGAGAAATGACAGTAGGCATCTCATAGAAATAGGATGAGGCAAAGGAAATTGTAATCAGAAGAAGTAAATAAAATAAAGAAATAGAAATTCATTTAAAAAAAGGTACGAGGACCGCCCAGCTGTGCACATGTCTTCCTCGGTCTTTACATGTTGACGGTAACCGTCACCGAGAGAGAGAGAGAACTAATCGAAGCACTTGAAGAGAGCAAGCGAGAGACAAACAAAACAAACGAGGCAGTGGCCGAGTAAAGCCAACGTAGAAATTTCGGAATTCGCGAACACACACAAAGTACACATGAAAACGTCCCCGAGCGACCCACGTACACACAAATACACACAAATATTCAAAAATTGTAAGGCGGAGTCAAAGCAATATCACACATACACATAAGAAAACGCACAAATACAAGCACACATTTAAAAATACATGTAAACACTGCGATATCCATGCAACACAGACATTCAAACGTACACACCTCCCATATTTAAATACACGAGCGAAACTACACGCATACAAACAATACTTACCTGCCACAATGCGATGACACACTCACACATTCAAACATATGCGTACACAAAAACATTGCAGCACGAGTTAAGCGAGACTCCACACATACACGCCAACACAAACAAGTAAGAATCTCGGGCAAGCGAAGCGACCAGCGACGAAATTCAAATGTACAGGCGGATTCAAAAGAGACTGTATTGAGACCAAGGAGAAAAATTGCAATAAATTCACGACTTATTTTATGCGCAAAAGGTCTCTATTAATTTGCTCCCTAATCGAGTCCCGAACCCAAATAAATTCAATGTAAGAAGGGGAAACCCGTTACATTTGGCGCCCAACGTTGGGCTCGATTATAGTAAAGAAAGACCGATCGCAAAAATGTCGCAACCAGAAGAAGAAATTTCACTTCAATGGGAATCGACAACAGCAGACGGATTACTAGGCACCGGAAGAGTCAGAGATCGTCAAAATATCGGGCGATTATCAGAAATAGCCCCGATCGCAGAAAATGACGCCCATCACAGTAGTACTTTCAACATTAGACAAAATACAACAAACAGGATGGAGGATGTGAATGGCACGCTAAAATCCATTATTATCGGAATTAATAAATTAAGGGATGAGCAACGGCAGGAGAGATCTACAACACAAGAAGAAATAAAAGCACACGACGATGTGTGTGCTGGCAGAAATCTTCGGACACAAGAAGAAATAAAAAAAAACGTTACAAGAAGAAATGAAGGAGGCAGAAGTACGAACCGAGAGGAAAATCGTCATCACCCAAAAATTAATGGAGGCAAGCCACGACGAATTAAAAAAAAGAGCGATGAGGAATGGAAAAAAATCGACGATAGGTTCAGACGGGCCATGGAAGGTCTGAGCCAATTCGCGCAGACGTCTCAAGGCATGGGGGACACAATCGCTGAAAACTCGAGACGAATTAATCAATGTGAGGACGCTCTCAAACGACGAGGGAACGACTCCATCCAAAATGTCACGTGGAGTGGCGGCTTAAACACTAGTCAAATGTATGCAGCAAAACAAAAACCACCGACGTTTACGGGAGATGGACGAGAAAGGCCAATCAGATTTCTCAAAGAATTTGAGGAATTCTGGAGATTCACTGGAGGAGGAGACCTACACTACATGATCAGCCAATCCCTGCGAGAAGCAGCAAAAGACTGGTGGTGCGTAATGGGAGAAAGGATCCAGACGATAGAAGAATTTGCAGACAAATTTAGGGGACGATATTGGAGCCAGGAAATACAGGATAAGGTTCGGCGAAACCTGGAATTTGGAGCCTACGAGTACGACGGCCACAAAAAGACCCGAGCAGAATATGCAACCAGAATCTTTGGAAATGCTAAGGATCTGAACGAAAAACTCGAAGATGAACAAATCATCCGGAAACTGGCAAAACACTTCGATGAGCAAATCCGGATGGCGGTCAGAGTCAGTGGGATAAAAAAAATTGAGGAATCCCTGGAGCTGTTGGAAGGAACGGATGGAGATGGGCCCCTCAATGGTAGGAGGCCGCTAAAAACTGGGGGGACAACGATGGGGCGGTTCCACTCGAACAATCAAGGGTGGGACCAGAGTAAATTCAACGGAGACAGGGAACTAACATCTCAAGGAAGACCCTGGGAAAGGGCAAGTGGGTGGCAGCAGCCGAGGTGGCAAGGGCCACCCCAATGGCAAAATCGGGCGCACCAAAATAACGCTCCACTAAACCCTAACGCCCCTGACTGGAAAAATACAGGGACGGAAAGAGAAAGGACGTGGGGAAGGCCCGGAAATGGGTCCGAAAAGAAAACCTCACAAGGGCAGCTCGGCCCGGAAATCTCAACTCCGGGAAACGAGTAACGGTTGCGCCCGTAACGGTGAACTTATTAGAAACTTCACCACGAGGCGCAAACAGCGACGACGAGGAGGGAATCAAGGAAGCCCTCGAAGAAGCAAGAAAAAGGTTGCACAGGAACCAAAAGAAAAAGGATAAAAAGGAAGAAAAAAAGAAACAAAGAACTGAGGTAAATATCGGGACGATGGAAGTTGAGCCGCACAATGAGAAAAGAAAAATTGAACAATTGGAACCGATAAACACTCAAAAAACGAAATCTACAGGATGGACGCAGGAGGATCCCCAGCTAATGATGAAGGCCCGGAAATGGATTCAGGAAGCTACCACCGCCACAAACCAGCTGAAAAGAAGTAACGAAAACGGATCAACAGAAAACGGAAAAAATGCGGAAAAAGAAAAAGAAGGAGAAAACAAACATAACAAAAAAGTAGAACAAAAAAGCGATATTTTCGAAAGTCCCCGAGAATTTTTACAAGAAGAAAACAGAAGTAGCATAAGGACCGAAACCCCAGATCCAAAATGTGCCGAATTGCCTATTAGAATGGAAGGAATAATAATCAAAACCCTCATAGACAGTGGGAGCGAGGTAACGTGCATTTCCGGAAGCATATACGAGCAGTACAAGAAGAAGCTCAAGGATTGCCCAGCCTTACCCACTATAAACACAAATTTAAATGGGGCATTTGGAGGAAAGTCAGGAAGAATACGACAACAAATTATGATAGAGGCAGAGATACTGGGACAAAAAGGAACTCTTCAAGCCTTGGTGATACCCACCCTGCAGCGAGAAGCAATTCTGGGAACAGACGGGATGCTGGAATTAAAAATCGTCGTGGATACAATGATTGGAGAAATCCGCGTCGGAAATAAACTAGCATCAATCTACGAGGAAGGAGTGTGGTCCGTCATTGAAGAAACAGATCAACGACAAGTCAATCTAATGTCAGAAGAGTTAGAAGAGCCACAGTCTCAGCTAACTGAAGAAGAAGTAAACGAAAAGCTCCAAGAATGCGCGGAAATTCCACCGGAAATTCAGGGAAATTTCAAAGCACTGATCATGAATTTTGTGCATATTTTCGAGAAACGACCAGGCCGGATGACAGAATATACGCATAAGCTGGAACTACACGATCCAGAACCATATGTCCATAGATCATACCCGGTCCCAATGCAGTATCGGGACAAGGTAAACAAGGAAATAAAACAAATGCTAAAAAATGGGGTAATCGAGCGCGCCACAAGCCGGTATATCAATCCACTGGTTACTGTGATAAAAAAGGACGGGTCGGTTCGATTATGTCTTGATGCAAGACAACTTAACAAGTATCTGATCGAAGACCATGACACAGCACCACCAACAGAAGAAATTTTTCAGAAATGTGGAGGAGTACGGGTCATGTCGAGCCTCGACATGACCAGCAGCGTCTGGCAAATTTCCCTTCACGAAGAATCCAGAAAATATACTGCATTTCTCCACGAAGGAAAATGTTATCAGTTCACGGTAACCCCATTTGGATTAAAAACCAGTACGGCCAGCCTGATTCGAGGGCTAGACGTGGTGCTTCAGGGAATAGGCGAGTCAGTAATAAACTTCGTGGACGACCTGTTATGTATGTCAAAGAACTACTGGGAGCATTTAAGGCATCTAGCAAAAAATTTTCAAAGAATGGAGCAACACAAGATGACGCTAAATTTTCAGAAGTCGAAATTTTTTAGAAAGGAGGTGACCTTCCTGGGGCACATTCGGACCACCAAAGGCCTTCGACCACACCCAGAAAAAATAAGGGCAATTCAAGATTTTCCAAGGCCAAAAAACGCAAAACAACTCCGAGGATTTTTGGGCCTAATAAACTTTTATGCGAAGTTCACGAGTCAACACGCAAAGGAGACAGTGCCGCTGTTGGGACTGTTAAAAAAGGGACAAGGTTGGAAATGGGAAAAGGAAGAAGAGATAGCTTTCGACAGTGTCAAGAAATTATTCATAGACTCTGTCATGTTGGGGCACCCAGACCCCAGAAAACCATACATTTTGACAACAGATGCAAGCGACTACGCGCTGGGTGCAACCCTGAGCCAGAGCGATGAACAGGGATTGGAAGGAGTCATTACCTTCGCAAGCAGGACCCTGAAAGGCGCAGAGATTGGGTACATGACAACCGAAAAAGAATTATTGGCGATTGTATGGGCAATACAAAGGTTCCGTACATATATACTCGGAGCCAAGATCCAAGTGATAACTGTTAATAAAGCCCTTACTTTCCTAAAAACATGCCGGTTCGCAGGGGATAGGTTACTGAGATGGGCGTTGCTCTTGCAGGACTACGATCTCGAAATACAACATCGCCCAGGAGAAAAAAATAAGGTAGCCGACGCATTAAGCCGACCACCGGAAGGGATGGACTTAAGCCCTGCAGGAAACAGCACGTTGGCAACCGTCCTGGCAAAAGAGCCCTCAAAAGAATTAACAAAGGATCTGGAGGCAGTGGGGGACCTGCAAAGAAGACAAGAGAATTTAGAAAAGATGTGGATAGGATGTGAAAAAGGAAGATTCAAGATATAGGGTACATAAAGGGTGTCTTCAGAAACAGACCAGAAATGGATTATGGAAGGTAATGCTACCCGAAGCACTGGCAGAAACCCTGATCAAGGAAAGCCACGAAATGTATGGTCATCAAGGGGCGAGGAAAATCTTTCGGATGTTAAACGAGGACTTTTCCTACCCGCATTTAGCGAAGCGCGTGCGACAGACCCTGGCGACATGCGATACCTGTCAACGAAATAAGGTGCCAGTACAGACTACACACGCAGAAATGCAGACGATTATCCCAGATGGGCCGCGAGATTTACTCTCAATCGACTTTTATGGGCCACTACCAACCTCAGTCGGAGGAACTAAACACATCTTAGTGACAATAGACGCCTTCAGTAAATACGTAGTTCTCTACCCACTAAAAAAGGCCGACGCAGCATCAACAATACGGAAGATATTTGGAGATTATATCCCGAGATACGGAAAACCAAATAGGATTCAATTTGACCATGGCACACAGTTCACCTCCAAACAATAGTTAGATAAACTGGAATCGGAAGGTATCCAGGCGATATTTTCATCAATAAGACATCCTCAGGGGAATATAGTTGAAAGAGTAAATCGAGAATTAGGCCGATTCTTTCGCACATTTCTTGAAGATAAACACTCGGGATGGTTTAAGTGGGTCCCAATTATCCAAGAGTGTATCAATCAAACTCATCACGAAACGACAGAAGTCACACCGCAAGAAATACATCAGAGAAAGAAACCATATCGACTTTGGCGGGAACTAATCTTAGGAATAAAAGAGAATAAAGAAGATAAAGAGATGTCATGCGAAGAAAAAATTAAACTGGTGCGTGAAAGGATTCAGAAGAAAGGATGGGCACGAGCCGAAAAATTCAATCAGACGCACAAAACATACAAATTCGAGGAAGGAGAGTTGGTATTAGTACTACGTGCATTAAATGTTTCGGATCCAGCAAGACAGATAACGGCAAAATTTCTACCACTCTACGAAGGACCATACAAAATAAAAAAATGCGTGGGGATAGCAACGTACTTGCTTATAGATCCAACGACAAAGCGAGACCGCGGGAAATTTCACGGTAGCCTTTTCAAAAAATATAAACAGAGAGAGGAAACAAGCGGCACATAGAAGATGGAAGGGGATGGATAGGGGAGGAGCATAAGGAAGCGCCCGCCGTGATGAAAAACAAAAGCGAAGCAAAAAAAAAGCGCGAGAGAGGGAGGAAGGGAATAAAAGCGCGGCACGCACCAACTCTAAAAGCGAGTCACCATGAGCAGAGTCAAGGATACCCCGGAAACAAAACAAGAGGCGAGTGAAAAAAAAGCAGCATGAAAATTAATAAAGATCGATACACCAAAATATAAATCATTAAAGAGAGTTTGGAAGAAACACATCAAGAAACAAATAAGATGGAGAAAAACGGCGGAGAATGAAGAACCCGACCAACTCTACAAGGTGACAAATGAAAACATCGGCGGCTGGTACCCGGGCAAAGCGTTGGGGCTATGAAAATAAAACAAAATTCGAGTGAAGACCCCGCAGGGACAAGAAGGAGACCACAAATTAGTCGAAGTATAATCGCCAGAATAGCAACATGGCTCATCCGTTCGCGAATCACCCGGTGAGAGGTTTAAGGGGAAGATATGCAAACACTGAAATAATTGCTATAAGGGACATAGCGCATTTCCATGTGCACCTGCCGGGAGCAGAAAATATCATAAAGGCGATCGAAGAAGTCCAAAGTGACCATCCAGAAATCCACCCAGTAGTAGAGGAGGAGTTATATGAGGGAGCGAGCATCCTACTCCCGCAAACAGACGGTTTCACCCGCGCCACGGTCGTCAAGGAACACGGGAGACGTTATGAGGTATGGCTTGGTGACTGGGGAATGGCGACCCTGGTGAGCCAGGAGCAATGCTTCACGCCACCAACAGCCTTAAGGAGCGTGGCGTACCAGGCAATCGCCATAGCCCTACTAAAAATCCAGAAAGCCAAAGATGGAAACAGAGAACAACAATACCAAATAATAAAACTGATTGACGATACCCGATAGACCATGGAAATTATAAACACCGAAAGAGAACGTAACGGAGCGTGGGTGAGCCTGACTCTCGAAGGAAAATCAATTCTCCGAGGCCAAAAGCTCAGCGAAATCGTTCTGAGCCAAGGATGGGCAACACCAGCGGACGAGAATCACACCTTCGGATGGAGTCACGAAGGGGAAAGATTCGGGGAACCACGGATCCACCGGTTATACGAGGCGAAATACGTCCGGACAAGAACTTCGGGTCGGGAGACGGAGTCAGAAAACCGGACGTCGGAAGAAAATGACTGCACGGCAGACACGAGGTACGGGACGGAAGAAGAGGAGTCGAACGTATCCGAGGCAGAGATCGACGAGGAACGAAATCGGTGGGATTGGGGGTCAGGGGCCCCGGTCGAGGAGGAAAGCGAGGATGAGGACGACCAACGATCAATATCGTCAATAAAAAAAAAAAATATATATATATATATATATATATTTTGTTTGGAGATGAAAAGTTTTTTTTTATTTTTTTTTTAGTTGACATTTTTTTTAGCGGAAAAGTTTGTTTTTTTTTGTAAAAAGAGTGATGACTGAAAGAATTTTTGTGATGAGCGGAAAAGTTTTTTTTTGTAATATATTTTTTTTTTGTTGAGCGGAAAAGTTTTTTTGGTGTTAATATATTTTTTTATGTTACGATGAGCGAAAAGTTGTTATATTTTTTTTATGTTATGATTGAGCGAAAAGTTTCTTTTTTTTTTGTTGTTATTTTAATGAGCGGAAAATCGTTATATTTATACAATAATTGAAACAGTTGTAAGATTTTTTTTTTAGAGAATGTTACGACGAGCGAAAAGTTTTACTTTTTTTATAAAATATATATATATATATATATATATATATATATATATTTTTGCAATGAGCGAAAAGTCGTTTTTGTTGTGAATAAAAAGGAACGTGATGATCAGTAAGAAGTTCTTCTTTTACTGTATATAGCACCCGTTTAGAAGCTCTGGTCATTGGAAAAAGAAAGTTTTCATCAGCATCACAGATAAATATATAAATAAAACAAATAAACGGAAAGGAAATCATCGAAAATCTTGTGAAATTTCAAGAAACCTCACGAGAATTTCGATAATTTCGTGGGATAATGAGACGTATAGGTACGTCTCAGGTGCGAGTTTCTCCCAAGTACGCGAAGGCCAAGATTGTTGACACGCCCGGTCAATGCCTATAAACGCGGCTATTAGGACAAAAATTGAAATCGGAGCAAGTGGGGGCTATCTCTCGGTGGGGATATTAAAAATTCGAAAAGAGTCAAATGGGGGGAGAAAAAGATTCTAGAAAAATCGAGGAACGACCTAGACGCCTGAGAAGGGGAAGCAAAAAAACGGCAAAATAACAGTATAAAAGGGACGTCCTCAGACCGAAGAAGGTCTTCTCTTTCGAACTTTGGCTGGCGCAAGTAGTGAAAAGGATACCAGTACAAGCTGAAAAAGCGAGGAAAGTATCGGAGTAAGGAAAGCGCCAGCATCAAGAATAAGAAAAGGAGCAAAACGTAGGGACTTCTCTCGATTATTGAAGGCATTAGTAGTGAATGGGCGTAAGTACAAGCCGCAAAGGCGAGGAAAACAACCACTAAGGAAACTGCCCAAAATAGCGAGAGGAATCGGAGATAGTCCTCGGATCACTTTCTTTAATTATCTGAGCATAAGTAGTGAAAAGGATGCACTTGATTATTTCCCGATTAAGGAAAGCGTCAGTTGGCGCAAGTAGTGAAAAGGAGCCGAGAAGGACTCCCGACTAAGGAAAGTGCTAGAGAACGCAAGTAGTGAAAAGGAATGATGGGGTGCCCCCGAATAAGGAAAATACTCAAGATAAAAAGAGAAATGACAGTAGGCATCTCATAGAAATAGGATGAGGCAAAGGAAATTGTAATCAGAAGAAGTAAATAAAATAAAGAAGTAGAAATTCATTTAAAAAAAGGTACGAGGACCGCCCAGCTGTGCACATGTCTTCCTCGGTCTTTACATGTTGACGGTAACCGTCACCGAGAGAGAGAGAGAGAGAGAGAGAGAACTAATCGGAGCACTTGAAGAGAGCAAGCGAGAGACAAACAAAACAAACGAGGCAGTGGCCGAGTAAAGCCAACGTAGAAATTTCGGAATTCGCGAACACACACAAAGTACACATGAAAAGGTCCCCGAGCGACCCACGTACACACAAATACACACAAATATTCAAAAATTGTAAGGCGGAGTCAAAGCAACACCACACATACACATAAGAAAACGCACAAATACAAGCACACATTTAAAAATACATGTAAACACTGCGATATCCATGTAACACACACATTCAAACGTACACACCACCCATATTTAAATACACGAGCGAAACTACACGCATTCAAACAATACTTACCTGCCACAATGCGATGACACACTCACACATTCAAACATATGCGTACACAAAAACATTGCAGCACGAGTTAAGCGAGACTCCACACATACACGCCAACACAAACAAGTAAGAATCTCGGGCAAGCGAAGCGACCAGCGACGAAATTCAAATGTACAGGCGGATTCAAAAGAAACTGTATTGAGACCAAGGAGAAAAATTGCAATAAATTCACGACTTATTTTATGCGCAAAAGGTCTCTATTAATTTGCTCCCTAATCGAGTCCCGAACCCAAATAAATTCAATGTAAGAAGGGGAAACCCGTTACAATATGTACGCTTATTCCCTATCGTCCACCCCTTATCGAGGAGCAGGAAGAAAATAAAATTATTATTTTATTTTAAAATCTTGGCACATGCTCAAGTTTCGAAATAAAGATGCCTTTCAATACCGGTATTCTTGTGTTCAAGCTCCATGCAGGCAGATTCGGAGATACCTTGAAAGTAAATTCGAAGCCTATGAACAATTTAATATTTTTTCGTTTAAGAATTCAAATACACATATTGTGTATACGAGCAATTCTCTGAATAAATTTTATTATGCGATACTTCTGGGCTTCGTTCAAATCCGAGTACACTATAGAGCCGTTTGTGACAAATTTTTGAATCGCTATGGCGCTACGACTTGAAAAAATGGTATGCTGTTAGTTCGTAATAACAATTGTTTCAATTCCAATGTATACTATTCAATATTTTGTTACCCATTCGAGGGAAATGATATAAACATATTTTGTAAGAGATAAAACACCTGATTCATATTCGTGCTTATTTATTTTGTAAAAAGAAAAGATTCTTAATGTGGTTTACTAAAACACGAATGTTACATTTACTAACAAAGCGACCGCGCGGGGTCGTCTTGTTAGTAAATGTAATTTACCCTCCGATTTCGATGGAATTTGGCATGTTTTTAGAGTGGGGCTTTTTTTATATCGGCGGAACCCTATTTACAAGAGGTGAAGAAAATGAAATGAATGAAAAACACCCGTGAGAATCGTTTTTTTTTCAATTTTCGCCGATAACTTTTTACGGAATGAGATACGAAGAAACTTCAAATAGCAATAATT
Organism: Ophion obscuratus; assembly: GCA_964007375.1. Lineage (NCBI taxonomy): Eukaryota > Metazoa > Arthropoda > Insecta > Hymenoptera > Ichneumonidae > Ophion > Ophion obscuratus. The sequence continues at coordinate 8,196,232 of OZ023317.1, forward strand.
TTTTACTTTTCGAGTACTCTACATTGGTAATGATGAAGGTGCCGTTAACAAATTCCGTACTGGTACGTGCAAAAATGCAGTTTTTTAATGCGTATCAACAAATATTCTCATTTGTGTGGGATGTAAATTTACGCGTAGGGAATGGAAAATTAGTGGATACATATCGTGTTTTGTATTATCGATAAGTTGCAATTAAGAGGTTGAACCCATCCTTCGATTTCTTGTCATTCAGCACTGGATGAAGAAAACTACGCACGAGTGTAATTTTGATATTTGTGCTAATATGTATACGAAAATGGTAAATAGAATAGGCATTGAGCGGTCTAAAGTAAAAGTTAACTAGTGTGCTTCTATCTTTTCGTAGATATAATATCGCAAATATTTGAAGACTGGTAAGATTGATTGACACCCTTAGAGTACCAGTTTCACGTTGTACAAAATAAAGTACGCAATATAGTGTTTACATTTATTCAGACGTAACGACGACACGATTTTGGCCCAAGGTAGTTTAAAAGAACAGGCGTAATGGAAACAAATAAATTCGATCAATATTTTGCCAGTTATGTTGTTTTACGAAAGTAAACAATATTAAAAAGCGTACAATGTAAAAAAATCGATTTGTCAAGGAACTCGTTATTAGTGATGAGAAAAACGGTCCATCTAATAGGGAAATCGGAAGAAAATATGGAGTAAGGGAAGGTGCAGTCATAAAATGTGTGAGAATTTCACCAAGCTTGGTGTAGTAACGGATAAGGACGGATGTGGAAAAAAAGAAGAATGAGCTGATTCGATGACAGTAGAATTATCCGGGAAGTAAATGAAAACGATTATTACCAGTCGTGTAATTTTCGAAAACACAGGGTTGAACATTTCTAACCGTACAGTGCGTAGAAGACTATGAGAAACAGGACTGAAAAATAATTGTGCACCGCCGTGCCCTTTATTTTAGAAGGCAAATAAAATCGAGCGCCTAGAATTCGCCAACAAATACGTTAATAAACCTAGTGAAGCTATTTTTATCAACTTATCTTTGTAGGTGCCACCATTGTTCGTAATATGGACCCGGCGTAACTGCGGCTCTGATTTCACCTTTTTGAATTTCGTGATAATAGATAGATAAGAATAGATGATAACTTTCTATTCCCATTTGCCCCGGATCTCCAGTAATCTACAGCTCTTGTATTGTGTTTGTAACTCAATGGTTATATATTTTCCCATGAAAAACTTAACATAGCACCCGACCAGGTCCCTTGGAGGCCGGTCACACTTTGTCGTCGAGGGCCTAAAGAGGCTTATGAATCAGGGCCCGACTGGTTGCCTCAGCAGAACCCGATCGAAGCCATGAAGCAACCCTATTACTGCCTTATTATTATCAGCTTTATTAGTGGATACATATCAAGCGAGGTGTTTGGCAATAATGAAAACTATTTTCTTGAAATAAAGGATTATTTATTATTCAGCTCGAAATTATAAAATAAAAAACAGGTTCAGTTTTACAGAGAATACTGCCCGTTATAAAGGACTATAAATTTGTTGTGGTAGCTTAGATTTAATAAAATAACTTAACGATGTAAAGCTTTAATGAGATCAAAAGGTTTTTTTTTATTTGTGGATCTTCTTTGTTCACAACATTACCCATATTTCTTCCTAATATATGTTTACATATTTATGTATTGTTCAACACCTTAAAACTAGAGATGAAATAAGATTAATCGGTTTTTATACTTTGGTTTTCTTACTTCGTAAAAACCAAGTTTAGTTTTACAGAGAATCCTGTTTGTTATAAAGGAATACAAATTGTTAAGGCGACTGGCCACCTTGGCCGATCGAAAAATGGGTATATTAAAAAAAAAAAAATAAACTCGATAGTATAGGCCGGAATATTTTTATTTCTTTACACAACGTCAGAAAGAGCTAATTTTAATAAATTTCCGTTCAAAATATTAAAAAGTGGCGCCGTTATGCACGTTACCGCGGAGGCCCTCCGCGCGATACGTACGGTCGTTGTCCCAGCTGTTACCCAGTCATGTCACATCTGAAAAAAAAACTAGCTCATTCATGAGTAGCGTCGCTACAAAGTAACCTAGCGGTTTTTTTCGACCATTGAAAACATTATGGTGAGCCGAAAAAAAATTGTATTTTTCACCGAATCTTCGGCTCACCATAATTTTTTTAATGGTCGAAAAAAACCGCTACGCTACATTGTATTTTTTTTTTTCAATTTTTTATCATTTCGTTAACAAAACTGACAAGTTGATATGGACGTAATTGTCTTTTTTAAAACTTTCCTGTAAAAACCAAACTTATCTTATTATCTTAATACCAGATATAACATTTTTACAAAAAACAACACAAAAATATTTATATCATGGTTCTTAATTAATTTATATTGAACAATTTTATTTCGCAAGAAATGCTCGCTATCTTATGATAAAAGTGATGTGCTACGTGCAGTTTTGTTTAGCAACTATTCTATTAATCATATTTTCATGTTATTTTCCTTCAATATTACATTTGTCAGTAAAACTGTGACCCAAAAAAAGCACGAGGAAATTGACCCTCACTAGCATGGTACGATAAAAATCGCATTTGTAATAATAAAAATTATCATTGCTATCTAAGAATATACAATAAAAATTAACAGGAAAGATATGACGAATGTAAGATGAGAATTGTTATTGAGAAATAGCAATAATTTTTATTGTTTCTTCACGAATACGCATTATACGAGTGAGGTTAAATTTCCACGTGCATTTTTTGCGTTGCCATTATAATATAACTGTTAATGAAAAATATACAATAAAAATAATCACAAAGAACGTAAGGAATATACGATTGAAGAAAGATGATATCAAAATATAATTAGAATAGATGCTGAACAAAATTTCACATGATACATAACCTCACTTTTGTCATATTATTAAGAAAGAATAAGTAAGATGAGAATTGTTATTGAGAAATAGCAATAATTTTTATTGTTTCTTCACGAATACGCATTATACGAGTGAGGTTAAATTTCCACGTGCATTTTTTGCGTTGCCATTATAATATAACTGTTAATGAAAAATATACAATAAAAATAATCACAAAGAACGTAAGGAATATACGATTGAAGAAAGATGATATCAAAATATAATTAGAATAGATGCTGAACAAAATTTCACATGATACATAACCTCACTTTTGTCATATTATTGAATCACGAAGCAAGCATTTTTTGCGTTATATTTATGGCCATGATCTTTCCACAAATGTACCATTATTTAATAGTGAACAAGAACAAAGAATTGTACTTACTTATTCCACGAGATCTCACGAATACACCCGCAATAAATTGAATCGTTCGTACCGTTATATTACGTTCGTTATATTACCGACGCTGCTCGCGCTCAAGGTCACGAACAGTCACAAATGTATCTATTGTATGCATATATGTATACATTTGTATATACGATGCATGTCTGTTGGTGCGTACGGCGGTGTTTTGAAGGGAATTTAGCGTCGATTTCCAGTTGATATCTATATACTTATATACAAATTTATACGCGAAATACGACGTGACCAGGGGGCTGGCGTCTTTTGGAATTTTTGCTACGCGAATTGTCCGCTGTTTGTAGTATCCTACTCTGTCACTCGCAGCGCTAGTTGTTCTCAAACAATCCCGATGCGCTCACAAGGGCTATGTATGTGTACGCACACACACATATAATCGAGCAATACCCATATACCACCAACAATACACACTGATGGTTTAATATGGTGTATGCGGCAGTGCGGGCCGCGCGCGTACGCAATAAGAAATTATCGGAAGACTACTAGCGCCACGGGGAGGCGCTAGTAGTCTTATATACGGTAAGGGATCGCACATGAAAATAAAATAAATAAAATTATATCGAAAAATATATAAAACATGTATTAAATATAATTGGTTCCAAAAGTTGGATATGCCAATTATATTTTTGGGTAAGACTAAAACCTATGCGATATATAAATATAAATCTATTTAAGATACATCTTAAATATATCAAACATACAAACTGAATGTATTTTTTATATATTTTGAATATGGTTGGTTAAGCAAATTGAGTAACAGATGACGTTGCGAATGAAAAACATCTTCAAGTCGGTATCGCGCGATGACCTAGCCGCACTAGCCGGAATCAATGATCGGACAAAAAAATGAAGGTTATGTAATTCTATGCGATTATAGCTCTCTATGCGAACGCAATTAAGTAATTTATCCGATAATGTTAGTTACTCTTGTTAATCCACACATTTCTCAATAAACTAACATTGTGCATTGTACGATATGCAGAAGATACGAAACTTCAACAATTTAACAAGTCGAACTAGCTCACCGGACAACGCCCCAGCTCATCACTCAGAGGTCCCGGGTTCGAAACCACCTTACGGCGTGTAAGCGTTCTGATATAATTTAAATCAGAACCATTAATATATTTGAAGCGCAAACAACATAATCGTAATTCATGACAACAAAAAATATCGTAAAAGGGTGTAATGATGTAAATAACGCCATAACAAAATTTTTTAGAATATTTCAAGTATAGTTTAAATATATTTCAAGTGTATCTTAAATACACGTTGAATATATTTCAATAATATTTGAAATGTAGTATGAACATCTTTTAAGTACATTTTAAACGGAGTATGAACATATATCGTGTCTATTTTAGATGTAGGTTAAATACATTCAAAGTATAATTCAATTATAATTCGAATACATTTAAAATACATATGTAGTTAATTTTGAGGGTAATTTGAGTACATTGTAAGTATATTTTCAATATAGTTTGAATATATGTAACCGCCTATCAAACATATTTTTTTTATATACATTCTGAAGATCTATTTTGGCCCAAAAGTTTGATATCGCGCATTTATTTTTAATGCATTTCCCGTATATATTGCATATATCTAATCTGTATCCAAGATGGATAATATATATCTGAAATATATTTTACATCTAATATTAATATAACGAAAAATTTATTTTTACATATATTTTATTTCCGTGTGGGATAAGAGGGCCAGCCCCCTGGACGTGACCGAAATTTACGAACAAAATTGTAGGAAATATTTTTTTTAGTTCGAACCGAACTATTGCATATCACTTGATATTCTCACGATGCGTCGTTTTCTTACTTTCTACCCAGACTACCGCCTTTTTGCCTCGAGCCTGCCAGCCCATGCTTTCGTTACTTGTTCTTCTCGCGTATTGTATATAACAAAGCATATTTACGATAATTTTTTTGGCGATAGAGTTAATATATATTTACTTATGCAGGCAATATATAATAAAAGGACATTTGAAGAGTATTCTGTGAAATTTTCAGTAATAATTATGCAGAAATGAGCCATTGACAGCACATCTTTGCAGACACCTCAAAAAATTGCGGTGAACTGTGTTGCGTATCGCATCACGCAATGTCCAATTAACGATCCGAGAAATATTTATATATTAAATAATATTATTAAGATGCGACTTTACCAGCGTAACCCTTCCGCACACTATCCGGTCGACGGATTTTCCTTCGACCTGACTACCATAAAAAAGGGTCTAAGGGCTTTCGCCCAGCACAACGGCGGAAAGATCCCGGGAATGGCGCATTTGGCAACCAAATGTCTCGAGTATTTTTTGTACGCATTTCGTCATCACCATTAAAGAATTTCCGTCAATTGCAGTTTCGTGACATTTCGGAATGTAGAAGGATTTTCAAAAGACTGCATTTTCCCTCTTTTTTCGGGGTTTTTGAGATCTTCATCTTACCTCCGGTTTTGTAAGTCTTCTCTCGTGATTAGTCGCAAAAGGACTCGCCCACAAGGAAGTTGCAAATGTTTCCACCCAATAGAAATTAAGGGGGTTTTAATTTTCCTAATGAGCTGCTCCTCGCAGTGGATGCGACACGTCGATCATCGCGAAGAAGAGTCAGTTGTCGCTCAACATACAAACAGACAAGTCGTCGCTAACCATCTAAGCGATCAAGTATCGAACCAATCGTCAACCGATATAACAGAAAATCTCATTTAATCTTTAACTCAAGTTTGTGTTCAATTACCCGCGTTAAAATTGTTAAACCCGATCTCTATTATTTATTTGTTCAGATTAAAATCAATATTTTCCAATATCAGTGTCCATTTCATTTACAACGAAAACGGTTGCACTTCATTAATTTAAAGTGTGACGTACCCGGCAAGCGTCGTCGTATGCATGCGGTTCGGAATTTACGACTCCGAAAGAATCAGTCAAGATTCGCGGTGTTCACGGTACATTTTTATGGTCCTTCGAGCTGGATACTGAGTGGAAGTGCAGTTCAATAAACGTTAAAGACAGTGTGGTGAAAAGGACTTGGACTTTGTGAAGTGACAAATCAGCCAATCAGCAAACAAAGAGCCAATTCATCAGCGTGGATCGACCTATCAAACAACGCAGTTTTCATCATCGATCAACGCCACAGCTACAAGGTAAGCTCGTTTTCCACAAGGGTATCACCGATATTTCCTTTCCGTATTCCCCACAACCCAGTCAAGCGTTTCAATAATGGCAAACGAAAGTGTAGCCATGCCAGTAAAGGCACTACACCAAAAACGAGGTTCGATAAAAGCGCAACTCACAAACTTCGAAACATTTCTCGCGAAATACGTCAATGAAGACCCTGACCCTCAGAAACTCAGACTTCGCACAGATAGGATAAAGGTCGTATTCGAATCATTCCACGATATTCAGGATGAAATCGAATCACTCGAAGAGGAGCCGAATGACGAAAGGTATCGCGTCGAAGAAAAATATTTCGATGTGTTAGCAAAAGCCAAACGTCTTCTCGGAACTGCTAGTACAAGCCGAGATCAAGCAGCCAATTTACCTGTCGAGTCATTCCACGGTAGTCGAGAGAACAATTCATCGGCGTTGACAAACCGAAGAATAAAACTTCCGGAAGCCTCCCTCCCAACATTCAATGGACGTTTTGAGGATTGGATGTCGTTTAAGGACGCATTCAAAACTATGATCGACAGCCAAACCGACCTCAGCAATGTCGAGAAATTGCAATATCTGAAGTCAACACTCAAGGGAGACGCAGCAAGGAAAACTCAAGTATTTTCAATCACCGACGGCAATTACGCGCGCGCGTGGGATTTGCTTCAAAAATCGTACGAAAACAAACGGATTTTAATTTCTCGACACTTGCATTTAATCCTAACCCTGCCAGACCAAGAGCGGGAAACGGCTGACGGCTTGATAAGATTAGCAGACGAAGTGCAACAACACGTTCTTTCGCTCTCGTCACTCGGCATAGACATATGCGAAGAAATACTCGTTCAGATCTTGGAAGAAAAGCTTCATAAATCGACTGTCGGGAAATGGGACGAATCGTTACAGGGCGACACATTTCCAAAATTGTCAGAAATGATCGACTTTCTCTATCGAATCGCCGCGAGACTTTTCAAACGCGACGACTCGAAGCACACGGAGAAAAATAGCAGACCAAATCCGCGTCAACATCAAGACAAACGCGGCGACAAGGAAAAGAAACACGCTTTCATGACAACGACCACGCAATCGTGTCCTGTCTGCAAGGATACACGGCATCCGCTATACCGATGCAAGCAATTTCGGTCACTGCCGGTGCCCCAACGCATTCAGGTCGTCAAGGACGCAGCACTGTGTTATACGTGCTTGCGCCCAAAACACGAGCAATAGAATTGCAGGTTCGGAAGTTGCCCTATCTGCAACCAACCTCACAACACACTCTTGCATGTAGCCAATGCGCCAAGCTCAGCGCCAAGTCAAAATTGACTATCAACTCCCACGGAGTCACACCATCGTTCCACATCATTGGTAATCGACACAGAAATGGATGACTTAATGCTCACAGCAAAGGTTCACGCACTGAACGCAGAGCATCAACGAACGTCGTGTAGAGCTGTCCTCGATACAGGTTCAACAGCGAATTTCATAACCGACAAATTAGCAGCATCCCTGCGATTGCCAATGAAACGATGCTCAGTGTCCGTGGGTGCTCTCAGTAATCTAACGACGTCATCCAAGAACGTCGTAACCCTGACATTTTGTGCAACTCAGGGTAATTTCGAGAAAACCCTCGATTTTCTCACCATTCCTCGGATATCAGACATGGTACCGAGCAGACTCATACAACGTGAGTCAATTTCAATCCCAGCGAACATACGGTTAGCAGATCCAGACTTTCACAAGCCGGGTCCAGTAGATCTGCTACTGGCAGCGGGACCAACGTTCTCGCTGTTTTGCCTGGGTCAACTCAACCTATCTTGTCAAGGACGTGACCTTTTCCTGCAGAAAACACGCCTTGGATGGGTACTAGGGGGCAGCATCAAGTCTCCCACAAGGCAAACAGTCGTCAAATGCTGTTTTTCAAACCTACAAGCTGAAATAGCTAAATTTTGGCAAGTAGAAGAAGGGCCATCACAAGCTCATTACACTAAGGAAGAGCTCGCGTGCGAAGAGCACTTCCGACAACACGTATCTCGTGATCCGACCGGACGATACAGCGTTGCGTTGCCGTTTCGCGAGAATTCTGAAACACTTGGTGAATCGCGAGCGAGGGCATTAAAGCGATTATACGCCCTCGAAAGGAAATTCAACAGTAACCCCGACTTGCGAGAACAATACACCGCAGTTATTTCAGAATATTTGTCCCTCGGACACATGTCACCAGTACATGACGATAAGGACACTGCATTCTTCCTACCACACCACGCAGTCATCAAAAATTCAAGCATTACAACAAAGGTAAGAGTGGTTTTCGACGGATCAGCTAAATCCAGCACCGGAATATCACTCAATGACACATTGATGGTAGGACCGACTATCCAAGGAGATATATTCTCTCATATCATTCGGCTCAGATTACACAGATACGTACTAACCGGAGATATCGAGAAGATGTATCGACAATTCCTAATACGTAAAGAGGATAGACGGTATCAACGCATTTTATGGAAGGACGAGGGTAGCGTAAAGTCATACGAACTGAACACGGTTACGTTTGGTTTGGGTCCAGCTCCATTCCTCGCCATCCGAGCGCTTCACCAGTTGGCAGATGATGAAGAAATCACACTTCCGAAGGCGTCAAAAATCCTCAAGACAGATTTATACGTCGACGATCTGTTAACTGGGGCAGAAACAATCAACGAAGCCATTGCCATCCGAGACGAAATCATTGAATTATTGCAGCTCGGAGGGCTCAATATTCGACAATGGGCGTCCAACGATACACGACTCGTGGAAGACATTCCAGAGACCAACAGGAACCTGACACTTTCACTGAGTGACGATCAAACAATAAAGACACTCGGAGTGTTCTGGAATTCGAAGGACGACTTCATCGGATACACAGCAAAACCTCTCATCATGACAGGGACCGTATCTAAACGAACAATATTGTCAGAAATCGCGAAGATCTTCGATCCCCTTGGTTTGCTTGGACCAATCACTCTCTACGCAAAGAGTATTATGCAAAAATTATGGCAACTGCAATTAAACTGGGACGAATCAGTGCCCAGTCATATTCATACTCCTTGGATACAATTCTGTACACAATTGGACCTTGTAAATGCTATGTCATTCCATAGACACGTCCTCATTGCCGACGCAACAAATATACAGCTCCATGAATTCTGTGACGCAAGTGAGACCGGCTATGGAGCATGCATATACCTCAGATCGACAAACGATCAAGGCGAAACACGGTGTCGATTGCTATGCGCCAAATCACGTGTGGCACCGTTAAAAACAATTTCTCTCCCACGGCTCGAACTATGCGGTACCCAGTTGCTCGCAAAGCTGTATTCATCAGTGAGAGAGGTGGTAAAAGTCACAATCCAGCGCGCAACATTCTGGACCGATTCCACTGTGGTCTTAGGCTGGCTTAACAAGCCTCCGCACACTCTGAAGACCTTCGTAGCAAATCGAGTCGCAGACGTTCAAGAAAGAACAACTTCCGACGAGTGGCGACATGTCCGATCGAAGGATAATCCAGCGGATGCCTTGTCCAGAGGTCAATTGTCCGTGGAATTCATCGAGAACCAACTGTGGAAGGTTGGACCGAATTGGTTAATTGACGACGAAACATCGTGGCCGGGAATCATCATTCATCCACAACAAGATTTGCCTGAGACAAAGAAGACACTTTGTCTAACGGTGGCAATAATCGATCAAGGCATATTACAGCGTTTCTCATCATTTACACGATTGAAAAGAGTCGTCGCATATTGCCTTCGATTCAGAAGGGACAATCTGAACAAGGGTCCGTTACAAGTCGAGGAACTCGCCAGTGCGGAAAAGCGCGTGATTAAAATGACGCAATCGGCTGTATTCGCCGAGGAGATACGTGATCTCAGCGGGGGGAGCGGAATAAACAAGAAAGGCAAACTCAATTCGCTCAGCCCATTCACCGACAAGGAAGGATTGCTCAGAGTGGGAGGTCGATTCAAACACTCCAATCTTCCTTATGATCAACGGCACCCGATTCTCCTGCCTAGATCACATCATGTCACCCATCACATCTTGGAAGATCAGCACAGATGCAATCATCACGCCGGGATACAAACAACCCTTTACGCTTCAAGGTTGCGATTCTGGACAATAGACGGACGTAGTCAAGTTCGAAAGGTAATTCGAGGATGTGTTAAATGCGCTCGAATGAATCCACCATCAGTTGATTACGTATAGAGTCGTTTGCCGAGTATGCGAACCACGAAAGCGCGGCCATTTTACAACGTGGGAGTCGATTACTGTGGACCATTTTTCATAAAAGAGAAAAAGCATCGGAATCGCAACCACATCAAAGTGTACGTCGCTGTGTTCGTATGCTTGGTCATCAAGGCTGTACATTTGGAAGTTGTGGAAGATATGTTGAGTGACGCATTCATTGGTGCTCTGCGCCGCTTCATAGCCAGACGCGGAAAACCTCGCATCATATATTCTGACAACGGAACAAATTTCGTCGGTGCAAATAATGAATTGAAGGAAATTCACAAATTTCTACAATCTCAACAACAACAAGATACGGTTGCGGAATTTTTCATCGACAAGGGTATCGAGTGGAGATTCATTCCTCCATTATTACCACACCTTGGCGGTATCTGGGAAGCAGCGGTAAAATCTTTCAAACACCATTTAAAACGCGTAATGGGGGTCGGGCTTTTTACATTCGTTGAGTTGTATACTTTAGTCGTTGAAATTGAAGCGATCCTCAACTCTCGACCTCTCACGCCAATTTCCACTGACCCAAACGATATCCTCGTTCTTACTCCTGGTCATTATCTTATCGGTGATACGTTAACGAGCTTGCCAGAAGTGGACCACAGTTCCACCCCTACCAATCGGCTGTCCACGTGGCAGCACATTCAAAAGATTCGCCAAGACTTCTGGGCCCGATGGTCCAAGGAATATCTCAATGAGTTAAACATTCGTCACAACTGGACCATCTTCCTCCTATGCAGTGGAAGCTCGGTCGAGTGATCAAAACACACCCTGGTTCCGATGGCATCGTGCGAACCGTCACCGTCCAAACGGCCACCTCAGAGCTCCTCTGAAATGTCAGACGATTGGCGCCTCTACCCATCGATAAGCAGGAAATAAGAAAATAAAAAAGACAACCGGGAGCTAAACAAATTCAAGTTGATCGTGTCCTCTCAACGGGGGGAGTATGTTGCGTATCGCATCACGCAATGTCTAATTAACGATCCGAGAAATATTTATATATTAAATAATGTTATTAAGATGCAACTTTACCAGCGTAACCCTTCCGCACACTATCCGGTCGACGGATTTTCCTTCGACCTGACTACCATAAAAAAGGGTCTAAGGGCTTTCGCCCAGCACAACGGCGGAAAGATCCTGGGAAAGGCGCATTTGGCAACCAAAGGTCTCGAGTATTTTTTGTACGCATTTCGCCATCACCATTAAAGAATTTCCGTCAATTGCAGTTTTGTGAAATTTTGGAATGTAGAAGGATTTTCAACAGACTGCATTTTCCCTCTTTTTTCGGGGTTTTTGAGATCTTCATCTTACCTCCGGTTTTGTAAGTCTTCTCTCGTGATTGGTCACAAAAGGAGTCGCCCACAAGGAAGTTGCAAATGTTTCCACCTAATAGAAATTAAGGGGGTTTCAATTTTCCTAATGAGCTGCTCCTCGCAGTGGATGCGACACGTCGATCATCGAGAAGAAGAGTCAGTTGTCGCTCAACATACAAACAGACAAGTCGTCGCTAACCATCTAAGCGATCAAGTATCGAACCAATCGTCAACCGATATAACAGAAAATCTCATTTAATTTTAACTCAAGTTTGTGATCAATTACCCGCGTTAAAATGGTTAAACCCGATCTGTATTATTTATTTGTTCAGATTAAAATCAATATTTTCCAATATCAGTGTCCATTTCATTTACAACGAAAACGGTTGCACTTTATTAATTTAAAGTGTGACGTACCCGGCAAGCATCGTCGTATGCATGCAGTTCGGAATTTACGACTCCGAAAGAATCAGTCAAGATTCGCGGTGCTCACGGTACAAACTGCATAACTCATCACTGGATCATGTCAAATAAAAAAAACCAAAAAAATGTCATTAGTTTTTAAGTTTCTTAAGGTAACGCTATCGAGTTTTTTTTAGTTTTTATTATTTAAATTCATTTTACAATAATAAAGTTTCCAATTTTATAAATAAAAAACGCTATTCTGACTTCTAAATGTGACCAAAAATTGAAATAAATAAATAAATAGATAAAAACTCGCTAGCATTACCTCAAGAAACTTATTAACTAATAGAATCTTCTTGGATTTTTTTACGATGATCCAGTGATGAGTTATGCAGTTTACCGCAATTTAACGATTTTTTTGTAGCGTCTGAGAAGATTTGCTGTCACTGGCTCATTTCTGCACAATTATTAATTAAAATTTCACGGGATATTCTTTAAATGTCCTTTTATTTTATACTAATTATATGAATAAATACATAAAAACTGTGTCGTCACAAAAAATATTGAAAATATGCTTTTTTATAGCGAATTAACTTTACCCCCCCCCCCCCCTTTGACGGCGCTCACTTACAATCCTCGTTAATTTTCTTTTTCATAGGTACACAGTATACATAGGACACGGTGACTACTGTGCCTGCGAACGTTGCACCGTCTGTGGGAACCCCATTAAAGATGGACAAAAAAAACTCAAATAGTTTACCCTGGAGTTGATTACGCAAAACGATCCAGCATGTCGTTTCGAGAGAGATTGGATCCTGAACACCGTATTGGAAATTCTCCTCTTGAATAATAGAGCAGGACATTGATATGACGACCATCTTTCCACTGGATTTTATGCATCTGGTCTGTGCCGGAGCTATGGAAAAAATATTAGAAATGCTAGTGTCTCGACCATTGAAAGTGCGAATGAACTTGAGAAGCAGACACGAACTTTCTCGCAGATTGATTTCATTCAAAGCTCGAATACCAAAAGAATTTCAACGGAAGATGCGATCAATCGCTTGTGTAATTTAAATGAAAAGCCACCGAATTCAGATTCTTTCTTTTGTATTGCGGTCCTATCGCTCCAACAAATGTATTGCCCGAAAATCTATGAAATCACTTTTTATTGCTGCACACTAGCTTCAGAATTTTATGTAATGAAATATTAGCTACGTCATACAAAGAAAAAGCCAGAAAATATTTGAATCTCTTTGTATTTTCAATGCCAATTTGTACGGCGAACAAGCTCAGAGCATAAACATTCATAATCTCTGTCACGTCGTCGATGACGATGAAGAATGGTCAGAAGTGTGTCCAAAATGGAGAAGTTATTGTAAAAAATGTTGTTTTTAATCATTCCACATTTATTGGTACGAGAGCGCCAGATAACGTTGTGCTTTTTCCGTAATGGATACGTGGCGGAGATTAACAAAACTTTCGGACGTAACGATTCTGAAGAATGTTTGTACATTGAAGCAAAAGTGTGAAAAAAAACCAATGTATTCATGTACCCAACAAAGTCATCTAAAGTTTACGAATGGCGAATTATCTCAACAAAACCTGTGGATGCTGTTTACCCCTTCACGATCATTGAACGGAAATTAGTTCAATTATGTACATATTATTTACATATTACGTACATATGTGCTGTCATTTCTGCACGCATGCATTATTTAAAAAAAAAAACTATTTTTGTATTGTGAAATTTATTTTCCAAATATTCTGAATGTTTATAGAATGAAAATTATTTATAGTAAAATTCCACGTGTATGTTTATTTTAAGTGACCTAACGTAGTGTTTTATCGATACCTTAAACTTTAAATATATCACATCTATGGAAGTAAGTCTAAAAACTAGAAATTCTTGAAAATAACTTTGCAAATATCGCTCTTTGCGACGATTTATTTATTTCGTTCATTGGTTCTGCTGTTTGTGAAATTAAAGTTCAAGGTAAAGATTAAATTATGCTGCGTTATAAGTTGATAAAAATGTTTGCATCATTCTGTTCATGAATTGCAGCAGCAACCCAAAAACGCTGTAATCTCTGCCTTCGATACGGTGAGCGGAGTGGAATTTCTTCGTAAATATACAATTGTAATCCAGTTGCTTCCCGAAGCACAAAGTCGGTCCGTGATTGCGAGCCTTGCTTGTGATTTTTCACAAGTAATTCACGAATTATTGCAATAAACAACACGCTATTTGTTGCTGTACTCATCATCATCATCATCATGAACGTCTAGTAGTCGAAGAATACAACACTCTTTCCCTTCGAACTTTATTTTTATTTCGGCCCGTTCATGAGCTATAGAAAGAACAAAGTTTTAACGGTGCGTTGACCCCTTAAGAGTGTTGTTCTGCCAAAACGAGAAAATGGGTATCGACTGTTTTGACTGATTGTACTTTCTTTATAACCCATTTTTATTTCTACAAATTTTCGTCCATGCCACACGGTAAGAACTTTGAACGTGAGAGGGCCCGTTTAGGGGGGGGGGGGAGGAGGGCTGAAATCTTACAAATATGCAATTGCGCCATAACATGAACATATATTGACGTGGATTTAGACCAAAATGCCAAAAAGCTAGCTGATTATACGATGCTCTTGGCTAAAACATCGACGGCCAGTTTCAACCCCTTGATTGTGAGATATCGGAAAACGAAAAAATCTGTTTCCGCACTTTTCCATTCTCTACATGTATGCAAATTTACATCCCAATCGATTACGAATTCTCGGAGCTACCGTTGAAACCATTGCATTTTTGCAATAAAGAATATGAAATTTGTTGCCATCTGCATCGTTCTCATCTCCAATGTATATTACACGAAAAAATAAATATTGGTGCAATGTGAAGTTTTTTCATATCTCGTACCGTTAAAACGTTATCGACGAAAAACGAAAAACACCCCAACTTTCGGGGGTGCGTTTCAACCCTTAAAAATCGGGTTCCGCCGATATAAAAAAAATACGTGTCGCCTATTTTTACCCGTTCTACAAGCATGCAAAATTTCATCAAAATAGGAGACATCGACCTCGCAACGTTTCCTTGTTAGTCAAAACAGCGGACTCTGCGATAGGGCCAGGACCGTGGGAATAATCATAAGAAATTAAAAAGGTGAAAGGAACCAGGAAAAACAACCGTTGAAGCAGAGATTAGTAGGGAGACGCAAAACGCTCCCCTTTTCGGCGTGCCTCGGAATTGGCGCTAAATCACGGCGGCGAGGTTGGGAGTATGATTTCGTGATCATCGCCTCTGTCGAGGTTGCAGATTCCCTTGTAGCCGCGCGAGTCCGTGATCACCGCTCAAGTCGGTATCGCAGTCAGCGTGAACACGAATGGGTAGCACGGTGGGAGAAAAGTCTCGGCCCCTTGCAAATCGCGCTCGCTCGACAGGCGAACGGAGCGAGGTTTTCCGTCCGATCGAGCTCGACATATATGTGTGGCCGTACTGCGGATTAGAATGTGCATTAGATGAATTTTAAAGTGAAAAACATGTATCGAGATCATTGTTTTCTCTCAGTTGCCCGTTTATGCCGAAAATGCGGGTTAAAAAAATTAACGACGAACCGCGTTGAAAAATAAAACGCCGAAACGACCGTGGAAGGTTCAAAAAGAAATCTTGAGCCTTTGTCGCGATCATTTCGGCATTTTTTTCAACAGTTAAAATTATGGATAAGGGTGTATCATAAATGTTGCTCTAGCTGCAATGAGCGTCGTGGCTGAGTTGACAGCGTGACGGATTAACGATGCTTACGGTCCGGGTTCAATCCCCGATGAACCAACTTTTTTTTTACTTTATTTTATATTCAGAAAATTTCGAACTTACTTCGAACAGCTTTAGTTGTTCTCGCCCGTTCAAGCATTATTTATGATATTTACGTAATTCGTATATGCTTAATAAAAAAAAAACAAGATATTGCTATCGGGGACCGAACCCGCGCCATCTACACTCAGAGCCCACATGCTGATATCTCAACCGCGAAGCTCTTGTGACTGCAAACCTGCCTTACGTATACAGTAGAACCTCGATTATCCGAACCAATTGGGACCGAGACTAGTTCGGATAATCGAAACGTGGGTTATTTGGGACGAGATCATCAACAACACCGTTTTACATAAAAACAGTACATAAATATATATTGAAATTCGACATACATATTAACGTTGAAAAATATATATATATATATACAGGGTGGCCGGAACATTGACGTCCAAAAATAAAATTTAGGTCCCTTGTATCGTGGGGTATCCGAATAACCCCCATGTATGTCCCGCGACTTTTCATAGTTGTCGAGTTATGAATTTGAAAAAAAAATCTAAAAAAAAAGTAGAAGACTATCGCGATTTTTTTTTGCAACTGAATCTTTATGAGTAGTACTTTTATGCATAAAATAATGAGCTTCGTAACTGTGATGAAAGTTATGAAAATGTTGGTCTAAAGTGAAAAATGTACGTTCGGTAAATTATGACTTTACTTTTCAACTTTAAACTAAAAATCTAAACAAGTGACTTCATGGTTCCTAATTAGGCCCCAAGAATGCGCCAGACTCTCAGCTTTCATAATCATTAAAAAAAATTAGTACTTAATAGGGCTACTTTGGCTACAATTGACCTTCAAAGACAGTGAGGTGGAAAATTCTTAAAATTAGCCACCTGATTTTTAAAAAAATCTGCCCATTTTATCATTCCTAAGGTTATTTAGTTTGTTAACTAACCAAAAATGACTGCAGGGAAAGCTAAGATTTAAACATGTGGAGGTTTATTTTTTTAGTTTAATTTAAGTTTAATGAATTTTGCGCGATCCGTTCTCGTGGATCAGATAAAAGAGTTGTGCCCTCGTTTACGATGTTACGGATATTGCGCCATCCGTTCTCGTAACGAGAACGGATGGCGCAACATTCATTAAACTTAAACTAAACTAAAAAAAAATAAACCTCCTAATGGTTAAATCTAAGCTTTCCTGCAGTCATTTTTGGTTAGTTAACAAACTAAATAACCTTAGGAATGATAAAATGGGCAGATTTTTTAAAAAATCAGATGGCTAATTTTAAGAATTTTCCACCTTGCTGTCATTGAAGGTCTATTGTAACCAAAGTAGCCCTATTGAGTACTGCTTTTTTTTTTAATGATTATGAAAGCTGAAGGTCTGGCGCATTCTTGAGGCCTAATTAGGAACCATGAAGTCACCTGTTTAGATTTTTAATTTAAAGTTGAAAATTTAAGTAATAATTTACCGAACGTACATTTTTCACTTTAGACCAACATATTCGTAACTTTCATCACAGTTACGAAGCTCATTATTTTATGCATAAAAGCACTGCTCGTGAAGATTCAGTTGCAAAAAAATCGGTTGCCTGTAAAGTCGGTTTACTGACGATACTTGAACGTGACAACGTCATAAGAAAATACTGATGGAATGGTTTCATTTTTCAAAAGAAAATTTTAATTTTGTTTGTTTGATAGATATTTTGTATGGATATAGAGAAGGAGGTAAATGGAAATCACAATTGAATTGATCAAGTTACATTTATTTGTACGCATAAATACAATTATGTCAATTTTTATTTATTTTTTTTACAATGTACATATTTTTTACAAGTATGAATGTGTTTGAGCAATTGTTTTACAACTTTTATTTTTTCATAAAATTCTTCGTTCAGAAAATCATTTTAAATTTACAAAATACTTGAATAAAATTTATTGTTTAAATTTCTACTCGACTGTTAAAATTTAATTTTTGATTTTATTATTTTATAATAATAAATTTTGTATTGACATTATTTCTTTCAGCAAGTGAACTGAATAAAAGTTGTTGTTCAATTAGTTACTTAATTATTTTTGCAAATTTAATTGTAATTTGTTGTAAAAAAGTAATAATTTTGAATAATTTATTATAAGAATAAACTGTGATTAAATTATTGTTCATAAATCTTAAATTTAAAATTAAAAAATTGGAAACATCATTAAAATGTTTGTAACTCTAGCTTTTAAAAAGCCCGCCGCAATGTGTTTGATATAGGAGAAAATTGTTCCCTTTGACGGCTGGCTGGTCCAACCTGTCATTTCAGACACGTTGTTATGATATATGGAAGATTTAACATTTATGTTTTAATTTTTTGAAATCATAGCTACGCTCGATAATTATTTCGATCGAATAGTAAAGCAATTGATTTTTACTCATCGTGAAATAGTTCTGTTAACTTATTGTTATAGTTTTGTCAATTATAGCATAACCTACAATCGCTGCACTAGCGGACCGATGCTATTTATTTTAATGATGAAAGCACGAATATTCGACAATATATCACTGAACATATATTTAATATCGAAAGAATCATTACCTTTATCGCCGCAATTATCGTTGCTATAAACAATTCACACCACATTCACTTTTCACTGCACTTCATACTTGACGAAAACATGTACATGTATTATTGTATAGCAGCTGTCCACGCGGACGCATCGCTCATGGCTTCTGCACACTGCGCGCGATGGGCGACAAGCGATGAGCGATATCCAATGAGAGCTCGAGTATGACGGAAATGCTCTATGAGAGTGACGTTGCCATTGGATATCGCTGATCGCTCGTCGCTCGTCGCTCGCAGTGTACAGAGGCCATCACTCAAGTAGGAGAGAGACAAATGTCGAACGCTGCCGAACGCTGTCGAACGCGGAGGCCGATTGTACCTCTTTGTCGCTCGTTCCGCGCTCTCGCTTACACTTCAAGCCTTAAATGGAACGCCTCAGAGCGAGGTAACGGCGATGAGTCATGCTTTTTCGTGCGTGCAGCCGGCTCCATCGAATTATAAGACGTTGTCACGTCAAAAAAAAATCTCGACAAAGTCTTCGACTTTTTTTAGATATTGTTTAAATTGGTCAGGTCGAAAATTCTCAAAAATTCAGAAAAAAATTCATGACTCGAAAACTATAAAAAGTCACAAGGCATACATGGGGATTATTCGGATACCCCACGATACAAGGGACCTAAATTTTATTTTTGGACGTCAATGTTCCGGCCACCCTGTATACATATATATGTGTGTGTGTGTGTGTGTGTGCGTGTGCGTGGGTAAGTGTGCGTGTGCGCGCGCGCGCGCGTGTGTGTGTGTGTGTGTGTGTGTGTGTGTGTGTGTGTGTGTGTGTGTGTGTGTGTGTGTGTGTGTGTGTATGTAACACCTGAAAAAAGACACCTTTCTAAATATTTTTTTTATAAGATCATCCATTTTTAATTGACGAACGGCTGTAACGCGTTTTTGAGCGTTTAAGTCTCGCAGCCGTTTCAGAAGGAGAAGTTTCTTTGGGTTGCTCATTGTTGCTCACGGCGATGGCAGCGAGCAACAATGTATCTTTCGCGCCAACGTTCGGATAATTGAGCGTTCGGATAAACTAAGTCATCGTTCGGATAATTGAGGGTTCAGATGATCGAGGTTCGAATAATCGAGGTTCTACTGTACACACTTATCCAACCTTATCGCTGCAGGACCAATTGCATATTGTTTTTATGACTCCAAAGTATTTTTGAAGCCAAAAGAAAACGATTTTTCCAAATTCCTAGAATAGTGTTATCCCTTAAAGAAAAGAAATTGATTTTTCGAACGTTGTAAATGTATATCCCCTCTTAAAGACTTCAAAACAATCTCGTACGTATTAGCGAAAATAGGCAGAAAATTATGAAGCCACTCGTCCACTTCTTTGATGTTCGCTATTTCGGCGTTCGCTATTTTGAACCATCGCTCATTTGCCTATCTGAGATCAAAACTTTCGAAGTTTGTATCCTCGATATATGGCTTTTTGCTATAGATGGTATTACCAATATTAGATACTCACTTCTTTCTATTTCGGAGATGTGAATGTTCTAGATTGTTTAAATCTGTATTTGTATGACTCAAACTGCACACAATCTGAATACCCGTTCTCGAATAAATGCGCTCTCACATAAATAATCCTTTGGTGTAATAGCTATTTAATTTCGTTATCGGTTGAAGGATAAAATTTTGAATAATTTACAGTTCGTTATTTTGAGTTTATAATTCTGCCATTTCGAAATCTTTGTCGTTCTATATTTGGCCTTTCAAAGTTTTGAACCCCATCCCAATGTGAAATGTGTTTTGAAAAAATACCGATCGAGAAAGATTCAAAGTTCTCTTCGAGCCTTTCTCGATCATTTCGCAACTTTTCGTCAACAATTTTTTCAATTAATTTTTTAATGGGAAAAGTAAAAACTCATCCACGTTTTGGCGGAAACATTTATTTTTTTGTCATATTATCCAAGACTGTTTGGACCAAAATTTGGAATGCTCGCTCGTTTTAAGCAATTGCAACGTACGTCCGGCGGGGCGATCGACTGCGGGTTCGGTCGTGTCGACGTTGGATAAGTTGGAAAAAAGTGCCAAAACAATCGAGAAAGAGAAACTTCGAGAAAAAAAACGTTCCGTCTTTCTTCATCGTTTGGCATTTTTTTCAACACATTTCACATTGGATACGTCCCGAGCAGAAATCTAATCAGGCTGCCTGAGGATCCATCAGGCCCGGATCAATAAGGAGCCCTGATCAGGCACGCCTGATTTGAGCCAGACCCTGAGCCAGATCCTGAGCAGGGATCAATAAGGCGCCCTGATCAGGCACGCCTGATTTGCGCCGGATAGGAGCCTGATCAGGCATTAATAAGGCGCCCTGATCAGGCACGCCTGATTTGCGCCGGATAGGAGTCTTATCAGGCATCAATAAGGCGCCCTGATCAGGCACGCATGATTTGCGCCGGATAGGAGCCTTATCAGGCATCGATAAGGCACCCTAGTCAGGCACGCCTGATTTGCGCCGGATAGAAGCCTTATCTCGCATGAAGCTCGTCACTCCGTAACCTCTCCTCTCTAGGACTAGACAGCGCCTCTGTCGGCGAAGCCTCATGAAATATTTTGACAGCTGCACACGCAGGCACGCGAAATATATGAAAACAATGGTTATCAACCGAAAGTGCGTGTCGTCAAAATTTGTTTCAAAATCTTTTTTATCATAAATAAATATTTATGTAAATTTTTTTGTATTATTGTTATAAGGAATCAAAACTTTTGTATATAATACGGGCAGCCAGTCCCGTATTATATACGTAGAAAAAGCGCAACAGCTACGCCGTAGCTACATCGACACATCTCGTTCGGTTCATCAATTTCTCCCGAAGAAAGGCAAGCCCTTCAATAAAGTGCAGTGCATACAAAATCTCAGGTAAAGTATATTTGCGATTATACTGTGGATTATCTACACATGAACAGTGATAATATATAAAATACGACTTGATGGGCGAAGACTATGCGGCGTAGCTTAACCTCACTTTGTCACTTTCGCACCATTTGTATATATATAGTGTGATATATTTCGTATCAAGAAAAAATGTTCAACAGTACAAACATACGTATATGTACATAAATGTACTCATACATACGTGCAAGGACCAGATGACGAGAAATAATTGCGCAAATTGCATTTTGTACCGTCGAACATTTTTTTCTCAATAATATATATACAACACTATATATATACAAATGATGCGAGAACGACGAAAAGAGATTGAGCTACGCCACTACGAGGTACACCATTTTTAAATAATTATTAATTATTTAATTATCTCAAGAGGATATATCAGTTGGAGCCTATATCGATCACTTTTCCCTGGTCGAATATATCTATACTTATGATAAATATAGATATACCCGACGGGGGAGCAGTGGCGCTCCCTAGGTCCGACTGATATATGCTCTTAATGTAAAGATGTGATTTTTCTATGTATATTTACTAATTTTTCTATGTTTTAAAAATATTTCAGATGCAATCTTGACAAAGTATGATGGTACTCCCCACGCAGGTTCTATCAAAAAGAAACAAATTTCGGATGGGCTAGCGGCGGTCATACACAGTGCGAAAGATTGGAACGGTCATCGCCAAAACCGGAACAAAAACTAAACGATCAAGTCAAATAAAATAAAAACGTAAACTTAAAAAAAATGTTTTCATATTTTTAATAACGTTAGTAAACTTGATAACGTGTAACTGCGATAATAATTTAATAAATGTTGATCTATTGTTAAACAAAAAATTAATCAAATGATTGAGCCAGATGACACGCATGTCTCAGGCTGGATGAGGCACCTGATGCGAGCCAGATAAGTTGCTTGATCCGAGCCAGATATAGTGCCTAATCCGAGCCTGGTAAGGTGCCTGATCCGGGCCAGATATAGTGCCTGATCCGAGCCGGATACGCATGCTGACCCGGGTCTGATAAGAAGCCTGATCCGGGCCAGATAAGTTGCTTGATCCGGGCCTGATCAGAGCCTGATAAGGTGCCTGATCCGGACCTGAATATGCAAAAGCGTTACATCCCTGATCAGGGCCGGACTAAATTTGCCTGACCCGGCCCGGATTTGCTATTGTGGCAGCCTGATCCGGTCCGGATTTCACCCTGAACAAATTTCTGCTCGGGGTGTCTATGCCTAAGGCAGCTTTGTGGTCACAAGAGCCTCGTTGCTAAGATATCAGCGTCCGAGCTCTGAATACGGACGGCGCGGGTTCGATCCCCCCGTAGCAATATTTTTTTAAAACATATATGAATTAAATATAATAAATAATGCCTGGACAGGCGAGACTTGCTAAAGCGAGAGTAAGTTCGAAATTTTCTGAATATAAAATGAAGAGAAAAAAAATCGATTCACCGGGGATTGAATCCGTCACGCTGCCAACTTAGCCACGATGCTCATTGCAGATAGAGAAGCATTTATAATACACCCTTATCCATAATGTTTACTGTTGAAAAAAAATCCCGAAACGATCGCGGCAAAGGCTCAAGATTTCTTTTTGAACCTTCCACGGTCGTTTCGGCGTTTTTTTTTCAACGCAGTTCGTCGTTAATTTTTTTAACCCGCATTTTCGGCATAAACGGGCAACCGAGAGAAAACGATGATCTCGATACATGTTTTTCCCTTTGAAATTGCATATTTAATGCATATTCCAATCCGCATTACGGCCACACATACACTACCGTCGGAAAGTTTCCGGACAAGAGTTGGAAAAAGTGTCCGAACGGTTCTTAATGCCATTTCGCCGGTAGTTGGGCTACGCCAATTTGACCGACGGCATTTTAAAGAGGGGGGATTTACCTACATTTTGGCTTATCAAAAAAAAATTTACGATTTTTTTTACACTTGGCACCCAGTTTTGAAAACGACAATTTTTTGTCGTTTTTTTGTTGTTTTGTGAGTCGACCCCGTTTACAGTAAAAATCTTTTTTATGCATTTCTCCTATTAAAATCATAAAAGGGGAAGCCTAAGCTTCAATTTCGTTTTGTAGAAACATTTTTGCGATTTTTTTTCCCAAAAATATTTCGTTTTTTCGATATAAATATACAATATGAAAATTGCATTTAATGCATATTCCAATCCGCATTACGGCCACACATACACTACCGGCGGAAAGTTTCCGGACAAGAGTTGGAAAAAGTGTCCGAACGGTTCTTTATGCCATTTCGCCGGTAGTTGGGCTACGCCAATTTGACCGACGGCATTTTAAAGAGGGGGGATTTACCTACATTTTGGCTTATCAAAAAAAATTTTACGATTTTTTTTACACTTGGCACCCAGTTTTGAAAACGACAATTTTTTGTCGTTTTTTTGTTGTTTTGTGAGTGGACCCCGTTTACAGTAAAAATCTTTTTCATGCATTTCTCCTATTAAAATCATAAAAGGGGAAGCCTAAGCTTCAATTTCGTTTTGTAGAAAAATTTTTGCGATTTTTTTTCCCAAAAATATTTCGTTTTTTCGATAAAAATATACAATATGAAAATTGCTCCGGAGTACGAAAACGACGAGGTTTACAACAAAACCTCAAGACGGTAAAAAGTTGCGTTACTTTTTGTTGAGTTCATGAGAATTTTTTCAGATTTTTGCGAAATTGTTTTTAAATTTATTCCCGGTCGGAACTCGATTGATCTCAACGACATGATAATAATATAACTAATTTTTTTATTTACATATTATACTTTGGTCTCGTCGAAAAAACCTCCTCTCGCTGACAGCACGCTCTTTACCACACGCGGCATCCTCTCCACAAGTTTTTCGAATGTCTCTCGGGGTGTTTTTTTCCATGATTTTTGTAGGGATTCCCATAGCTTTTCGGCGGATGAATGCGTGACCTTGCGCACTTGCCGATCCATTCCATCTCACAGCAGCTCTATGGGATTGAGATCGGGAGATTGAGGAGGCCATTGCATAATTTGAAGCTCCTCACTTTTTTGCTTCGTTTCAAGATACTTCGAGCAGAATTTTGAAGTATGTTTCGGGTCGTTGTCTTGTTGAAAAACGAACCCCCTTCCGATGAGTCGCTTTCCAGAAGGAACAGCGTGGTTTTTCAGAATCGCGTGATATCCTTTTTGGTCCAGGATTCCTTTGACTCGGTAGAGGTCCCCCGCACCAGCATACGAAAAAGATCCCCACACCATTACAGAACCGCCGCCGTGTTTAACGGTTGAAATTACGCAATCAGGATGCATTTTCTCGTTAGCTGAGCGACGAACGAAAACTCGACGTTTTCCTCCAAATATTTCAAATTTGGATTCGTTGGTCCATAACACCCGTTTCCAATCTTGGATCGTCCAATTCTTGTGCTTGCGTGCCCAGTTCAATCGCTTCTTTTTGTTTCCACGGCGCAAGAGTGGTTTTTTCGTTGCGACTCTTCCATATAATTGTGCGCTGCGCAAGCGTTGTTTAATCGTCGTAATTGAAATGTTTTTTCCACGACTTTCCACAAACTACGCTTGGATGTTTGCCGCCGTAAGTTTTCGATTCCTTTTAGACATCACAATTATTGATTGGTCTTCCGCTTTGGAAGTAATAGGAGGCCTCCCGGAACGATTTTTATCGCGGTTCGATTGTGTCTCTCTGAAGCGTTTTATAGCATCCCCAAAGGTTGATTTGGGTATTTTCAATCGATTTGCAATGTAGCGAATTTTGAACCCTTCATTGCAAAGAGCAAGGATTGATGCACACTTTTCGATGCTTAAATTGGGTCGACGACCCATTTTTTGTCTGAAAAATAAAAATAAAATTAACTCTAAGAAGTCGAAAATTTTATTTAATTAACCGTCAATAAATTAATAGTTAAACACATTTCAAATTCAATATATTATTCGACACGATACGACAGGAAAATCTAACGCGAACGTTTTTTCGATGCTTGCCGAAGAAGTACTGGGTCGAAATAATTTTTGAATATTTTTTCATTGTAACACGTAAAGAGTTTCTCCCACTCTTTGTTTTCTTCTTGTTTTCGAAGTAGAGTAGTCAGCGAACATAGCGAATCTCGCGACGGAGTGTCTGTCCTTGTTCCTTGTTTATTTTTTCGCGAGGTTCGCATTGTCGAGCGTTCGCGAGCGATCGCTTTGTCGCATAGGTGAGCGATATATATATATTTTTTACTACTCTACAAAGAGTGGCAGAAACGTTCACGCACTCTTTACGTATTACAATGAAAAAATATTCAAAAATTATTTCGACTCAGTACTTCTTCGGCAAGCATCGAAAAAACGTTCGCGTTAGATTTTCCCGTCGTATCGTGTCGAATAATATATTGAATTTGAAGTGTGTTTAACTATTAATTTATTGACGGTTAATTAAATAAAATTTTTGACTTCATTAGAGTTTTTTTTTTTTTGAAGAAGAAGAAGAAAATGGGTCGTCGACCCAATATAAGCATCAAAAAGCGTGCATCAATCCTTGCACTTTGCAATGAAGGGTTCAAAATTCGCTACATTGCAAATCGATTGAAAATACCCAAATCAACCGTTGGGGATGCTATAAAACGTTTCAGAGAGACACAACCGAACCGCGATAAAAATTGTTCCGGGAGGCCTCCTGTTACTTCCAAAGCGGAAGACTAATCAATAATTGTGATGTCTAAAAGGAATCGAAAACTCACGGCGGCAAACATCCAAGCGCAGTTTGTCGAAAGTCGTGGAAAAAACATTTCAATTACGACGATTAAGAGCGTGCTGTCAGCGAGAGGAGGTTTTTTCGACGAGACAAAAGTATAATATGAAAATAAAAAAATTAATTATATTATTATCATGGTGTTGAGATCAATCGAGTTCCGACCGGAAATAAATTTTTAAAAAATTTCGCAAAAACAATCTGAAAAAATTCTCATGAACTCAACAAAAAGTAACGCAACTTTTTACCGTCTTGAGGTTTTGTTGTAAACCTCGTCGTTTTCGTACTCCGGAGCAATTTTCATATTGTATATTTTTATCCAAAAAACGAAATATTTTTGAGAAAAAAAAATCGCAAACATTTTTCTACAAAACGAAATTGAAGCTTAGGCTTCCCCTTTTATGATTTTAATAGGAGAAATGCATAAAAAAGATTTTTACTGTAAACGGGGTCCACTCACAAAACAACAAAAAAACGACAAAAAATTGTCGTTTTCAAAACTGGGTGCCAAGTGTAAAAAAAATCGTAAAAATTTTTTTGATAAGCCAAAATGTAGGTAAATCCCCCCTCTTTGAAATGCCGTCGGTCAAATTGGCCTAGCCCAACTACCGGCGAAATGGCATAAAGAACCGTTCGGGCACTTTTTCCAACTCTTGTCCGGAAACTTTCCGCCGGTAGTGTATATGTCGAGCTCGATCGGACGGCAAACCTCGCTCCGGTCACTTGTCGAGCGAGGGCGATTTGCGAGGGCCAGAGCTTTTCACCCACCGAGCTACCCATTCGTGTTCACACTGACTGCGATACCGGCTTGAGCGGTGATCACGGATTCGCGTGGCTACAAGGAAATCTGCAACCTCGACAGAGGCGACGATCACGAAAACATACTCCCAAACTCACCGCCGCGATTTAGCGCCATTTACGAGGCACACCGAAAAGGGGACCGTTGTGCATCTCCCTATTAATCTCTGGTTGAAGGGCAGAAAAACAAGTAATGAAAATGAGTAAGACCGGCACATAAGAACACAACAATCAGCCAGATGTGGAAAAGAAAACAGGGGCAAGAACGAAAACAGAATTTAAATTTATATTGGGAGTACAAGAAAGTCTCCGCCATTTGACAAAAGATGGCCCCACCAGGAGGTTATGGTTAAAATTGTCAGATGTAAAACATCATATCGTAAGGTTGGACATCTGGCAAGACCATAACCTTGAAATATTACACATTTTTTATCAGCATCAGATAACTTTTTTCGTACGAAAATGTCGAGTTTTGAGCGGAATAAGCGTCATTCGCGAGAACGCTTGCGTTTGGCACGAATCTCCCTCCAATAATGCTTACAATTCCACGTTTTCATTTCGGCCGTACGCGACGTTCATTGTAAAACTCACCGTTCTTAAACTTTTGAAACCACGCAAGACGATTTTTCTCACTTAAAGCAGCCTCACCATATGCGTATCAAGCAATTGATGCGCCTCAGCTGCAGATTAACTTAAATGAAAGAAGTAAAGAAGAGTTATAAAGTTTCCGCCAATGACGCTTATTCGAAACGAAACTCGACATTTTGTCCCGTCAGGTGTGAAAGGATTAAGGAGACGACAGTAGAGGGTGGGAATGAGAAAAAATCGGCCACAAACAGGTACAAACAATATACTCGTACGTAGAACGAGTACAACCGTTGACTCAACGGTACAAACGATCGCTCGGTGGTACAAACAATATACTAGGTGCGCAGCTAAATTTCCGGGTTTTTTTTTATCAACAAAAAATCGAAAATTTCAAGACAAATACAAAAAATGGGTCTTTCGAAGTATTGTTCATTCGCTATTTACACATTTCTGCCATCTCTCTGGCAATACATGAATATCGCGACGATAAAAAGACGCGTCTTTGGACTGAAACCATTATTCCAACCAATTTTGTACAGCATAGTAATTGGCCAAGTATACCCCACCCAAGCCATGCGTCATCGACCGGAACAAGTGATAGTCTGAAGGTGCCAGGTCTGGCGAATACGACGAATACACGATTCCTTTTTGGTCCCACCAAACGCAGAGCATTGTCTTTTTTCCGAAGCGATTTGGCCGTGCCGTGCCGTCGATGTTGACGCTTTTCTGCGTTTGGGATTCTCGAAACATATCAATTTTTCATCGCCCGTAACAATTCGATGCAGCAAACTCTTTCTGTTCTTCCGCAAGAGCAAAATTTCGGAAGTGGCTCTTCGATTTTCTATTTGTCTCTCACAAGGAACATCCCTCAGGTGTCCGCCTCCGATTTTCTTGAAACTCATATATGTGAAAGAGCATGGAAAACTTTGAGACACGTATTTTTTTATCTGCGGAAAATGGATTTAAGGGGGGAAACCGCCCCTCAAAGAAAGGCGTGACGAGGGGTGATTTTGTGGTTTCACCCAGAAGCAATCCACCCATCGGAATGAAACGAAAACGAAAATTCTTCTAATGAAAAGTGATGAAAAACCCACTATGAAAATGTTAAGAAAAAGATTAATTAGGGGGTAAACCACCCCTCAATTTGCCTTTTTTCACCCCACACTTAAGAGGGTTGTATGCAAATTAATAAAACAGGTATCATTTTGAAGGGAAATTAAAATTAAAGTTGACGGGTTTTTGTGTTACTCATAAGACTCATATTTTCATATTGTCATAATTATATTTTCGTACCTAAATGTTTCTTCCTCTAATTCAAAAGTTTTGATGAAAGCATCTCCCATGCAAAGATGCAATGCAGTAACAAAAATATATTAACGATACTATTAATAAAATTCAAATGCTATATATAAATATATTTGGTTTGTTCGTTTTTTTTATGCCGCGTAAAAATATCATATGCAGACAAATGTTTACGCTTCGATTCTTAAATGCGTCATTATCTAGAATGCTCCCGTTTGGAAATCTTTTGTCTCCGTGCATAAAGTTATACAATCAACAAACAGACTGATGTTTATTTGCCTACGTATCAAACTTTCTCGAGTAACGGCAATATTCAATTCTTCCAGCGCGAATATTCTTATCGCGTCATGACGCGATAACAATATTTGCGCCAAATTTTTATGGTACGCAAATTTTTACGTTAATCATACATTACCCGATAATGTGTTTACATTTTCGGGTAATGTGTGATTAGCCTCTGGCAGTTCAAGTTGTCA
Source organism: Ophion obscuratus (assembly GCA_964007375.1). Lineage (NCBI taxonomy): Eukaryota > Metazoa > Arthropoda > Insecta > Hymenoptera > Ichneumonidae > Ophion > Ophion obscuratus. The sequence continues at coordinate 8,225,882 of OZ023317.1, forward strand.
ATAGCTTGCAGTTTTATGGCTTCCTGTATAAGACGGTTAGCATTCGGATTCTTCCATTTCACGTTAAAGTGAGCCACAAACAGTATACTGTGTGTTGGAAAATAAAAACTTCATCAGCCATGAAAGTCAACCCAATAAACGTTATCAAACTTCTACTACCCCCATGGAAATTTATGTATGTAAAATATATGCAGAAAATATATGCTACGTATATGCTACGTATATATATATCGTTCGCATATATAGTGACGAAAAATAGAATAATACGTATATATTCTGTATATATGCACCAAATATATGACGCATATATGACCCATATATTTTAGATATATTTTTCTGACCAAAAAAATATATGCTACGTATAAACACTATATATGATGCATATATGAGGCATATACGACGCATATATTTTCGATATACTTTCAATCTATTTTTTTGTCAGAAAAATGTATAAAAAATGTACGCGTCATATATGACGCATACATTTTTGATACATATTCCTGACAAGAAATATATGCTGTGAACAAACACTATTACAGTTAAACTTAATAAAACTTAATTTACAGTTAAAGTACACTATTACATATAAACAATATATACACCCACATGAAAATAAAATATATAAAAAATATATCGAAAAATATATAAAACATGTATTAAGTATAATTGGTTCGAAAAATTGGATATGCCAATTATACTTTTGGGCAAGAGTAAAACCTATACGATATATAAATATAAATCTATTTAAGATACATCTTAAATATATCAAACATACAAACTGAATGTATGTTTTATATATTTTAAATATGGTTGGTTAAGCAACTTGAGTAACAGATGACGTTGCAAATCAAAAACATCTTCAAGTCGGTATCTCGCGAAGACCTAGACGCACTAGCCGGAATAAATGATCGGACAAAAAAATTGAAGGTTATGTAATCTCGTAATTCTATTCGATTATCGCTCTCTATGCGAACGCAATTAAGTAATTGATCCGATAATGTTAGTTACTCTTGTAAATCCACATATTTCTCAAAAAACTAACTGTGTGTATTGTACGATATGTAGACGATACGAAAGTTAATTTAACAAGTAGAACTAGCTCAGTGGGGAAGGTCCCAGCTCATCACTCAGAAGTCCCGGGTTCGAAACCACCTTACGGCGTGTAAGCGTCTGATATAATTTTAATTTGAACCATTAATATATTTGAACCGCAAACACCATAATCGTAATTAAGGACAAGAAAAAAATATCGTAAAAGGGTGCAATGATGTAAATAACGTCATAACAAAATTTTTAAGAATATTTCAAGTATAGTTTAAATATATTTCAAGTATATCTTAAATACACGTTGAATATATTTCAATAATATTTTAAATGTAGTATGAACATATTTCAAGTATATTTTTAACGGAGTATGAATATATATCGTGTATATTTTAGATGTACTTTCAATACATTTAAAGTATATTTCAATTATAAGTCGAATACAGTTAAAATACATTTGTAGTATATTTTGAGGGTATTTTGAGTACATTGTAAGTATATTTTCAATATAGTTTGTGGCATATATGTATATATGTGGTATGCATGCAGTGTGTATGCAACATATATGCTAAATATATGTGGTATATATGCAGGGTAAATGCTACATATATCATTGATATATGGTACAGTGATATACAGTAATACCACGCATATACATGTCATATATAAAAACGTTACGAAAATTAGAATTTGGCACATATATGCAACATATATTTTCAATATATGGCATACATTTCACATATATTAAAATTATAAATAAAATAAATTTGCCGTATATTTTCGCGTATATAAATTTCCATGGGGGTAGCTACATTTGAAGCTATGGATATTTCACAAACGCCGGTTAACAACGCAGAAATTGAACTTGCGGACAGTTTTGAACAAATTTCGATTAGTTCCATGCAAGACTATAATGAAGTTGAAATGATAGAGAAAGAAACGCTCGCTTTTCAAGAACCATTTAAACAGTACGAAGCCAATGCTGTCGAAGATAACGTATGGCAAAAGGATACTGGTGATAGTGATTCTGACGCCTGTTCCAGTGATGATGAGTTGAACTGCGATTACAAAAATAACAGCAGTTCAATACTGGAGGTCAGGTAAGACAAAAACTATAGCCTCAAAACCGTCCAACAGAAATACAGATCTGTGAAGTCTGAAAGAAAATTGCGGCGCTGGGCACATCAGCTGAATAAAGGCGGTACTTGTAAAGAAAAGCGAGCGCTAATTTCTGAATATACATTGAAGAATATGAAAACTGCTCTAGATGCTGGTGTCATTATACATGATATTGATCTTCAGAAGTGGGCGCTACAAGCCCAAAAGGAGATAGGTTTCAATGATGTGTGGTTTGAGGCTTCTCATAATTGGCTATGGAATTTTAAAAAACAGCATCGCATTGTATCCACAAAAATCAATAAATTTGTAACGCGCAAACTTACGGGTGAAGAAGAACTTCTACGGAAAAATGCAGAAAAATTTGTCGCCGATATTGCACAACTGATAAAAAAGTATGGTACGGAAAATGTGTATAATTCGGACCAAAGCGGCTTTCATGTGGAAATTCATTCGGCGCCAACTATTGAAACGGAAAGAGAAAAGAAAGTTGAATGTGTTGTACAGTCAGTTTCTTCAATAACTCACAGCTATACGATTGAGTCTGCTATAAGCGCTGAAGGGAAATTACTTCCCCCACTTTACATCGTTTTAAAGGAGACGAAGGGTGAATTCAGTTCTCCAGTTCTTCAGAATACAAATTCTTTGTATTAGCATCCAAATCTGGAAAACTTGCTTCTGGTACGTATGCTCACATATTATAATAAATTATTTTTTTTAAATATGAAATGTAATTGTTGTCAATATTAGCATTTTTTTAAATATTGAATGTGTTTTGTAATAACAGAGCACTTGAAAACTTGATTGGAAAGGTTTTCTTTCCTAACGTCGGGAGACATAGTGTATTATTGATAGACTCCTGGAGTGGACACTGCCCTAAGATTGTTCATAAAGCGACACCTCGTGATAAGAAGATAATCCCAATGATTATTCCAAAAGGTACAACTGGAAAGATTCAGCCGCTCGATGTATTTGGATTCAGAGTGTAGAAAAATTTCGTCCGACATTTTTCAGACAGTGTAATATTATTAAAATCTGATATGAATTTGCACTTGAGGAATAATGTAATTAAATTGCAATCACTTACACACAATCAACTGTCATCACCGCGATATTCTAATCTTTTTAAATATTCCTAGTATAAAAGGAATTATATATCTAAAAAACCAGAAGATTTTGAAAATCCTTTTACCGTTGGTTCTGGTGAATCGAACACACATTGTGAAATGCCCGGTTGCAATAATTTGGCTATTATCAGATGTGCATGGTGCAAAAAGTCGTTGTGTTTAACGCATTTTTTGACGACTATCATTTTTGCAGAAATTATGAAACATGATTGTTGATAGTTATCATATAAAAAAAGTATATGTTACAAGAAAATGATTTGACGGCATATGACTGCAATACTTTTCACAAGTACTATTAATTAAATCAGCTGATATGATTCCTAAATGAAATATGGCAACATGTATTAAAAACATGTTCGTTAACCTACTGTAAAATAATAAAAATATACATTCCTCCACAAAACTACGTCGCTGGCTAAATTATCGCTTGATCCAGGCGCATCATCGTTCCGAAATATACGAAGTGAGCCTTATAACTTATTCTGGAAATTATTATAATTAATGATATAGTAGAAGTGTATGTTTGTTCCTATGGAGATGCTTAATGGACGTGCATATTAAAATCGAAAGCGTTTCGACACGAAAATATGAGTCTTATGAGTAAGGGGTAGCCCCACTCCCAAAGTACCGCTCTTAAATCTCAAAACGAATATGCCTGCACACACAAACAAAAAAATGATATTACCGATGAAATAAAAGCAGTTTTAACGAAATTCGTGAAACTTTTTGCGAAACTCCAAGCGAAAAGCAATTAGAGGGGTTATTTACCCTTAAAATGTAAAAATTTTAAAACGTAATAATTTAAAAACGCGGGAGAATATTTTGAATCCGCGGATATATGTTAAACACAGAAAACTCGACGGTGATGAATAAATTTATGTTAGGGGTGGTACACCCCCTTAAATTTGCCGTCCCGCTGAAACGCAAAAATGCGTCAACTTGAATTTTGATTCCCCTTCAAAATGATACCTGTTTTATTAATTTTCATACAACCCTCCTAAGCGTGGGGTGAAAAACGGCAAATATAGGGGTGGTTTACCCCCTAATTATATTTCTAATCAACACTCTTGTAGTGCATTTTTCATCGCTTAATATTAGAGGCATTTTCGATTTTGTTTCATTCAAATCGGTGGAGTGCTTGTGGGAGATACTTTGAGGGGTGGTTTCATCCTCTAACACCGTTTTTCTGCCGATACAAAAAAAAACATGTTCAATAGTTTGCAATGCCTCACCACATATATGAGTTTCAACGAAATTGAAAGCGGATACTTCAATGATGCTTCTCGTCAGAGGGGCCCTTAAGGCGAATGTAATAATTTTGAAATATGACAAAACATTAAATTGTAGCTTATAGAATTATTTAAAATTAGCGGATACACTTTAAACAAAGAAAAACGACCATGATAAATAAATTTATGTTAGGGGTGGTTTAACCCCTTAAATTTGATATACCGCCAAAACGCAAAAACCCGTCAACTTGAATTTTAATTCCCCTTCAAAATGATACCTGCTTTATTAATTTGCATACTCTTAAGTGTGGGGTGAAAAAAGGCAAATTGAGGGGTGGTTTACCCCTCAATTAATTTTTTTCTTAACATTTTCATAGTGGATTTTCCATCGCTTTTCGTTAAAAGACTTTTCGTTTTTGTTTCATTCAGATCGGTGAATTGCTGCTGGGTACAACTACACCCCTCGACACGCCCTGTTTGAGGGGCGGTTTCCCCCCTTAAATCCGTTGTTCCGCGCATAAAAAAAATTCGTTAACACGCTTGACCGGACGACAAAATATCCGACGATACAATATCCGCAGGACAAAATATCCACATGACAAAATATCTGCAAGACAAAATATCTGCCGACATTATATACAGTTTAAAGTGTACAATCATGCCGTTAAAATTTATTTCATGTCAAGTGTACAGTCATGCCATTGAAATTTATTCTATCACAATAGGGCGGAAAATTATTAATATGTGACGGATATGTTTGAGTTTGTTTGTTTAGGTTTGATTGTTTGTTTGGGTTCGTTTGTTTTGGTTTGCTTGTTTGGGTGCAATGAAGAAATTCGTACTATGCCCCCACCCCACTATCTCACACACCCCACAATGGTGTTTTGCGCGCGACCCCGTTGATGTGGTGGACGAGATTTAGGATTTTGTCTCGCGGATGTTTTGTCATGAGAATATTCTCTCTTTCGTATATTTTGTCGCGGATATTTTGTCGCGGGTCAGATGTGACGGAGCCAAAAATACGTGTCTCAAAGTTTTCGATGCTCTATCACATATATGAGTTTAAACAAAATCGGAGGCGGACACCTGACGTATGTTCCTTGTCAGTCAACTCATGCGGCAGCCACTTTCCTTCCTTATGAATTTTTCTCATGGCGTGCAAACGTTGCGAAATACACTGCCGAGTCACATTTCATACCTCGGCAAGTTGATCTTCTGTTTGAGTGTCATCTTCATCCAATAACGATATTTGTTTATATTACGACTGGGTATTCTTAAGGTAGTTCCTCTGCGATAATCTCAACCAAAAGTTTACATACCATGTTCATGTTTAAAAGATTGATAATTGGTTTAATTAGTAATAAATAAAATTAAAAACTACGCAACATTGACTCGGTACTAGTAAATAATACGATGGATATCATTTATTGCCGTAAAATATATTTTATATTGTGTTTTTGATCTACCTTTGCCAGTAAACTTTTTGCCGGGACTGTCCAGGCTTTGCCCCAATTGTTTTTTTTTTTCAGGCTTTGCACCAAAATTGTGAAGGCTTCTCATGGTTATATCTTGGAAACTAGATGGTGAATGATTCTCATTTTTTTCACATTATTCGTGATATCTTACTCTAGCTTATCCTCGTTTTTCATCAATTTCTTAATTTTAGTTTTGACGGTGGAATTAATGATGCTTTGTTTGCTCATCATAACGCATTTGTTACGTGTAAACCAAGCCAACTCTAAGTGTAAATACCTCAGGTTTGGGGTGGTCAAACTCATTCAAATTGCACAGATGTTTGGATAATGTATTAAATAACATATATGTCAAATTTCAACCATTTCTTAATTCAACTCTTCTGTGGAGGTACTACCTTAACAGGTGGCTCAGCTCAAAAACACCCATCTTCAGACCTGTATGCCGACTACATGTGTCGCTAGCGCCATCCATGTGTGAAACCCGGAAACTTAGTTGCGCACCTAGTACTCGTCGATACGAGCGGGTACAAATGATTGCACGGTCGTTCAAACGATATACTCATCGACACGAACGTGTACAAACGATTGTACGGTGGTACAAATGATCTACTCGTCGATACGAACGGGTCCAAACGATTGCTCGGTGGTACAAACAATATACTCGTATGTACGAACGGGTACAAACGATATACTCGTATGTACGAGCGGGTACAAACGATATACTCATACGTATGAACGGGTACAAACGATTAAACGCCGGTAGAAACGATTTACCCGTTGGTCCGAACGGGTACAAACGATATACTTGTCGATATGAAAGGGTACAAATGAATGCTCGATGGTACAAATGATATTCTTGTCAATACGTTTGGGTACAAACGATTGCTCACCGATACAAACGATTTACTCGTTGGTACGAACGGGTACAAATGATTAAACGCAGGTACAAACGATTTACCCGGTGGTGCGAACGGGTACAAACGATTACTCGATGGTCCAAACGATATAATCGTCAGTGGGAACGAGTACAAACGATTACTCGGTGGTACAAAAGATAGACTTGTCGATACGAACGAGTACAAACGATTACTCGGCGGTACGAACGGGTACAAACGATTGCTCGGTGGTACAAAAGATAGACTTGTCGATACGAACGAGTACAAACGATTACTCGGCGGTACGAACGGGTACAAACGATTGCTCGGTGGTACGAGCAGGTACAAACGATTGCTCGGTGGTACGAACGGGTACAAATGATTGCTCGGTGGTACGAACGGGTCCAAACAATTACTGGGTGGTAGAAATGATATACTTGTTGATACGAAAGGGTACAAATGAATGCTCGGTGGTACAAACGATATACTTGTGGTTATGAATGGGTGCAAACGATTGCTCGCCTGTACAAACGATTTACTCGTTGGTACAAACGGGTACAAACGATTTCTCGGCGGTACGAACGGGTTCAAACGAGTCCTTGGCCGTACAAACGATATACTGGTCGGCATAAACAGGTACAAACGATTACTCGGTAGTATAAACGATATAGTCGTCAATACAAACGGGTACGAACGATTAAACGTCGGTACAAATGTTTTTCTTTGGTACGAACGGCTACAAGTAATTGCTCGGTGGTACAAACGACATAATCGTCAGTACGACTGGGTACAAACAATTAAACGCCGGTACAAACGATATACTTGCCAGTGCGAATGGGTACAAACGATTAATCGCAGGTACAAACGATTTACTCATTGGTATGAACCGGTACAAACGATTAAACGCCGGTACATTCGATTTACTCATTGGTACGAACGGGTACAAACGATTGCTCGGTGGCACGATCGGGTACAAACGATTGCATCGTGATACAAATGATTGCTCGGTGGCACGAACAGATGCAAACAATTGCATCGTAGTACAAACGATTAAACGCTGGTACACACGATATACTCGCCAGTGCAAATGGGTACAAATCTTTTATCGCCGGTACAAACGATTTGCTCATTGGTACGAACGGGTAAAAATGATTTGCTCGTTGGTACGAACGGGTACAAACGATTGCTCGGCGGTACGCATGAGTGCAAACGACTGCTCGGTGGTACAACAATATACTGGTCAGTACGAACGGGTACAAACGATTAATCGCCAGTACAATCGATTTACTCATTGGCACGAACGAGTACAATCGATTGCTCGGTGGTAAAATCTTTCCAAGATATTGATTCATTTTCCGCTTAGTACATTTTAATAAGGAAAGCTTAATTTAAAAAACTGTATGATATACCTGATACTTTTTAATAAGGATTGGTAAATTTAAAAAAATAGTATATTCATTATTCATGATGTGGCCTATGACGCAGGCATGTATGTGGATATAAATCTACCCAATACCTCCATTGCAATGCTGCGAAAAAGTGCGTTTGTGCACAAACTTTTTTTTACGTGACTGTTTTTTACGACAGTATATCATTCGATAACCGTGAGGGTAACAATTGTTCAAGAAAAGAAGTTCAAGTAGAAATTGATATAACAAAATGGCAGGAGTCGATTTTAGGACTGCGAAAAAATTAAGCCTTTCGTACCAATTCATACAGCGCAATAAAACGTGGGCCACGAATGGGCACCGTTTAACCGTGTATCAGTTTTTATTTCGCAAGGGATGCTACTAATTACAGAGAACAGCCAAACTTCTCGGAACGTTCTCCACCATTGAAGTCAGCCTGAGTTTTATCAAATAATTAATAATCTTCTAATCTCGATACCTGTACAAATATGTACTAGGTTTTATTCCAGTGCAACATAATCGGTTTCCACTTGCTAGAATTCAATCTAAACATATTTCTCTATCACATTTTAATGTATTTTTATCTTTATATAATTCGGATAGTACCCTAAAGTCATCATATCTTCGCGATCCATTATGTACTATGATTTTGATCTCAATATTGACAATATTATGCACACATATGCCGCCAAGACAATGGCAGCCTCAACACTGAGCAGGTAGCTCTACCCGCGTAGAAATTTCTTAAGGTTTGCCTGATCAGGATCAGGTGGTGATCAGGATGCGATACGGATAACCCTTATTACCGATACCGTGATTGTGTCCCGATCAGGCCGCATGTATTTAGGCACGAAATCAGGCAATACTAAAATAGCCCTACTAATAAGGCTTGGCTTAATAAGGCCCTATTAAGGCTTGTCTTATACTTGACATTCTATGTATTCATATAACCTCCTATATCCCACGAGGAAATGTTAATGCGTCAGCAATCTTTGGCGCTCTAGCGTTTTTGAAAACTTTATAAAAAAAAGGTATTGTGGACTGTAACGAAAAAAAAACGTTATGCAACTCGGATGCGTGTTAGAAGATTTCCTTGTATTTCTAAATCGAATAAAATCGGGTATAAGCTTAATTATACATGGCCCTCCAACACGTTATTAATGCGTCAGTTCGAAATCTACATAGATATTTTGTATATACCCGCGTACAAAAGATTTGAAGCAAGCCGTACGAAGAGTTGTTAGCAATCATAAGGATTAGGAGGGAAACCGTGAATTCAGAATAAAAACACTGGAACATGAAACTGGTTCTGCACCATGCGTACGTGTTTCTGACCGAGATATCATTTATATTGATCACGTTACTATTTTTAATTAATCTAATTATACCTTTTTTTAAACTGTATTTCATTTTTTAAATATGTTAACGAATACATTCTGCGCTTTGGAATATATGGCAGAGTCTATAGGTATACGAGCACGTATGTGTACTAGCTACATAATATTACTTGATCATGAAACCTTATAAACGCGGGGCCAGGCAACCTGCTAACGGCCTGAATGTAACCCTATCAACATTTCTACGCGGGGTTTTAGTTGCGGCCCGGAATACCGTGCCAAGACCCGCCTGATCTGTGTCCAAATGTCCACCGGATCCGTGGAACCGAAGTCTGGGAGTAAAAAGGGACCCTGATCCGACAGAAGTAAGGTAGTCTTGTTACTCCCATACTACGAATCCACTGATCCAGTGTACATCCAGCACAGATCGGGCGTGACTTACTACGGTATTCTGGTATCAGTGGTCAGACTGCCGCTTCAAAATTTTTAGTCAGAATTGCCTCTCAAGTGCAAATTGTCGTCGTAATTTTATAATATTCCTATGTCATAAAAGTGCTTCACGATGTTTTTTCATACATGGAAGCCATAAGCATGCAGAGGCTGTCATTTCCATTGTACCTGCAAGAACTATTTTTTTGGAACATGTGTCTGTAGCAGTAGTAAGTAGAGTACATTGACCTGCTAGTATTGTTACAATTTTAATATATTTCCCTTGCATATCCACTTCTCGACACGCGGTAGGACATTGACTGCTCCAAGAATCAAGAATAATTATTAATTTTGGACCCATATTGGTCATATGTAATTCTTGAAATCAATACTTGGAATGATTAATCGTTCATTTAGCAGATTTCGATGCCAAGGAAAATATATTTCTACTCTGAAGATAGTTTATCCCACTCCAAGTCCAAATTTGCTTGTAGGTTAATTTAAAACGACGAACATAGGTGTCCCAAAAATTTGCCACTCGCTGAAATAAAACACTGTAGTATAGTATAACTGTATGTTTTTGATGTTTTCAATTGCACTATTATCTCTACATGCCAACTCTATTGACAACGTTCGACCTGTATGTAGCTTGAAATTCAATCACCTTTGGCGAAATTAAAGTAATTTTTAATAAATTTTCTTTAGTGATATTACCGCACTTGCATTTTATACGCAAAAGGAATCATTTCCTCAGTGAGAACTTTTTGCACTCCTTGTTTCACGAGATATAGCAAAACACCGAAAATGCTGTAACCTTCGAAGGTAGTCTCTTTGATAGACTGAGTGGGTGGATTTTTATGTAAATATGCGATTGTAATCGCGCTCTTTGCAGCGGCATAAAGTAAACCGAATATCGCAGAAACGACTTACTTCTACGCGCATATTAGCAAAAACTTGAAGGGTTGTTTTCACTCCTCAATGGCGATATATTGCTTGAAGCAACATGTTTCAACTACGTTTAACGTGTCAGGTACGCATAGAAAAAAAACCAAATTTTGTTATTGTCACGTCCTGAGGGGACGTGGGCATATACCTATCGTGGTTCCCTGTTTCTAGCCTACGCCTAGCGCACTAGCTCGGGATGAGGGTGTAAAAGGGAAAGGTGCATGCAAAGGTGGGCGTGATGCAGTGACTCGATTGATAAATGAATTGACTTACGAAAGTGACTTGACAATTTGGGGTTTATTATAATTAAACAGTTTGGTTAATTCTATTAAATTAATAATACAAATATATACATAAAATATTTCGCTTACATTGATGATGCGTCGTGGATACGCTAATCTGTCTATAGTCGTCGGGTTCGGGCCTCCGCAGGTAGGTCGGACCCCTCGGTTGCGCACGCTTGGTAACGATGATGTGTTCACGCCGACATAAATTTTTAACACGGGAGTATTTATTGCGAGACGAGATTGGAATTAAATTACAATTTACGCAAAACAAAACGATGTACACATTCAACGTAGACATTTAATGAAATTCTCGTAGTTCGCGTTATTATAAAATATAATTCGGAAGTTAAAGCTCGCGTTCGCTTTATGGCGACAATTTTTGTAATCGTTCCGGCGAACGTTGTTGCTTGATTTTTGTTCGTACGCGATAGAGCTTGAAGGGAGATTTGTACTCAGCAAATGATGATGGAACACTGACTCCAAGATTTTTCTATTCTAGCTTGTAGGATATTTTGGATGCTGGGATGGTGGGAGAAGAAGGGTCTCGAAAAGTGCATTTTCGTGATGCGTTAATTTTTTGATTGGTAGAAAGGATGTAGGAAATTTACGAGTGCATATGATTGGTCGAGTTGGAAGGCGAAATATTTTTGGGGACTGTGATTGGGTGTAGACTACGATGTGTGTGATCTCCATCTCGATTCTCGGGAACTAGTCCGCGTCTCGTTATCTGGAGCGTTGAAAAAATATAGGGAGGAAAAAGGGCCTTGGTCGCGTCGCCGCGCTTGCCTCAAGATAGGCATTGTTGACCCAGGTGTGAGGCGCATGGGAAACACCAGCGTAGTTTTGTTGCCGGATTTTCTTTTGGAGAATGCATATTTTTGTAGAGTAAGGATTTGGATATTTTCGTGTGTCTTCGTGTGTTGTACGTTCTTATTGCTAAGGATTTTATCATCAACTGCGTTTGACGGTTGCGTGTAGATACGTTCAAGACCGACTGTGCTCTCGCGTGGGAACTTATGCGACGCTCGCTTCTTATCGATATATTTCGTTTCGGCTGTGGTACGCCTAATTCTAAAGAAAATATAAGAACCCGTCGAAAAATGAGAATGCCGTTAGCGTGTGTATTGGTTTTCGTAGTTTTCCACGATTTCCATGTGGAATCGGGCAGGCCGGCGTTTTCGCCGAAGTGAAATAAAATAGGAGAGGAAAAAGAAATATATAGCGCTTTTTCTCGCGACGTTACATTATAAACAATACGCACTTTGTTGTTATATGTATCGTTATCATCATAAATGTATAGTAATCGAAGAAAACATTTTTTACATTTGAGCTTTATTCTATCTCGCCCTGTTCACAAATTATAACCAAACAACGAAAAAAAAACTACAAACTTCGCGGATGCGTTGAACCCCATAAAAATGGCGTCGCGCGGAGGACGGAGTGTGCTATACATAAATATTTAATCGAGTAATCGTATAAGGTTGTAGTGATACGAATTTAACTGGGTGTCGTAGAATGTTGGTTGATTAGACGTCGATATAGGCCGAAAAATCGAAGCGTTTTTTCAACCCCTTAATTCCGAGATATTGAAAAAATAAAAAAAAACAACTGGTATCCTTTACTTTTTCATCCATTACGCATGGATACATTTACATTCCGATCAAATGGAAACTTTCGTAGATATGCATTGAAAAATTGTATTTTTGCAATAAACAATATGCAATTTGTTGATAGTCAGAGTTTTATCAGCACCAATATCAAGTACTCGAAAAGAAAAATATTATTGCCAGTTGAAATTTCGTTGTATCGCGTTCCGTTAAAAAGTTATCGCCGGAGAACACAAAAAACCCGATGATCAAGGGTGCGTTTCACCCCTCAAAAATGAAGTTCCGCCAATATAAAAAAAATAGGTCGATCATTTTAACCCGCTCTACAATCATACAGAATGTCATCAAAATCGACGCGGGATAGTCGTAATCCACTATTCCAAGTAATAAACCTAGAACCCTATACTATCTGTAAGAAACATGTAACCTACACTGGGGTTACGCACACCCCAGCACTTCAACGCAACGCTGCTAACGAACTGTTTGTGGTAGAGATTGTTGTTTAATCGAACGCTCGAAAACTGACGTATGGAATAGGCTTTGCGAGAAAAACCTAATATGAATTTTTCGCCATGAAAAATGGGATTGAACAAAGCAAGAAAAATATTTTAGCATATCTCACTAAAAATAATTTTTAAAATCATCACCATTCTTGTACGCGTATGTTGGACAATTTTTTCGTTGATTCTGGAAAAAGACCGTATGGACCTTAAAAAAGTTATAAACAAAAAATTAGTATTTCTTGAAGAATGTCGCAAGGTGTAAAGATGGCACTGCTTTATTTGAATATATTTCGGCGTGGTTTCTAGAGAGAAAAAGTGTAAATAAATGTTAAAAAAAATATTTTATTTTAAAAAAATAGTGTTTTCGAATTCGAACAAACATATTAACGGATATTGAGCTGGTTATACGTGAAATAGCTTTGAAAATAATACATTTAGCTCAAAATACAGGATATAGATTTGGGTTTACATAATAATACTGAAAAAATCAGTACAGGTAGTTTGATATGGGATATTAGAAATTAAAACAAAAGAAACGTAGACTGTAGTAATAAATGCAGGAATGTAGATTTTTTTGTTGTAAATTCAGTTCAGTGCGCATCGAGAGCCCTGCATCGAGCGATGATCTTGGTAAAGCAGGAATCGGCATTCAAGGTTTCATCAGCCCGTGCGGAAAATTGATAGGGCATCCCTCATAAAAATAAAGGCCTTTAAGGGCTTATTTGAGGCTGTCCTTATCAGGGAAGCCTCAAATAAACCCTTGAAGGCAATCCCGACAGGGATTGCCACAATAGGGCCAGGTTTGGGCATTATAGGAAACGGACCAGTATACATAGCTTGGACTAAATCGTTTGTGGTATTTTAATTACTACACTAAATTATTCGATAATAGGTAAAAATAGGATAAAAACGTGAGGGCATTAAAAATAATTATATATTACATTTACAAAACCTTCAAAAAATTATATATTATTCTTATTGCCTTATTCACTCATGGAGTGATGCCAGCGCGTATGTTTGAACAATCCCATTCGGTTTTTTAAAAACATTTTTATAGTGACTATTTTTCGCCGAATACTTTCCATGTGAAAAATTATTTCTTCCGAAGATTTTGATTACATTTTCGACTCATGAACGTTACCCGATTGTGTAGGATAAGTCAATACATCAGATTTCGTTTTCCAAATATTATCTTCCAACAAAAAAGATTCTAGACATTGATTGGATCCGAATATTTTTCTAATTTCTACTATAGGGGCAGCGTGCGTAGCTATGAGTAAGTAGGTACTAGGTTCAATACCCATATAGGTGAAATATTTTCTTCGAAAAAAAATCCTTCCGAAAGGCCAGGGCATGACGAAGTACGATATAAAATCGTTGTGGTAAACTCTCAATTAAGTGCTTAATTTCATTTAGGATTTATGAAATATTTTATGCACATAGTACACTCAGATTTACAGTGTACATTGTACGCAAATAAAGATTTATTTGAATCGAATCTTTATTTATTCGATTTGAATATATTTGATATTTAAAAAGAATAGCGGAAACGAATAAAAAAAAATAACTTTCAAACAAATAAGATCGTAGTAGGCCGTCAGACAGGGAAATAACCTATCTCATTTAAATAGATCCTAGCTGAATTAAAAAAAATTGGCAGTGTATCGTGACCTTATATAAACGGACACATATACGCAGAAACACATACATTTACACACACGTGAGCCATTGACAGGGATAACTTGTGGGCACACCATGGTTTACATGAGACGTCGATCAGGCATCCTTGAAGGCCCTCATTATTCTGCCTTTAATGGCCCTCAGTAGCAAAGTGTGACCGGCCACTAAGGGCCCATGTGAGGCTACCCGATTAGAGCCCTATTAAAGTTAGGGAAATTCTATATGGGCCCGACCAAAGCCCTAGTTCAATTTCCGCACGGGAGGTGACAAAAGATACCACCCTACAACTTCGCTCCGACCCTGACGCCATACGGTCTATTCATCTTATGAGCTCTCTCGTAATGCGAGAGCGAAGAGCAGGAGGGTCGAGTGAGCATTTGTATCGGCTTTTCCCGTAAAGAAATTTACCACCGAGAGCAGATTGGGATGTACGGCGCATTTTTATTCTCTCCGCTTCTCGTGCGATATGTCATCGTCGCTGTCTGCACCGTCACGGGCAGAATACCATCCTCCTTCTAAAGAATCTTCATCAGAACTCACCAATTCTTCTTCATGGTCTGATTCAGTATCAGTCGAATTGTCGTCCTGAGCTTCCTCTTCACTGTTGTGTACCTGTAGCATCCCCCGGACCTCCTCCGCCTTTCGTACTCGCGACCTCGTCTACATGGTTTTATTCTTATTTTTTTTAAATCACAATAGCATAAAAACGTTCATAATGTAATTTCTGTTGATAACGCACTCGCGTTTATAAGGATAAATAACAAAAAAAACAATAGAAATAATTATCTAATTACACAGAGCAAAACATCGCAAGAAGTGTGGGGTTGCACTAACCCCAGGGTCTCAAAGATTGTTCACTACGTCGCGTCCAAACTACATCTGATGGTTATGCCTGCACGAACCTGCTCTAGACAGTCCCTCCTAATGCGATCGATATTTTCACGCGACTATCCAAACTGAACGCCAGGCCCCCAAGAATGATGTGGGGTTTGGGGTACTCATGTGTAGGGTCCTAGAGTAATAACACCTTGTGAATTTTATTTGTTCCATTTTTTTAAATGCCATAAAGGTTCCCTTAACTATCAAAACATGATGTCTAAAAGTGAGGTCATGGTGCTGATTAGCAGGTAATTCGAGAGCGACCTTCGAATGCTCTCTTTTTGAATTTAGAGATCATTAGGGCGGCAAATTCATATTATCAACTGTCAATAGTTACTTATTTTCTAAGTGCGGCCACTAGACATCGTCACTACTCCAATTTTCAAACAAGAATAACAGTTGACGCCAAAAAGTCCATTAGAACACACGAAACTTTAAAACCCTTATTCTAAAAACCATGTTTTTTAGATGGACGGAAAACTAGCGCCTCCAATTTTCAACCGATCTGGACCGATCCACTCCAAATTTTAACTGTAGCTTCCTAATAACATTTTCTAGTGAAGTACGTAGGATTTCTAAGATCAATTGAAATTTAACGATTTTATGATCCACTATTTCCTGATTTTTTTCATGAAAAAAAATTCTTTCATATTGACGCCATCTTTTTTTGTAAAAATCAATATGTCTCAAAAATCCTATGTCCTTCACTAGATTTTGACATCTTTTTTCAAAATATTTTTCGTTTTTTGTTCTAGATTGAAAATTGTAACTTATATATTACAGCCCGTGGAGGTCATTAAAAAAAGGAGTTTCCTTCCATCTGCCACTGCGGCGCCATTTTGTTTTCAAATAAATGAGAAAATAAATTTTCTTATACTTACTTACTAGGTGCGCAACTTACTAGGTGCGCAACTAAGTTCTCGGGTTTTACACATGGATGGCGCTAGCGACACATGTAGTCGGCATACAGGTCTGCAATTGGGTGTCTTTATAACTTGGACATCTGTTAAGAATATCCACTCGAAATATAAACAAATATCGCAACACAACAACCTTTTTTCTAACCTCGAAAATGTCAAAGTTTGTGCCAAATAAACAGCATTTGCGGGAAGCATTGCTTTTCTGCTTTAACCTAAAAAAAACAGCAGCTGAAGCACGTCAGTTACTTGAGGAGGCCTACGGCGATCATATACCATAAAAAACAACGGGCGAAGATTTGTTCAAGCGGTTCAGAGGTGGCGATTTTGAGACTGGGGACAAGGAGCGCTCGGGAAGACCGTAAACATTTGCGGACGCCGATCTGCAAGCGTTATTGGCTGAAGATGACACTCAAACAGCAGATCAACTCGCCGAGGCATTAAATGTAACTCGGCAATGTATTTCAAAACATTTACACGCCATGGGAAAAATGCATAAGGAAGGAAAGTGGGTGCCGCATGAGTTGACTGAGAGACAAGTGGAAAATCAAAGAGCCACTTCCGAAATTTTGCTTTTGCGGCAGAACAGAAAGAGTTTCCTGCATCGAATTGTTGTTGGCGATGAAAAATTGATACATTTCGAGAATCCTAAACGCAGAAAAGCGTCAACATCGACGGCACGGCACGACCAAATCGCTTCGAAACAAAGACAATGGTCTGCGTTTGGTGGGAACAGAAAGGAATCATGTACTATGAGCTGCTGAAACCGGGCGAAACTGTCAATGGGCATCGCTACCGACAACAACTAATCAATTTTTAACCACGCATTGCTCGAAAAACGGCCAGAATGGGACACGACACACGAACGTGTGATATTGCAGTACGACAACGCTCCGTGCCATCGCAGTTCCATCGTCCAGGACACCATAAAAACACTGAAATGGAATCTGCTACCGCATCCGCCGTATTTGCCAGACCTAGCCCCTTCAGACTACCGCTTGTTCCGGTCGATGGCGCATGGTTTGGGTGGGCTACACTTGGCTAATTACGATGCAGTACGAAATTGGTTGGACGAATGTTTTCAGTCCAAAGACGCGTCTTTTTATCGTCGTGGTATTTATGTATTGCCAGAGAGATAACAAAAATGTATAATAAGCGAGGGACAATACTTCTAATGAACCATTTTTTGTATTTGTCTTGAAATTTTCGATTTTTTATTGGTCAGAAAAACTCGGAAACTTAGTTGCGCACCTAGTATACTATAAAAATGGATTGCCAACCGAATTTAAAAATAACGCTTCGTTTTTCTGAAACAAATTGGAGGAAATGACCGTTGATTTCGCTCCCACAAGGTGTTATTACCCCTTAAACAGATCTTTCATCGATAACTCGCAATGGAGAAGTAAAAATCACCGTTCATTTTTCGTTAATATTGGCGCATAAGTACGCCATAAGGGGCCTGCTAACTGCAGGCCCCTGTAAACAGCTAGATTACAACTGTATATGTACGGGTCAACCGCCCGCCCCCCACTAAATGAAAAATATTACTCCCAAAAATCATAGAATTAAAAAATAGTTCTCACAGTTAAAATATTGTTGTTTTCGAATATACTGGATATCTGTAATAAGATACCTAATGTCTCTTTTAAGACAACATTTGTATGGTCTTAAAATCACACATTTAATATATGGAAACTTCTCTTAACTTCATGCAGTTGGGAACATACATAGAGAATGAAATATATAATATCCGACTTCATTTATTGAGCTTTTGTGACTTATCAACTGAGCGTGTGTAACATTGCCGTAAAAATTAAACGCATTGTTCTTGAATCCTCGTTTAGTATCCTAAATGAATATAAATACAGCCTGAAGCTTTCGCTCCGAGCTTTTTTTTTTAATTACAACTTTTTACCAACTTTATTTTTTAACACAATATGTCATTTAAACACACATAATATTATCAGTAATGTTGCAAGGTTCTTTATTTCCCGAAGAAAGGCCCTACGCTAAAACCCGACATTGCATCCTTTACACTCATATCTTGTGTCCGGAGCAGGCATTACTAATGCATTCCTTTTTGTAATGCATTAGCGTTTTCATTACCCATTACATTACATTGAGTAATGTATTAAATTTCCATCACTCATTACATTACATTTTGTAATGCAAACAATTGCCATTACTCATTACATTGGATTTTGTAATGTAACAAATTTTCATTACCCATTGAATCAAATCTTGAAATGTAAAAAATTTCTATTCGTCATTACATTACATTTTGTAATGTGAAATATTTTCATTGCTCATTACAATGGAATGAGTAATTTTTTACATTACAAAGTCCAATCTAATGAGTAATGGAATTTTTTTACATTCCATAGTCCAATGTAATGAGTAATGGAAATATTTTACATTACAAAATGTAATGTAATGAGGAATGGATTTTTTTTTATTACAAAATACAGGGTGTCCCAGAACTCAACGTCAAGCCGAAACGGGGTGACAGGATTGATTGTAACCATCATGAGAAAAATCAGAAAAAATATCTATCCCATTCAGTTTGAAAATTATGGGCATTTAAGAAAAACCTAGAAATTTGGTCAAACTGTAACCATTTTTCGGTTATTGTGGTTAATTTTTATTATTTTTGTTCATTTAAACTTTGGAACCGTAACCCTAAATAACATTTCTAGAATCACAGTCAAAAATAATGACACAATTGCTCCAAGTTTCCTAGAATTAAGACTATTTGTTAAACTATGAATTTAAAATTTTCAAAATTTGTCTACTTTCAAAGGCCCTGCTTTAAAAAAAAAGTACTAGAGTGCCTTGGCAAGTGCCATTAAAAGTTGGCGCATTTAATCAGGATTGTAAAATGGTACAATACTTGTTAGTTTCATTCTAAAAAAAACGAGTAAAAAAATTAAAACCTCAAGTAACCCGATTTTTGCTAACCTATTTTACTCAGTTAAAATGTTTTTTATTCGCACAAGCTCTTGGTAGGTTCTTAATTTTACGGCAAAATGATGAGAGAGATGGAGTGGACATGTTTGCCATGAGTAAGAGAGACAGATAGTGACGCCACTTTTACCAAAGTCAACAAAAGTAAGTAAAATTAATAAAATAATGAAAAATATTGACCTAGTTTAGGTTTATTGGAATAAAAGTCAGATACATAGGGAAATAACATTTTTTATTACAGCAAATGTTCAAATTGTTTGCCATCAGCCTCAATACACGCCCTACATCTTCTTAAAAAATATCTACTTATTAGCCGGGCATATCCTCGAGAGTTGATGTCCTCAGCAGCTTGAGAAATTCGTTCACGCAGCTCGGCTATGCTCTCAATGGGCTTTGAATAAACTTTTTCTTTGAGAACGCCCCAATAAAAAAAATCCAGGGGATTTAAATCTGGGGAATGGGCTGGCCACGAGATAGTGCCTGAACGTCCAATCCACCTTTCCGGATATTCCTGGTCAAGGAAATCTCTTACTTGCACTGCGTAATGCGCTGGGCAGCCATGTTGTTGATACCACATGTGGCGACGATCTGTTAGTGGTACGTCCTCTAACAAAGTTGGTAAATTTTCTCGTAAAAAATGTAGGTAATTCGTGCCATTCAAGTTCTCAGGCAGCTCAAAAGGCCCAACAATTTTGCCGTTTAAAATTCCGGTCCACAGGTTTACTTTAATGCGATACTGGGAACTGTCTTCTCGCATTAAATGTGGACTCTCCACATGCCACTCGTGAAAATTGTGTAAGTTTATGTAACCATCTTTTTTAAATGTAGATTCATCTGACCAGAGAATTTTTTGGATAAATTGGGGATTTTCATTATGCCTCTGTAGCATTGTTCTACAAAATGAAATCCTTTCAGGATAATCTCGAGGGAGAAGACTTTGAACTCGTTGTACGTGAAACGGATGCATTTCGGCTCTTTGTAAAATACGATGTGCTGTGCTTTTGGGTATTCCTGTTCTTTCTTCAATTACATGAACGGAAATACTTGGGTCATCTGCGACCTCTTGCAACACTTCTTCCTCGTAAGGAAAGCGAGGTCTACCTCCAGCCCGTATTTGATTCGGGAAACGGCCGCCCTCCGTGAGTGAACGCTGCACATTAACAAACACGCGGTGATCCGGATAGCGCTCTAAATTTGGATATCTTTCACGACAAAGTCTAGCGGCGGCACTTGCGTTGCATCTGCATTCCCCATAAATGAGGTGCATGTTCGCATATTCTTGTGAAGTACAGCGCATAGGCATGGTAGATAACAAGGATGCCAACACAAAAGTCCAATTCCAAAAGAGAGAAGCCAAAGTTGTCGGTATGTAATCAACAAGTCCAATTCACAAAAATCCAAGTCCAATAAGAGAAGCCAAAGTTGTCAGTACTAAATCAACATAAGCGTATACGGAAAGGTGCGCAGTAGACGAATGAGCGAAACGTACCAACTGGTGTCAGACTGGTAGCGCAGCCATTTGCTTGGTATGGCGTCTGTATCTCTTTCATTCGCACTCGTTTAAACGACGCATCTCCGTCTCACTGCGTGGCGTCACTATCTGTCTCGCTCACTCGTAAAATTAAGAACCTACCAAGAGCTTGTGCGAATAAAAAACACTCTTTAACTGAGTAAAATGGGTTAGCAAAAATCGGGTGACTTGAGGTTTTAATTTTTTTACTCGTTTTCTTAGTATGAAACTAACAAGTATTGTACCATTTTACAATCCTGATTAAATGCGCCAACTTTTAATGGCACTTGCCAAGGCACTCTAGTACTTTTTTTTAAAGCAGGGCCTTTGAAAGTGGACAAATTTTGAAAATTTTAAATTCATAGTTTAACAAATAGCCTTAATTCTAGGAACAGTATATACTCTGGAGTCGGCTACGGTTCGGCCAAGTGTGGGTCTATATCCAAGGTTATCAAAAAAACACCACCCACTCTTTTCACACCACCATTCATTCAACTCTCCCATCCTTCATTCCACAATAATAATCTTCAACTCATTTTGAGAACAATGACGCTAAACTGCTATCCCATATCTTTCACAGAAAAAACAATAAAACACAGGCTCTCCATAATCAAAAATCAAAATTATGAAAAAGATTCTATCTTTGACTCATCCAGATTAATTAATTTACCTTTCACTAATAACATTCATCATCAATTAGTTCGTCTCTTTCATCAATATAATATTAATCTGGTTACAAACAATAAACATAATTTACTATCAATCATCGGTTCAACAAAAGACAAAATAGACAACAACAAGAGATCCAACTTAGTATATAAAATTGATTGTAATGATTGTGACGCTACCTATATAGGACAAACAAAAAGATACAAAGCATACGAATTAATGAACATAAAAATAGTCTTAAGCACACAGACACAATTCACACAGCCCTTGCGCAGCATAGTTTCGAAACAAAACACACCTTTAAATTCGACCAGACAAAAATTCTGAATAATGAAAGGTTCCTCAAAAAAAGATTAATTTTAGAAATGATCCAAATAAAGACGCACCCCAATTTCATAAACTTTAGGACTGACATACAAAAACTGAGTTCTATTTACAACTCTATTTTATAAATAATCTCGGACATTGAGGAACATCACCATGCATTCTCAATTTACATCTTTTTACTATAAAAAACTTTTTACATATTGACGTTATACAAAAATAACTATCTCAGAAAATTTGACACATGTTCCTACATTCTTAGACACGGCCCTGCCATAATTTCCATCTCCCTTTGCTTATTACCATTCCAAAAATTAGCCAGTCTCTCCTGACTTCTCGGAGAGTAAATACGCTACTCCATCTCATAGAATCAAGTCATGTAGTCGTGGAAAAATATAACATCCCTATATTTCAGTGCTTCAGAATTATACCCCAATTGAATTTTCAACAGGGAAAAAAAAAATTTCAGAATCACTAAATCGAGATCAATCCAAATCATAAAATAAAAAACTTCATAAACTAACTAAATACGGTTTCTTAACACATCGTCTAAACAGATACTAGATCTCGCTAAACAACGAGCTCTTCCACATCGGTTGGAAATGAAAATTGGTCCCACACAAAAAACTCTACAACTCTAACCCGTTAAAAGGAAGCGATATGGTTTTTTCACCTATATTGTCTCAAACCAGAATAGATCTAAACACCTATTCCTATTCTGAGCACTGGATAATAAAATTCCAAATGAATATCTTCACTTCATGGTCAGTATTATAACCTTTTCCATCCAAAACATTATACACAATATATCGGCATTCATCATTTTTAAGTTCTATCCACATTATCATATAATTATTACAGAAATTATACTTCTACCGAATCTTAATAATCTCATCTCATATTTAATATGTTAAAATTGCGCTCACACCACTGTTTTCCCTACTCATCAATGTCATGTCATAATTTGTAGATATGAAATAAATTTATGAAGAGGATCCAAACCAAGGATCGAAACGTAAACCTGGTTTTTTTGATAACCTTGGATGTAGACCCACACTTGGCCGAACCGTAGCCGACTCCAGAGTATATACTGTTCATAAACACGGCCGCACACATCTAACACCAACGTTAATTGTAGGAAACTTGGGGCAATTGTGTCATTATTTTTGACTGTGATTCTAGAAATGTTATTTAGGGTTACGGTTACAAAGTTTAAATGCACAAAAATAATAAAAATTAACCACAATAACCGAAAAATGGTTACAGTTTGACCAAATTTCTAGGTTTTTCTTAAATGCCCATAATTTTAAAACTGCATGGGATAGATTTTTTTTCTGATTTTTCTCATGATGGTTACAATCAATCCTGTCACCCCGTTTCGGCTTGACGTTGAGTTCTGGGACACCCTGTATAAGGTAATGGGGAATGGAATTGTTCACATTACTAATGCAATGCAATGTAAAAAGATTCCCATTATTCATTACAGTGTAATGAGAATTATTATTCGTTCCCCATTACGGGCAGCGGTTTTTGCACTGGGTCGATCTGACCCGATGGGAAACGAATAATAATCGACATTACCTTGTAATGGGTTGAGAGATTTTTTACATTACATTAGTAATGTGAACGAATTCCACTACTCACTACCATGCATTTTGTAATGAGAAAAATTCCATTGCTCATTACATTAATTTTGTTATGTAAAAAATGTCCATTGCCTATTACAATGTGATGTGTAATGAAAGGTTTTATCATTACACATTACATTGCATTTTGTAATGAAAATGTTTCGCATTACAAAATGTAATGTCATAAGTAATGCTGTTTTTTTACAATTCAAATTATAATGTAATGAGGAATGGAATCTCTTTACATTACTAAACGTAATGTAATGGGAAATGAAATATTTTTTCATTACCCATTAAAACAGTAATGAATATTGCATTACTTTTTTATTATAAATTTCGCAACCCTGGTCCGGAGTCAAGTGAAAAGTATTTCTAAAGAATTTTACAAAGAATTTCAAGCAACAAAATTATTGTCTTTAGCCTACTACACGCTATTTCGCGTATGCTAAATTTCTTAAATCACAAGGCAACCGCCTGTTTGCGTTATTTTAGGCCAGACGCATATGTGTGTTTCCCGGTGCGCGAAGTTTAAAAAACTACGCTGTTGTGAAATAACAAGATTTTGCGAAGATATAGAGGACGACATGTAGGCATGTTTTTGTCCGGTCTTACATCCAGCTCCCCCCCCCCCCCCCCCCCCCACATACAATGAGCTTTGTTTCTCTAGTCATTGTGTTTTGTGAGTCAATTCGAAACATGAATTGTATAATAATTCACTGAAGGAAAAGAAAATACTGCTGCAAACCTTATTCGCCCTTTTCCACTTGGATAGACTCCTAAATTTATCACCACTGAATCTCTTCATAAAATAATGAATATGTTTCCCGCAACATACAATATTCGCATAAATACAGTTATATTTTTTAACATATCCTAGTAACATCAACACAAGAAGTAGGCGCAATAAAATTGATTTTGAAAGCATCAATTTCTCATTATACAATACAAATATTGAGCCACCGTCCCAAGCCAAAACGTACGTTAATAAAATTCTTGACTACGAAAGTAGGACACACCGATTCTTTTTCTTGTACGAGTGAAGCTGTCAGAAAATGTTTATGACAGTTGATAACTACCCATCGCAATTCCAATGAGATGATTCATATTTTTTATGCTACCTTACATAGCTATTCGGAGGGTGATTTTCAACACATCACCGAATCGAGTCTCATACATATTATGATTACTTCCGACCGCGATCTGTCACGCGAAAGAATATTTTTATCTCCCACTGTACAACCCGCTGCCAACTAAATATGATCTAATGTCAAGGCGACGCCTACGTTTTTTTTCCAAATTCGGCAGATTTCCCGTTACATTACTCTGAGAATTCAGAAGCGGAAGCATCTTTATGATACTCGCATGCCTATCTTAAACTGAGAGATTGTTCACACAATGGGATAATCTTAGAGATTCAGCAAATTAGTAAAATCGGTTCGACTTACGTAGAGCCTCGATCCAAAGATTACGATAAAATCACGGTTAATGAATGTCTACACAAAATTGTTAAACCTTAAAGATAATGTTATTAAAAATGTTGTCGTTTTGTTGGAGAAATCACATTACTATGACAAAAAAATTAATAACACCGTTATTAAAAAAATGTCATGTACGAACCACACAAGTACACTGGAAATGTTGTGCAAGGTCTTGGCATGCATGATGAAGAAAAAACATGTATATGTATGTAAAAAATATATATATTTTTTTTGCATTTTAACATCGCCCCAAATGCCAGTCGACAGCGAAAATATGCTTAATGTAATCTGTAATCGATGTGTGATTAACTAGAATATTCATATTTTTACCTTTCTTTTTAAACTATCTAAATAAAAAAAGATTTCAAGTTTGCGGGGACAAAAGGGCACATGTCTGATCTTCACGCCATCATTAATTCCATTACCACTCATATAACCGATTGAGGGTAACAACGTGTATACTGTGGTTATGTGAACAAATTAAAGAGTGATTTTACTTTTTTGTAAATGCAATCATGCAACATTTAGTTTCCAGAACGAGCATATTGCCATGACGCAAAAATTACTATTTCCAATCGCGACCATTTGACTAAACAGTTCCACTGTTTTCAGCCTGGAAATTGAGTAGTTGGAAAATCGAAATCCTTCGCCGACCTTATCTTTCTTAACCATGCACGGCGAGACCTTGCAAAGCATTTCCATAGTACTTATGTGATTTATACGCTGTATTTTTTATAATGGTGATAGCAATTTTTCTTGCAAACACGTGATGTATTAAATAAAAATAGAACACTTGTGATAAGATTATTTCTAAATTTTAACAATTTTGTGTACAACATTTATTGTACACTTGTCTGATACGTACATCGCACTTGGTTATTTTTAAAAATAATTTTATTTTTTTCACAATTGATTGATGGTAAAAATATAATAAAACCATTGTTTAAATTAAAACAAATGATTATTATTCTTTTAAATAAACCATATGTTTGGTACGATTGAACAAACATCACTGTATTCAAGGAGCTTTTTTATAACTTCGCGTACGTTTTAAAAAGTTCTTAAAAGTTTTTAACAGAGATTTTATATCTTTTTTTACAGGAAGGAGATAGTTTGTTTCCTTCAGCTTCAATCCAAAGACTACTGAATTTCAAATACGTTTGAAGCAACTATATGTGTATAGTTTTAACTCCATATTTAGCAGGGAAACGTATCTCAAAATATTAGAACTCGTAGAAACCTATGAAACGGCATCTACAACATAAGTGGGATAGTGGTATCAGAAATCGTTTTTAAAACCACAAACTCCAGTAAGTGAAGTGTATATTGCTTACACACTTATGCATCAAGAGACGCGGCAGCATCTCGACGCCAAGTTATAAAAAAAAATGATGAGCACTACCTTTATACATTAAGATTGGCTTTAGCAGACGACTTTTTAACTTAGAATCGACATTACGCGAAAACTCGGCGACCAATCGGAAATCTAATGACATTTTACAAATGGAATTTTATTTTTTGCGATCGATTTTGTTTGGCTCATTTTACGATTCGTCTACTCAATCTTGAGATTTCGTAATATTTGGCCGAATTTCGAGCGACTTTTTTACTACAAAAAGTCTTCAACAATTTAGAACGTTCCAGATTCGTTGGTTTTCTTAGAGGAATAAAGTTATTCGGTTGCATCGTAATCATTACTACATACGTCCTTTAGGGGAAAGCGTTACCCGGGTAACGTTCAGCGTTTCAGCCCGAAGTGCGCCGCTTTTCGACTCGCTCTGTGCATCTGTGACATCCTGCGACGTAGTCGCTGAACTTTCCCTACGGCCCCTCACGACTCTGACAAATACACAGTTCTAGGTCCGATTTGTCCGAAAAGTCGTAAATCGAAAAAAATTATATAACTGCAAGCCCGATCACTTGGGGATCACCCGCCAACAGACCCTACCGCAATTTTGATTTTTAACCCGTATGGGAACCACAGATAGACAGAGGGCTCCAGAAAACTCCACTCGACCCGGTCATACTCGTAAACTGGAGCGGCGATGAAAACTGAATGCACATAGACGGCCCACGAAGCGAATAGCCGCTACGTTATTGCGAGGCGACTCGGTGCCGAGGCCCTAGACTCCAGGTAAACAAATCCGACTCCACTGGCTAAAAGAACATTGAGAATCAAAAATCCCCCTTTTCCCTACTCTACCCAAATATAGAATCTGGAGAAAAAAGGCCCAGAGGACGAATGCAACGTCAGTCGTAATCCAACATCAGTCCGAACCCAACATCTAATCTTAGTCCAGCAGTCTATCGCTGAGTTTAACATAGAGTCCCGCAGCAACATTCTAACGAGAACGACAAGTTGGACCGCCTGATCACTATTTGTGTTGCAGAAGAAATGACGACGATTTTACGAGCGTAAAATCGATACTAGGCGAACTTGAAAAAATGAGGAGCAGACGCGGCGAGTACTCGTAAAATGAGATTTACGGAGATCGAAAATTAACGAGAGAAAGAAAGATATTGCCGAAAAGCTGACGAAAACGTGGCTTGATTGAGGACTCTCTTGTAGGTTCGATCACAAAATGTAGAGAGCGGAAAATATATATGTGACACGGATTCTCGCAGGTTTGTTCTCATAGGTTCGGATTCTCATAGGCAAATACTGAAATTTCGTATGTTAGAGAACGTGTATTGAATTTCTCTGGACTTGAATAAACTTTAACAACATCCTTAAAAGAATATAAAACATTATAATACGTAGCAATGAATTAGAAAAAAGACAGTTACAGTGCACCATTTTCTCTTAAACAACTAAAAATGGGAGAGAACGAGAATATATGCCAGAGAAAAATGTTTAAAGTGGTTGCTGCACTCATAATTCAATGTAAAAAAATGATTTAGGCGATATCCCATATATTTGGTGTGCCATTAGTATGCGTGATAAAAATATATTTGACGAACGAAAAAAAAAGATTTAATTATAGCCAACATAGTTACTCTGAAAAATATATATATTTGTGAGTAAATATCTTACTACACATCTTTCGACCGAGCTATTTTTATCTCGTCCATCATTTGAATAAAAATCTTGATTTTTTCCACGATGTACGGAAACCTTGCATGATTATTATCCATATTTCGTTGACAATTATTCTTTTTGAAATTGTTCGTCAGACTACAGCTGGCACGATTCAGTTTATGATATATTTCTCTTTTTCCAGCTAAGTAGGTGAAAATTCGTCATAACAATTATTAAAATTAATAAATGATTGGAAACTGGAAACGATAGTCGCACTTGTGAGTTTTGACTGGTCATATTTTTCGACACCGTTCGAACGGTCGAGATCATTTTTGAACTACACTCGCAGTTGAGTGGCAGAGACAGGTTAAACTTTCGTAGTCCCGAATTTAAAAAAAAACAATCCAGATCGGCTGACTCTTTGAATGATGGAAGACACTGAGCTGATGGTCGATGCACTGACAAGGGGACAGTACGGCAGTCGGATTTTTGTAATTTTTCGTACTCATGGTACGCGAAGTTCAGAGCTCGAATATTAATATCCCAAAGCAGTTCGACGCCATATTCAGACATTTTCGAGAAAATTGACTTTGAAGTTTTCGAGCGCACTCTTATTCCACAAAGATGCAACGATATTCGAACCGGGCTCGTGGCGTACCCGGTAGCGCTCGAGTCTAGTAATCGCGGGGTCGCTGGTTCGATTCTCACTTCGATTTTTTTTTTTCCATTTTTTTTAAATGAAAAAACGCAAGTCATATTTTTAATTATCTCTTGATTATAAACATACATTTTCAAGTATCAATATTTATAACCAACAACATTTTTAGGATGAAAATGAAAAACGTCGGGTAAGGAATTGAATACTTCGAATACGCTTCGCAGGTAGTTGATCAGGTAGGAATTGAATACTTTTCAGGTAGGAATTTAATAGTTTTGAATACGCTTCGCAGGTAGTTGATCAGGGCAAAGGCAAACGATGTACGCAGAACTGTTATTCACAATATCGACGGCAAGCGATATATTCACATATTTCAACATTTATTCTTCTATTTATATTCCTATTAATCTACAAGGGAGTTTATGTAAATATTATTACTGGATATTTTTACGTCGCCTATTCGCAATTTCAAGCAAGAGATAATCAAAAATAAGACTTGCATTTATCATTGACAATTATAATTACATATATGTGAATTAGCATAGATTTTATGATTTTTATCCCGGGATTATTTATTTATTTTTTTATAAATAATCACCTATTGTTATATATAAATAATATATGATTATATATGAGAAAATATATAATTATGTATAACTATAATGAATTTTGTACATAAATAACTATATATGGATTTTGTCCATATATAAACATATATAGATATATTATATTAATTATATATAATAATATGTGATTATATACAACAAAAATTTATCGGGATATTTAAATGACGGAGGTATGCGAATTAAAAAAAAATGAAAAAAAAAAAAAAATTTCAAAGTGAGACTCGAACCAGCGACCCCGCGATTACTAGACTCGAGCGCTATCGGGTACGCCACGAGCCCGGTTCGAATATCGTTGCATCTTTGTGGGATAAGAGTGCGCTCGAAAACTTCAAAGTCAATTTTCTCAAAAATTTCTGAATATGGTATCGAACTGCTTTGGGATATTAATATTCGAGCTCTGAACTTCGCGTACCATGAGTACGAAAAATTACAAAAATCCGACTGCCGTACTGTCCCCTTGTGAATGTATTTATAATCTCTAGTGCATATTCCATCGACAGTATTACAGTATTGTACAAACTGAAATTCGGCGAATGGGATGCAAAAATCAAATTTTAAATATCCCGGATAAAATTCAAAACTGAATAGCCCCTGAGTAATCATGATATTTTTATGTATACAGCGCATTTGTGCGAACTCCGGAGTACGTATGGCCCTCCGGCAGTGTAAAAATATAATGGGAGTACAAAGAAGTCTCCGCCGTTTGACGAAAGGTGGCCCGACCACGAGATTGTGGTTGAAATTGTCAGATGTAAAACGCCATATCGTAAGGTTGGACTTCTGGCAAGACTATAACCTTGAAATATTAGCGATTTCGTATCAACATCACATAATTTTTTGTGCGAAAATGTCGAGTTTTGATCCGAATAAGCGTCATTTGCGGGAACTTTTGATTTACTTCTTTAATTTGACGAAATCTGTAGCTAAGGCGTATCGATTGCTTGTAGAAGCATATGGTGAGGTTGCTTTAAGGCAGAACACCACTGTGACCCCCTGTTTTTTTGCCATTTTTCAAGAATTTTTTTTTGTGGGAAAAAAAAGAGATATTCGAAATTTTTTTCTTTTGTTCGTTGTTTATTGAAGATACATAAAAAAAAAAAAATTTCACGCCCCATGGTGACGCTCGGGAAGCTCCCGCGTCAGGTACTGTTGCCTCTGCAGTGGTTCGAGGCACGCAGCAGAACTCTTCAAAGTCGATCTGGAAAAAAATACCGAGTGTTTTCGATAATAATATGATATTTTAAAGAGAAGTACACAGGGATTTGAAAAAATATAGATTTTAAAAAAATAGGCACGCTTTTGAAATTAAAGGACGATTGTCGAGCAAAATGTCTCGTCGAAAATAGGCTATAACTTTTTTTATTATTGAGATATCGAAAAATCCTATGTACTTCTTTAGATAATCTAGTTTTATTGATGCAGTCCAAATTTGAAGCCGATCGGATAAAAACTGTTCGAGTTCTGCTGCGTGCCGCACTCAAAAAAGTAGTTTTGAGAAAAACGCGTTCAAAGTTTTAGGTTTGTTAATTTATGCGATAAATGGGAAAAAAAATGATTACCTTTAATCAGCGATGCCGGCACCATATAACTGGCCTTCAAGAAGCAAATCATTGTCCCTGGCATCTTTTCTCGAACTAGTAGAGGCTCTTCTTGCCTCTTTTGCAGCGTCTGTGAGCGAGCGCTCCGCCAGCTCGATCCGCGCTGCGTCGGTTTCAACGCAAAAATTGAAACAATTTGGGCCGATAGTTATCCCCAACTTCTCCAAAACTTTCATGAGGCTTCTCAGGCCATCATTGAATAATAATACCGCGATAAGCAATATCGACGATTTTTTTGCTCCCGGACTGACACTTGGGGGCTATTGCCCAAACTGATTTGTTGTAGCTTTCGTTGTTGTTTTGCGTGAAGCCGCCCAAACAATGCTGCAGCAAATCGTCTCTGCCCAAATTTTCGAAGACTGGCGTAATTGCCTCCAATACTTCGTCAGGAAGAGGCGGCTTATGGCGATATTCAGAAATATTACCGCTTGCGACCGCTCGCTGCCACGAACACCACGACTCGGCTCCCTCTGGGCAATCATCATGTTGTGTCTCACTATCTGTGGATATTTTATGTTTGATAGTTGCCCAAATTGCCTTCCTCATTTTTTCAACGTCATCGCTGTTCCTCCGAATAGCCAAGCCGTAATATGTGCTCAACTCGTCAATCAATTTTCCGGTGAGCTTTCCTCTGCCAGACAATCCTTTTTGTTTTTTCACGATTTCGCGGAGGCGCGTCCCCATACGTTTTTGGACATGATCGATGCACTCTTTTTTTCATCTCGAAACCGTCGTATGGATCGCTATTCGATATGCCCAGAGACGTTTTAGAATCGCCGTCACCAATATAATATTTATATTTTATGCCATAGAGCTCTTCAGACCGTTGAAACATTTCGACAGCTGAGTCGACTTCCATTTTTCCGGAGGAGCCGCTATGGTTCGCCTGGCACTCATCGTCGTGGGTACTTTTCCATTCCCAGTACTCCGCGGTGCTTTCTTTTTTTTCCCAATGCTCGCAAGCTTTGTAATATTTCGATTTCACCATAACGTTGATAACTTTTTTAGTGTACCAGCCGATTAGCGATGTTATGCCGAAAAGCGAGCTGAAACCGCGCTTAGGCCACGATCCGTCGCCTGAAACGATAATTTCGTCCTCCACCCCATTTTCCAACGAAATTGTCTCCTCCTCAAGTGCAGCCTTTTGTTTGCTCACTGTGCTCACAGTTTTAGTGGCAATCGAAATCGAATTTAAGATTCGATCGTAGAAAGACTGAAATATGGGGCGCGGTAGGTCCATAAATGCACAAAACTTCATCAGGCCATTCAAACCGACGCTAAGAAGACGCATACTGAATACGATCCGATGATTTATTTCGTATGCATTGTTAATCATAGGACACGAATTGAATTGCACTTTTTCACAATGGCCGCAATCGACCTCGACTTTGAATCCGAGTCCGCGCAAACTTTTTTCTGTAAACTTTATATCGCGATCACACACTTTGCACTTCACTAACGTCGATATAATGTTCAATGCATTGACGAGGTGTACTATACGATAACCGAAATCGTTAGTAACACCGACCTCTAAATCGTCTGACGATTTTAACTTTTTCACCGACGTGCTCACATACTCTGCAGAACTATTTTCGGAGCTATAACGGTTTGGAGGTTTTCGATTCGAAATTTTCGTTCGACTCCCCGTCACATAGCTCCGTTTTGTTCCCTTTTTCCCCGCGTACATTTTCGGATTATCCATTTCGATGTGCAAAGAATAATTCTGAGCGTTCGATATTTATAAACGAAACGATTCGGAGCGTTTAGACACGAGTAGCGTCGCTTCTATTCGCAAACTGACGCTATAACGCTATCCCTATACCTGCCTTGAAAATTTTTCAATTATCGCCACGTATGGCTTTTTTTCGAAACTATATTTATAACAATAGCCGGTTTTTGTGAAGGGAGACAAAAGAATGCCTGGGAAAGACCCGCAGGACCTGGGAAAGGCCCGGTATACCTGCCGACCCTGAGGCGCGCAGCTGCGCGGGACCCCGAGCGTCACGGAGCGCTGCACCGCTCCACAAAATATTCAATATCTCCGAAAATAATTATTTTTTCGACCTGGGTCTAACGGCATCTTAATGTTAAATGTATTTTAGATTTTTCTAGATGGTTTTCAAAAAATCGATTTTTTGAAGCCGTCACAGTGGTGTTGTCCCTTAAGAGAAGGTTCTGCCTTATTGAGCCAAAGAATGTTCGATTTTTCACCAATTTTTTATGCGAAAGGTATTAAAAATAGAATGTTGATATTTGATACGTTGACTAAGCGATGTTTATTAGCGACAAATAAAAAATAGAGTGTTAAAAATACTAGAGTGTTAAAAATACTCTTAATCATGCGGGCACTTGAAGCCTAATTTCTTCCTTTCACACATTTCCCTTTTTACGCTCAACTCATGCAATTGCGCTAGGCGTAGGTAATAAAGAGGGAAATGAAATATTTTGCTGGTATCCCTTCCGGCTGTGACACAACCTCGCGTCATTACCCGGGCAACGCCGCTCCAAACAAACGATGACACGCTAAAAACGTCAAAAGTCGGGTTCTTCAAGTCTACGGCCTTTATCATCTCGAACCTCCAAGTAGGGTTAGAGCGTAAAAGTGGAATATCAATGTAAAATAAAAGTGGAATACCAAAATGAAACAAAAGTGGAATAACAATGTGAAATAAGTTTATCATCGCTAGCGACGTTTTCTCGCCCCGCGTATCGACCGATTGAGGTTATACATTGGCGCAGCCGAGTACATAGAGAAGAAAAACACGAGAACGCACAATGCTAACGAGCGGTAACTTTTTGAGCCTCGTAGCGACCTTCCTCGTCTTCACGCTCAAGTGAAGTGGTCACGTAAGCGGTAACCAGTTGCCGCTCATCTGAGGCATATCAATGTCCAAGAGTTCGCTGTACAATCCGGAGCGCGATATCGAGTATCTGGACGGCAGCAGGCTTATGAGGCTCCAGCGGATCAATGACGATTACTGCGACTGCGGTGATGATAACAGCACGCCCGCCGATCCTAACGAAGTCTTCTTCTCTCAGAGCAATGGTCACGTGTCGCGCTACCTGCCCTCGAGCCATGTCAACGACAGCGTTTGCGACTGCTGCAACGCGAGCGATGAATATCCGGAAGGTGAGTGCCGTAACAAGTGCCTCGAGTTGAGCAAAGAAGCAAGGGAGGGGCGGAGAAGCTGGCCGAGCTGATAAGGGGGCAAGAAGATCTGGCTGGAGATGACTGCGGCAAGTATGTTAAGGGGCCAGTCCACTTTGGAGCCACGAAAAAAGGCTATTTTATCGATTTTCTTTTGCGGATTTTATAAAAGATATGAATATAAAAGTTGTTGAGCTTGATAAATAAAGTCTTGAAATACATTTTTTTTAATGTTTAATTCATTTTTATTCATTTTTAAGTACAAAAAGTATAGGTTAACGTAACGCCTCAAACATAGGTGGGCTAGGTAGCTCCATCACAACTCGGCAACGGCTTGTCTGAAACAAAAAATCAAAGTCCATTAGATTCAGTATGACGCCAGCTACAAAACGACCCACGGATATAAAGTTTTATAAAAAAAAATTAAAAAATGGCAGATGAAAACCGAAAAAAAGTATTTGAAAAACGCGTTTTCTTCGCAGTTTTTCGCAAAAAAAATAGTCAAAATCAAAATGTTTAAACTATCGAGGGTCATCTTGTTGCGAATCATGTTTACAATATCTGGTGCAAATGTCAAGAGAATCGGTTTATTAGTTTTAGAGATACGATGGAGCTAGATTTTGAAAACGTTGTTTCGAGAAAAACACGTTTGAAGTGTATACTATGAAAAACTCTTACCTAAACTCAATCGGCAATTCCTGCACCGTACAAAATCCCTTCAGATTGCTCATCATCGTCGATCTCTTCAAGTCTTACTTGCTTTCGATTTTTGAAATTTTCTAAGTGGACCCTTAAGACCGAGGATCAAGCCAGACTGGTGAATCTGAAAGTCAACTTGAAGGCGGCCACCCTCACCGAGAAGAAGAAAGAAGCCTTTAAGAAGGTCGCCAAGGAGAGAGGGAGCGTGGCGATGGAAAAATACAAACCGGTCGACCCGGAGAAAACCACCCAACTCCCCATCACTGAGCCGGAGGATTTGTTCAAATTGTTGGATCAGGAAGCCGACGGACGGCATTCTCACCATTGACAAGCTCAAGACAAGAACGCCTTTTGAGACGGATCGCACTGGCGGGGTCACCGATGAGGGGCGCTATTCTTCTTGAACGACGAGAGGGAAGTCGGCAAGCAGGTGTTCGTCGAGTCATCTTGGTCTCTTAATTTTCCTCATATAAAATATGATAAAATTAAGAAATATAGAATAATTTTCGTTTCATTCCAACGTTGCAAACTTTAGCACAATTGTATCACTAGCTCCCGATATCAACCAAGCCTCGCGCTTCCCGATATTACTGAAAAGCCTGAATAATGCTAACTTTCCTCTATTTCGACGTATCCGTCTAACTGTCTAATCGAAGAGCAGGTTCGAAGAGAAACTGAGAGCATTCGAAGGTTCGAAGAGAAAATCGGACGGGCCCGACGAGTAATTATCGTTCCTCGACGGCGAGTGTTTCGAGTGTCACGATCGCGAATACACTTATTCGCTCTGTTCGTTTGACAGGGCGACTCAGCGTGCCGATTTAGACTGAGCAATTCAGATTCGAGTTCGGTTGGTTCATGGTTTGGTCTAATAAGGATTCAGAGGCCAAGATTCAGAGGAATCATGAGAAACGGAAAATAAAAAGATATTTATTTGCACTGCAATGATGCAAACTTCAACGTCGTGAACAATCCACTCATTGACAAGTTCGACGTATTCATCACACAAAAATCACGGATCGATTTTGGCGCATAATAGTAATAATTCTAGTAATAATAACATAACAGTTTGGCGTAGGGATCTTGGCGAGCCCACCACCTGGGAGTGCGCTCAGCGCTCTCGAAGTAGCTACCGGTGTGCGGGGCTAACCACCCGACATGTCCAGAACTCGCACAAACACCTACACAAACACGTCTGATGCATCACGACCGGTGATGCGAATGATCAGGGCAGAGCAGCCAGATCGCGCGCAAAAGTTACCCCCTCTCTAGTCTCTTGCGCGCCCATCACACAATCATAGTAGCGCGTGTCCGTGAGCGAGCGACGCTCGGACGTCTTCGGGAAGAGCCAAGCGCCACCGAAGTTTCCCGACCGCGCCTTCGGCAGCTACACCAATACATGGACGCTGAGCATGTTCATGAGCGGCCAAGCCGAAACGAAGGATTCGAGGGAAAAAGCAATCTGAGCACAACTCGCGCGTGACGTCACCCGACGGCACGAGCGAGGCTTTTAGATGATTTCAAGGCTTATTTAGCTCTTGAAAAATGTATCGCACACTCTCATCGCTTAATTTTTTCAGTTTATACGTTAATTTAAATATAATAATAAATCTAAATTACAACTTATTTATCTTCTAAAATATTGTTTACGCTTTACTCAAACCCGTCCTTATGCCAAATAAATTATAATTCATAAGAGTAAGTGGAAATATATTTATATTCGTATTATTAGTTCTCATAGCTCTCATATGAACACTCTCATATAAAAAACTCTCATATGAAAAAAAACCAAAAAAACTTCAAAACCTTAGATTTCAACGAACCGAGAACATACATCTTCACATTTTCAATCATGACGAATTTTTAAAAACAATATCATCACAAACACATCTGAACCAAAACAATATACATCACCTAGATTATCAAAACATAAATCAAACAACACAAAATCACAACATCGTATACTCAACCCTTACTAATAGACAACAGGACACAAATAATAATATTTCCACTGATCCTCTGAATAATATAAATTCGACAATCACATTAAATAAAACGAAAGAATGGCTTATAAATCTCTCCAACATTGATATTCCGCTACATATTTCCACATCCTTGTCTCTAGGTGAAAAGTTTTGTTTTCTTTACCTTAAATTCTCAAACATAAAAACTCATATCCACAAATCAATCTCAGCCCAAATTAGATTTTTTACTCGACAAACCTAGACAAATCGAAATTAGAACCAGATTCACTAAAATCTTAAACAAAATAAATATTTCAACATCATTTTCCAACACTAATCAAAGTATAAAACACACGTCCTCATTCTTAAAAAACAAGCCTTAACTTTTAGTTACACGAGCTGACAAAGGAAATTCAACAGTCATTCTTAACAAATCAGATTAAATTACAAAAACTCATAATTTACCCGCAGATTCCTCAACTTACAAATTAACAAATAGAAATCCGATCAACACTCTACAAAAAAGCATTAACAATAAATAGTCCAACACATAAACTAGCTGAATTTATACAATCTAAACTTTCTAAATCAATCAATACGACTAATTCACACGTCAAAGATAGTTTCCACCTAAAACATTCACTTTCTAACATCTCAATTCCACTCAACTACAAATAGGTCTCGTTTGATGTTGTTTCTCTCTATACCAACATCCCATTACAACTTGTTATTCAAAGCCTTCAAAAAAGATCAAATCTATTTTCAAAAACATTTCCTTTCAACGAAATAATTGAAGCCATAGAATACATCATGTTCTCAACTTTTTTTACATTTCAAAATAAAATTTACCAACAAATCTCAGGGTTACCAATGGGCTCACCTCTGGCTCCAATACTATCTAACATCGTCATGATTGATCTTGAAACAAATTGCCTGGAAAAATTAAAATTTTCGTTACCACTATATAAAATATATGTTGATGATATTATTAATGCTCTACCAACAGACAAAATTGAATCCACCAAAAAGATTTTTAACTCATATAACTCAAAATTACAATTTACATCAGAAAATGAAGTAGATAAAAAATCCTGTTTCTTGATATACTTTTAATCCATAAACAAAATTCAATTATCACAAATTGGTATAGGAAACCAACCTGGTCAGGCAGATTCATAAATTTCTTTTCACACCACCCACTTTCCCACAAAAGCCATAATTTACATGCTAGTTGACAGAGCAATAAAATTATGTCATGCTTCATTCCACAAAGAAAACCTCAAACTTATTAGTTACACGATCACACAAAATTGCTATCCGATCTCTTTCACAAAAAAAATAATAAAACATCGGCTTTCCACAATCAACAATCAAAAAAAGAATAACAACAATTTTGATTCTTCCAAACTAATAAATGTTCCTTACACAAAAAACATCCATCATCAACTAATTCGTCTTTTCCAACAATACAACATAATATTAGTCACAAACAATAAACAGAACATTTCATCGATTACTGGCTCCACCAAACACAAAATAAATAACAACCAAAAATCCAACATAGTTTACAAAATCGATTGTAAGGATTGCAATGCCACATACATCGGCCAAACCAAAAGATACCTTGAAACCAGAATAAAAGAACATAAAAATAGCCTAAAACATACTACCACAATACACACAGCCTTATCACAACGTGCAATAGAACAAAAACATGACTTTCAATTCGACAATGTAAAAAATTTTAAACAATAGAAATTGGCTCAAAAAAGACTAATCCTAGAAATGATCCAAATTAAGGCACACTCCAACGCTATACATTTTAGAACTGATATACAAAAACTAAGCTCGATCTATAACTCTATTATATAACTATTAAAATATTTCACAATACTTTTCTTGACATAACAATTTTTAAATTATTGACACTATAATTTAATTTTAAATACTCTTAACATGACGCACCAATTTTATTTCTCTTGACACGTCACTGTCTAAAGGATTTTTCTCCCCCGATTCGCAAAATAAAGACTCTAATAACCTTCACGAAATTAAGACACCACTCAGTTTCTCTCGAACTCTCCGTGATCACACAACTCAATATGTAACTGAGAAATGTAAATTTCGAGTTTTTGTTTATTTTGGAAGAACATTTTTCAATCTTAAACTCAATAGGTAATCATAACAGTCATTTGATACTTTATTAAAATTTCTTTTAAATCAACCACGTACATTAAATTTTCACAAATAAAACACAAAACTTTCTTATAATTATTAATCCCTTGCAGATGATAAAAATCGCTAAAAAACGATAAATTCTTCCATCTATTGACCATCACTCCATCCAATCTATTCCATCACTCCAGCAAAATAGTATTTACTTCCATAAATACTGTCTTTTGAAATAACCTTCCAAATATAAGCAAAAGCTAGAAACATCAACAACATCGAGGTTAGTCGTTTCTCATATTTCATTTCTTTATAACTCCGTAGTATAATAAACCACACTCTCACACATTACTCATTTCAAACACCGATTAATAAGAAGAATTAACGCAATACAAGAACTTATGCATATCAAATCAGTATAGTTATAACCAAAACAGAACTAACATATCAGTTATACAAAACGACACAACAATTTTATAACACAATCATAACATAAAACATTCGTGTATTTAATTCCTTCAAACTCGATTTGTAAAATTTGTGTATCAAAATTTATAGAGAAAAATATAATTTCTGAAGAGGACCCGAACCAAAGGGTCGAAACGTAAGAAAGCATAATTTATTTCCATCGCTGAGCTTGGAAAACCTCTATTGGCCGGACTGAAGCCGAATGTTCAACTAGTAACTTGTCATCAACACAGCCGCACACATCTTTGACTCATTAATTCTCATACTTTCATCAAGCGATAAAGCATTATCCCGAAAAACAAGCCAATCATCCATCCGGCCGCGAATCGTCAGTACCAGAAAGTGCGCATATTCTACAAGCGATGAGATGGTCCCGTTGGTAGCGTTCCTGACTTCGGTCTGCAGGGGCGCGGGAACGTCCCCGCGCTCAGTACTTTTTTAAAAATTTATTATTACTATTAATTCTTATTTGATTAGTTATCATTATTATTTTAATTAGTTATCTTATAGTGTCGAAAAATTTATTGCGCACTCCGACCACTTATTTTATTAGATTCTACGTTAATTTAAATGTAATAATAAAACTAAATAACAACTTATTTATCTTCTAAAAAATTGTTCGCGCTTTACTCATACCCGTCCTTATGCCAAATAAATTGTAATTCACAAAAGTAAGCGGAAATATATTTATATTTGTATTATTATATTCATTCTCATACTTTCATCAAGCGATAAAGCATAAACTCCAAAAACAAGTCAATCATCTATCCGGCCGTGAATCGTAAGTGCCAGAAAGTGCATTTTTAACACAAGCGATAAGATGGTCCCGTTGGTAGCGTTCCTAGCTTAGGGGCGCGGGATCGTTCCCCGCGCTCAGTGCTTTTCTGTTTTTTTTTAAATTATTATTTTCTTTTTGTATGGAGCGAATTGTTTATACGTGAAACACGCTCATTGAAAGAACATTATTCTGAATACAGGAAAACTGCTCATGATGTTTTACGATTACATTTTTTTGTTCTGTCAATAGTGAGTGTTCACAAATAAACAATTCACCCCATTACAATGAAAATTACCTGTAAATGTAAAAACATACAAAAATGCCACTTTCTGGCATTTCCGCTTAATTTTATGAATTACAATTTATTTGGCATAGGGACGGGTGTGAGTAAAGCGCAAACAATTTTTTAGAAGATAAATAAGTTGAAATTTAGATTTATTATTACATTTAAATTATTGTACAAACTAATAAAATAAGCGGTCGGAGTGCTCGATAAACTTTTCGGCACTAAAAGATAACTAATTAAAATAATAATGATAACTAACAAAAATAATCAAATAAGAATTAATAGTAATAATAATTTTAAAAGAAGCACTGAGCGCGGGGAACGTTCCGCGCCCCTGCGGACCGAAGCCAGGAACGCTACCAACGAGACTATCCCATTGCTTGTAGAATATGTGCACTTTCTGGTACTGATGATTCGCGGCCGAATGGATGATTGGCTTGTTTTTGGGGATAATGCTTTATCGCTTGATGAAAGTATGAGAATTAATGAGTCAAAGATGTGTGCGGCTGTGTTGATGACAAGTTACTAGTTGAAGATTCGGCTTCAGTCCGGCCAATAGAGGTTTTCCAAGCTCAGCGATGGAAATAAATTATGCTTTCTTACGTTTCGACCCTTTGGTTCGGGTCCTCTTCAGAAATTATATTTTTCTCTATAAATTTTGATACACAAATTTTACAAATCGAGTTTGAAGGAATTAAATACACGAATGTTTTATGTTATGATTGTGTTATAAAATTGTTGTGTCGTTTTGTATAACTGATATGTTAATTCTGTTTTGGTTATAACTATACTGATTTGATATGCATAAGTTCTTGTATTGCGTTAATTCTTCTTATTAATCGGTGTTTGAAATGAGTAATGTGTGAGAGTGTGGTTTATTATACTACGGAGTTATAAAGAAATGAAATATGAGAAACGATTAACCTCGATGTTGTTGATGTTTCTAGCTTTTGCTTATATTT
Organism: Ophion obscuratus; assembly: GCA_964007375.1. Taxonomy (NCBI): domain Eukaryota; kingdom Metazoa; phylum Arthropoda; class Insecta; order Hymenoptera; family Ichneumonidae; genus Ophion; species Ophion obscuratus. The sequence goes on from OZ023317.1 coordinate 8,267,686, forward strand.
GGAAGGTTATTTCAAAAGACAGTATTTATGGAAGTAAATACTATTTTGCTGGAGTGATGGAATAGATTGGATGAAGTGATGGTCAATAGATGGAAGAATTTATCGTTTTTTAGCGATTTTTATCGTTTTTTTTTATTATCGTTTTTTTTTTAATCGTTTTTTAATTATTGTTTTTTTTAGCGATGTCGAATTTATATTATTCAAAGGATCAGTGGAAATATTATTATTTGTGTCCTGTTGTCTATTAGTAAGAGTTGAGTATAAGATGTTGTGATTTTGTGTTGTTTGATTTATGTTTTGATAATTTAGGTGATGTATATTGTTTTGGTTCAGATGTGTTTGTGATGATATTGTTTTTAAAAATTCGTCATGATTGAAAATGTGAAGATGTATGTTCTTGGTTCGTTGAAATCTAAGGTTTTGAAGTTTTTTTGGTTTTTTTTTTCATATGAGAGTTTTCATATGAGAGATATGAGAATTAATAATACGAATATAAATATATTTCCGCTTACTTTTATGAATTATAATTTATTTGGCATAAGGATGGGTGTAAGTAAAGCGTAAACAATATTTTAGAAGATAAATAAGTTGTAATTTAGATTTGTTAGTATATTTAAATTAACGTATAAACTGAAAAAATTAAGCGATGAGAGTGTGCAATACATTTTTTTGTATGCATTAATAACGCAGAGAATCAAGAGCTAAATAAGCCTTGAAATCATATAAAAGCCTCGCTCGTGCCGTCGGGTGACGTCACGCGCGAGTCGTGCTCAGATTGCTTTTTCCCTCGAATCCTTCGTTTCGGCTTGGCCGCACATGAACATGCTCAGCGTCCATGTATTGGTGTAGCTGCCGAAGGCGCGGTCGGGAAACTTCGGTGGCGCTCGGCTCTTCCCGAAGACGTCCGAGCGTCGCTCGCTCACGGACACATGCTACTATGATTGTGTGATGGGCGCGCAAGAGACTAGAGAGGGGGTAACTTTTGCGCGCGATCTGGCTGCACTGGATCAGGGACCCTATAAACGGGTCATTCTGAGAAAGCAAATGCTCCGGGTCCCCTATAAATGGGGTCCAGCGAAAAGCGAATGCGCGGAGGCTCCCCCAAAACGCGACTGGGAGTGAGTGTGCGTATGAATATCCGAGGGCTCAAGTTTTGAGCACGTTCTGTATGGCTAGTGGATGAATGCAAGTAAATGAATTGGTAAACGTCACAAAGGCGGACACTCATTATCACGTACACTTAACATCGAGGGACGGCACTAGGACTCCTCCACCATCCCTTGCGGCAGGCGGCCTCGGCACGGACAGCCAGAGCGTACCCCGCGAAAACCAGGCTCGATACTTCTGCGCCGCTGGATAGTACAAGCGCCCGGATCCTCTAAGCCGGATGGACCTGGCTGCCCCATCAGCCAGCGTATAATCCCCATACTGTTGTAGTGCAGGGTGGCGGCAGGATCAGGCCCTGTAGCAGTAGCAGAGGGGGGGGGGGGCTCGATGATGCCACTGGTGTCCATTCTGGGGCGGCCGACAGGGATATGTCGGCGAGTACGGTCTGCGGCGTCTCTACCCCAAAACACACTCACACACACAAACAAGAAAGAGTACCCCGAGAACAACAGCAACGACAAAGACAGGCACAGATAGGAGAATTAACGGACGGACGAACGGGACAAAAGACAGTACCGACCGCGTCCGTAGCGAAGACGGCTGAGGCAAAAATTAGGGCCCAGCTACGCTGATGCCCACTAGGCATCAGCGAATGCCTAGTGAAGATGGAAGAGAAGATGCGGGTGCAACGTAATGTTAGCACCGTAATACCGACGAAAATTGGCAAGCATCAGGGAAGAGGTAGACGAGTCGCGACACGAATGCGACAAAATGCATGGGCTCGGGACTGCTAAAGGACAGCGTGGGGCGAATGATCAAGTAACGCTACAAATGAAACGGAAGCGCGAGACCGCGGGCTTAAGTCCGGACCTAACGCCGGCTAAACGGCCGACGGAGGGTGCGCATCCCACCCCGTTACACACAGTCATCCGGAAACGGAAAATACAGACGACTGGACAGGACAGACGGGTGATGAAAACGCCGACTACTGCGACTGCGACGCCGAGGGCGGCGAGTGCGACGCGGACGGAGCAGAGAGTGATTGAGAGCTGCCCAGCCCGGAAAACCGGTGCCCGGGTGGTCCTCATCAGACCCTGCGGGGGCAAGACGTATGCTAAAACACTGCGACGCATGAAAGCCGTTGACCCTGCTACCGAAAAGGTGCAGGTCAAGGCGGAAGCACTTCGACTAGAGACAAAGGACACGAGGGACGCGAAGGTGCATATCTTCGGGCCCAATAAACAGGGTCAGTATATGCCTATGCGTGAGCTTGATGAGGGCGTCGCAAACGCCTTACTCAAGAAAGAATGGCTGAAGATAGGATGGGTGTATTGTACGGACATACTAGGACGCAGTGCAACGGATCTAACAAGAGGCAATGCTGCTGGAAATGCGGCAAAGTAGACCACGTCGGTAGGAACTGTAGACTAGAACCGACATGCTTCCTGTGCACTGAGGCAGAGCACGAGAGTACCGCGCATGCAGCAGGCCCCGGGGCGTGTGCTTTCTTCAGAGCGACGCTGGAGAGGTGCAGAAAAAAGACAAAGACGTAACGGTGTTACAAAGCAATATGCGCAGATGCGAGGAAGCACACCTCCTGCTCCCTTAAATCGCGACGGAACATAACGCTGACGTACTTATACTGAGCGAACAGTACAGGTAAACGACAAATCCGACGTGCTTCCAAAACGGCGCGGACACATTGGCGATATGGGTTTAAAAAACCATGAGATGCGCGTTCTCGACAGCGGAGTGAGGGACGATTTCGTGTGGGTGAGAGTGGGCGCTCTGACGTACGTCATCATCTACTTGACCCCGAATTGCTCCGCTGGAGAGTTTAAAACGAACATAGGCACGCTGGACGACGCATTGAGGGAGCTATCCGAGGACTTGATAGTCACGGGCGACCTTCATGCGAGAGCGATCGAGTGGGGCATGACGAAGACGGACAGACGGGGACGACTGCTGCTAGAAATGGCAGCAAGACTGAACTTGACAGATGCCAACACAGGACGAGTACGGACATACATAAGACCGGGAGAAGACTGGGCTCCTCGATACCGGACGTGGCAATGATCTCGGACGGTATCCTGCCATTACTGAGGCGATGGACGGTGATCGATGACTACACGTCCGACGACTACCAATACATAGTATCGAAGTGGCGCGACTTACAGCGACACGACGTAATAGGCCGGAACGGACCCGTGGTGGAATGTACTCAAACTTGACAGCGGCAAGTTCTCGAGGGTGCTACTGGAAGCAGTCCCACCGTCAGGGACAGTTCCGCACGAACTGAAAGGACGGAGAAGGACCGAACGACTGGCGGACAAGATAACAAAACTGACGAACGGCTTATGCAAAGCATCAATGCCGCGCAAAAGCACACGCCAGAACAGACATGCGACGTACTGGGTGACGGACGAGATCGCCCAGCTGTGGAGACTCCGCCTACAGGCGAAACGCCGAATGTACCGAGCCGGGGAAACGGGCAAGCCATACGCAGCCGCACTAACAACGCAATACAAAACAGCACGGAGGACGCTGACGATCACCATAAAGAACAACAAGAAGCGGTGCTGAAGACAGCTATGCGAGGAGATGGACCGGTACCCCTGGGGCCTGGGTTACAAGATTGTGACTCAGAAGCTGGAGGCCCGAGGCCCACCGGAACTCAAAGACGCGACGACGATGGGACGGATCGCTGATAGACAATTCCCGACTCACGTGATGAGGGGAGAGTCGACGGACACGGACGACGAACTCGACAACCCCGTTTTTACCGAGGAGGAGCTCACCAACGCTACTACCTCTCAGAAGAGTGGAAGCACAGGGTTCGGACGGCATACCCGGGGAGATATTGCGGTTGAAGGCTCGCCTGAGGCCCGGGATCCTCCCCGATATGTATAACGAATGCCTTACAACAGAGCCGTTCAGTACGCGCTGCAAGACGGCCAGATTGGTCCTTCTTAGTAAATGAAAAGGGGAACTCCATATGCCGTCTACCTACAGACCCCTGAGTCTCATGGATACGATGGGCAAAGTTTTCAAACTTCTTCTTAGACCGAGACTGACGGACGCGATAAGTGCGGCCAGGGGCCTGGCAAACAGCCAGTACGAGTTCCGCAAAGGGCGATCGACGATAGGGGTGATCCGCGAGGTAGCTGAGACCATCAGGGAGATGAACGAAGCTTGCCACGCGGCAAGGCCCCTAGTTATAGTGGTGACACTGGACGTACGAGACGGAGGAAGGGCCGATGACCCGTAACATTACCGCGGGAGTTACGCTAGGATCCATACTAGGAACGGACTTGTGGAACGTGACATACGACAGCCTGCTGAGGTTGGAAATGCCGCGAAACTCATCGCTTGTCGCTTACGCCGATGACGCGGCGGCGGTAATTGTTTTACCGCTCATATAAAAAATAATAATAATAGTAATAACGATGCTGACGAAGAGAAATATTTGCGTCGATACGGTCGATAATGCTCACTTTATACATATGTGAAACATTAATGAAAACTGCCAATTGTGGCACCACCGTACCGCGAGCAAAATCAGTATCGTTAATTTTTTTCTTCGGGTAGATACAGGGCTACAATCGATCTACTGCACCATTTTGGGGAGTCAAACCCTCCGGACCGACTGCACTGTTGCTTTATTTCTCGTCGCATTTGATCTACCCGCGTTAGTAGGTTCGCTATTGTTTGGTCGTCGCGGGTTAGTGCTCAGGGGATTCACTGATGGGTTATTATTTCTCCAATATTGATTTTCTCCCCGACTGTTGTTATCCCCATAATTACGACTCTCATTCATATTACCCCTTCGCATTCGATACCTTTCTTCATTAGCAACATCGCGAAGCGACAGCGACTCCGAGGCGCACCTAGTGCTAGATAAATCGGTACTAGTCATGGCTTCTTTTACTCGAATTGACATATGCTGTACTACTGTATAACTTAACTCATAATCATCTAATGGAGGATTGAGATATTGAGCTTCGGTAACTTGTCGAAAGAAATAATTCCGAAGGCTGTCCATATAAGGAGCATATTTCCGTACGAAGGCACTCTAAGTGGTTAACAGAAGTCCATTATTGGTCACGATCCCGTAAAAGGGTTGTAGGACATGTTGTCGACTATCAAATAATCCCATAATGCCTTATGCAAAAGTGAACCATATTCGAGATATCTTGTTTTAAGCCAGAGGTAGGCAACTTCAAAAATTAATTCTTAAAAAGTACTGTTGTCTAAAATCAAACTTTTTCATTATTTGTACTTTGAAGACACGGTAACAAAGAATTATCAGCAATCAAGTAAGAATAATTATCAGACTTGCAGAGTTTTAGACGCCTAATACAAAAATGTTTGCAGATTATTCTTATTTCATTGTTGATAATTCGTTATTACTGTATCCTCAAACTACAAGCAACAAAAAAGTTTGATACCATACAACAATACTTTTTTAAATTAATTTTTAAAGTTGCCTACACCTTACTTTAAGAATATAATAGAAACAATATCTCGAAAATGGTTTACTTTTACACCAAACATTACTAGGTTACATAATAGCGGAAAATGTGTCCTACAACCCTTTCAAGAGATCGTGACCAATAACCAGTAGCCCTGTATATATATATATATATATATTCCGTTTCGAAAAGATATGAAATGTCCATAAAAACTTTAAAAAAACTTTAACAAGTAAAAAACACCAAGTAATAAAAATTTCCCTCAAAAACATTATCAGTTGTTGCACTATCTACAAAATTTTAATTAAACTCGAAATATTTTTTACTCTATTTCAAACAATGGTTTCATTTAGATTATTACTTTTTCAATTTAAACGTATAAAAGAAGTGAAATAACTTTTTATGAAAAATACAAGCAAATTTTTAGGAATTTATACCAAATTATAAAATCCTAGAAGTCATATTTTTATCGATATTATATCTAAAATACCATATTACTATTTTGATATAAAAAGTTGTACCACGATTATATAAAAGTACAACGTACATATTACAACAAGTACACTGGAAATAATGTAGAACGCGTTGGCATGCAAGGTTGAGAAAAAAACCTCAACGAAGGATGTCGTTTTCTCAACATCTTGACTATCAGGCTAAGAAAGACATAAATCGACGCAATTTATTATGTAAGTGTAAACCAATTTTCTGATTTCAAAAGTTATGTCGAAGTTTTTCTTTCTTTCTTTCTACTCTATTGCAGAGCCACCATACATTTCATGAAATCTATTGCTCCGTATAAATTTCGGTGTAATGGGCATAGTTTGACTGGTGGAAAAGGAATATCGATATTACTCTCGACACCTATCGCTCCATTTTCGATTGTCTGTCCAAGTACAGTCGAACATCTCATTCCTTATAATCCTGATATACCTGATACGATAACTAATACGGTGATACAATTTGAAATAATCTAAGTAGATAATTGTTACAAAAATTGTTTATGCAAGCGGTGGGAACGGTTCTGTTCCCGAACTTTTTTCTTAACCATGAACGACAAGTCGTTGCACAGCATTTCCAGTGTACTTATTATAATACATACGTTGTTACTTTTATATAATCGTGATTTAATTTTTTCACTGTAATAATAAAATGGTGTTTTAGATAAAATATTGAGAAAAATATTACTTCTAGAATTTTACAGTTTTGCGTACATTTCTAAAAACCTGCTTGGCTTTTTAATAAAAAAAAAGGTATTTTACTTCTTTTGTACGTTTGAATTGGAAAAGTAATAATCTAAATAAAACTATTGTTCGAAATAGAATATAAAATATTTCGAGTTTAATTTAAATTTTGTAGATAGTGAAACAGCCAATCTTTTTTTGGAGGGAACTTTTCATTACGTGGCGTTTTTTTACTTGTTAAAGTTTATTAGGGACATTGGATTTACATAGATTGTGCGCTTTGGTGACCCCACTTGACGCCGATGGAGAAATATCAAGTTTGTATTGCCTTCAAACGAATTTCGGGCTCGCAGTACCCAAAGATTTTCTGTCAGGTTGATTTAAGAGAATTTCAGATTTTCCCCTTTCGATACCAAAGGCTTTGAGGATTTTTTATTGCCTAAGTTTTGTGCAAGTAAAACTCATACTTGTGGCCTCATGCTGTTTGTGGTAGAGTTAATAAATCAAAGGGGCGTGGGGGTAGGTGGGGGTAGGTTTGCATACCTAGTGGTATACATTTTTCTTTGTCTTCGAGCAATGAAAAGTTCATATTTCTGACTTTTCCGTACGTACGAATAGACATTCTTCGACACTGTGTTCAATGCAAAAAAAAACTTCACATTTTTTACTTTCTGCTCTGTTTACCGTGAAGTATTGTTTTATTGTCTTTAAATGAATTGCAGTAACCAAAAATTTATATTTTTTATCTAGTTGACTTACGAGGCATACACATGTTTGGCCTTTCAAACGCTAGAGCCCTAAGATTTTTCATATCGAAGTTTCAATGCAAGACAAACTCATAGTTGTCGCCTCTCGATACCTGATGGCATGAATTTCTCTTGTCTGCGATCGAAAAAGAAAATCCATGTTTCGGTATGCGACACCTGAGGACATGGGTTTTTCATTGTTTCCGATCGAATAGACTAATCCATATTTTAACTCCTCAATATGCATACGGATATGCATATTTAACTTTTTTCGAGCAGTCAAAAATTCGTATCTCTGACTTCTCAGTACATGAAAATATACATATTTCCTTATCTGTTTTCAATGCAAGAGTATTCTACATTTTTGGCTTCCTGTTCGTTTTAGCGAATAGTATTAGTTGACTGTCTACGAAAGAATTTCAGGTTCGCAGTGGCCAAATATATATATATGTGATATCATTAGAAAGATATTCATACCTTTGGCCCTTCGATACCTAAAGCCCTGAGCATTTTTCATTGCACATATTCGCTACGAGACAAATTCATATTTGTGGACTCACGATATCTAAAAGTTGTTTGCGATAGAGCAAACAATAATAAATTGGGTGCGTTCGACTTGGGAGGTTACATGCTTACAGTGATGATACATATTAGCGATGCTGTGGCACGTTCGGGTTGAACTGGGCGAGCTTCGACGAGCTTATGCTTTCCGGAACTCAAATCGTTCGGGTTGGCATTATGAGTATCAAGATGGCGGTTCCAGAGTCGAAACGAACAATTTGAGATCTCAACCGTTTTATTCCAGCAAATAATTACGGAGATCATTGGGTGGCTTTACTTTGCAGGTAACCATTAAGAATTTTCCGAAAAATTCTCGTGGCAGTCATCGATTTTAGTTCTCTCGAATTCCAGCGAGGGCGCACGGAAATCCTTCTGTCGCGTCGACCAAATATCGACTTCTGTTGCTCGAACTCGATAAAGCAGGGATCGCACATACCTTCTGAAATGTATTCGCAGATTGCGATCGTGTCTGCGAGCGCAGACGTGCGATCCCGGCTCCGCGCTCGATTCTGACAGTCGATATTATGCTATCGGAATAATATTTTTTAAGTTGTAAGTTTAAACAGTTAAGTTTTTAGTGCCAGCGTACAATATTACATGGATGTATGTTTTTATCGGCCAGGACCACATATGCCCTGAAGCATTTTAAGGTTAGGTGTCTTATTTGAATATATTTTTCTTATTTCAAGTATAATTAATATTAATACTTTTCACTTCATAAAGTGAATGCAATTACTGTTCAGCCTGCTGCGATCATTCTCTACAAAATGTATTGTTTCAGAGAGGGTTTCTCTGACCGAATCTGGTCCGAACACTAAGTTAGGTTCGCTTTGCATAAATTGTCCCTTGAAGAGGCTGTTTTTATAATTTCCTGGCTCAACCAGTAGTTATAACGAAAAACAAGTTCACGCCTTTGTAGATGAATGAAAACATTTTTTTTCTTTTTTCTTCGCAAGGAATCTTTAGAAGGAATCATAGTTCCGTAGACACACCAGAATCTTGTTTTCCTTAAAAATTATTGGATACGCAGGGAATGTTTGTAGCCAGTCTCCACGACGAACAATTTATGCATAGATCAGTCTTGCAGACTGTAAAATAGCTCACTGATATTCAAAGTTACTAGATTTACGCAAAAGTGAAAAGTATACCTACAATTTGGTAAATCTAGAATCATTATTCCTTAGTTTAAAAAATCCCTCAAAATTGCTTAATTCTTTGTCGTTTAAATGTGTATCTCGCCTTAATTGAAGTATTTCTTCAATATTTTTTCATGACCATCGGTCCAGCTTCTAAGGCTTATTTATCGATTATTAAGATTTTTCTATAATTATAAAAGAAGTCCTATTCAATTTCAAAAACACATCACCTGCATGAGCTAACGGTAGACTCTCAAGTCGACGTTTTAGATTTACAATGATATTATATTCTACTAGATAGTAAATCTTGATCTTCCAATATTCTTCTGATTATGTATTGACTAGCAAATGTAATGTATTGTTTTTGCCCACCATTTACTCAATTGCGGAATTTTGCAAATCTATTTAATGTACGTAGTGAAGTAGCTAATTTTTTTTAAAATTATGACAAAGGAAAAAGTTCAAGTTTTATCAAATTATTTCTTTATGCTTGCTTCGGTGAAACTTATCGTTAAATAAAATTATGCGATTATTTGACTTCAACTACTTCAGATCGATTTATTTCTGGAGGGGGCCGCCGACTCACAGGGCTGGATGGCCCCGTCGTCAAAAAAAGTATTAGAGTCGAGCCTATTTGTTCAAACAGTTTAAAATCGCCGAACTGCGCTGGATAGTCGTCGTCGAAAAAATAATTCGTGTCGAGCCTATTTCTTCAAGCAGTTTAAAATCGCCAAATTCCACCGATCATATGTAGAGCGAGTCTCTAGCGATCATTATTGCTAGAGAATTCGACCCTCCTGGAACCTTCCGAAGAAAAAGTCGACAGAGAGAAGGAATGCCGAATTGTTTATTATATGAACAATAAATTTCACCACTTTTTTAGCGAGTTAGTCTCCAGTGACCTCGTTCGCTCGAGAATTTGGCCGAAATCGAATTTTCTACGATAAATGGAATGGAGAAAATAAATGCCACTCGAGCTTATTTGCTTGAATAAATGTTAACAAATAAGCTCGAACAGTTACTTAAACGAATAATGGTAAAATGTGTACACCCCAACGGACGACTCTCTAGCAATGCCGTTTGCTATAAACTTCGACCGTAATCAGGTTTCCACCGATGGCTGTCGTAAAAAAAAAATTAATCGAGTCAAACTTATTTGTTTAAAAATATTTTAACGTAATATTTTACCGCTTCTCTATCCAGCGAGTCTCTAGCGATTTTCATTGCTAGAGGATTGTATCCTCGACGAACCTCCCGAAGACAAAAGTCGAGAAGAAATGCCGAATTGTTTATTGTTGAAACAATACATTTCGCCGCTCTTTTAGTGAGTGAGTCTCTAGCGATCTCGTTTGCTTGAGAATTTGGCCGATATCGAATTCATCGCAGATAAACGGCATCGAGAATATACATACTGCTCAAGCCTATTTGTTTAAGGGGTATGCATAACTGTGAAGTTAAAAAAACGGATCATTTTTCAATATTTTTTTTCGTCTCAGACATTTGGATGATAAGGTCGATCTTTCGCACACAGATAGTAGGTACATAATCTTGACATGTCACTGTTTTTTATTGCAAAATAGATATAAACAGCGTAATCATTGTCATTTAATCTGAGGACTGTAGCATCCGCACGGCTCGGTCGCGTACATGATCACGGTAACTACATTCATCTAAAGTAAAAAATGGAAAAATATACTTTTAGTACAATAGTGAAACTGCAAACCCACCGGATACTTATTCAAAACTTTAAATTTTGCATAAATTGCACTGTTATGATTCGATAGAGATTTGCCCGGATCGAGGTAGGAGTTGTGAAGGCCAGAATAATCCAGTTGATTAACGGTAACAAATGCTAAGTATCGTTTATTTAATGAAGAAGGTTGAGAGTCGACGTTTAAGCGTTCGTAGGTACACTGACTGTGTTTGCGGAAAGGAGAAGTAAGCGACGCGACAGGTGAGTAGCAAGGGGAGAAAAAACTTATTCTCGTTTCGAACTTAACGCTTCTGAACGGTTATCGAAACAAGCATTTTCCGACACATTCCGCCTTTGCAGCCAGATCGCGCGCAAAAGTTACCCCCTGTCTAGTCTCTTGCGCGTCCATCACACAATCATAGTAGCGCGTGTCCGTGAGCGAACGACGCTCGGACATCTTCGGAAAGAGCCGAGCACCGTCGAAGTTTCCCGACCGCGCCTTCGGTAGCTCCACCAAACCATGGACGCTGAGCACGTTCATGTGCGGCCAAGCCAAAACGAAGGCTTCGAGGGAAAAAGCAATCCGAGCACGACTCGCGCGTGACTTCACCCGACGGCGCGCGCGAGGCTTTTAGATGATTTCAATGTTTATTTAGCTCTTGATTCTCTTCGTTATTAATGTATACAAAAAAATGTATCGCGCACTCTGATGGCTTATTTTTTTAGGTTATACGTTAATTTAAATATAATAATAAATCTAAATTACAACTTATTTATCTTCTAAAAAATTGTTTACGCTTTACTCACACCCGTCCTTATGCCAAATAAATTGTAATTCATAAAAGTAAGCGGAAATATATTTATATTCGTAATATTATATCAATTTTCATACAGGGTGTCCAATATGATGTTGCTAAAACTAAATAAGTGTCTCTTCCCTCCATGAATTCAATAGGGGTCCCTTTTTCTAAGGCGCATATCTGAGGCCCCGCAGTTTTCTTCCTGCCGTGGTTGAAGCAAGTACGCGCACGTCAAAATGAGTGAGCTCACCACGGAAGAAAAAGTATATCTAATTGAGTGCTTCTCGAGGGGAAAAATTTATAGTAATGCGTATAGAGGGTTGCGTACTAAGTTTGGAACTCATAGAGTTTCTAGCGAAAACACTCTGAAAAGGTAAGAATTTAATATTTATTCATATTCATCTATCACACAACTTGTGTTTCAATTCAATTAAACTGCATTGAAGTAATTTTACGTTAATTTTTGTAGGATAATCGATAACTTCGTGAAGTATGGTACACTTCAGGACCGAGTTGCGATGGAGATACGAGTTGCCAGGTCCATCTGTTACGGTGACTACACCAGAGAAGATCAACGAAGTTGAGAATTATTTCAAACAAAACCCAAATGATTCGATTCGGAAAGCTGCTCAAGCATTGAAAATAACCAAATCATCATTACACAACATTTTGAAATATTTTTTCAAGTTTCATCCGTATAAAATAAGCACTCATCAATTGTTAACTGAACATGCCATGACGAAACGCATCGAATTTTGTAACACTATTACGGGAATGTTTGAAGCCGAAGAACGTAATGAGAAATTGATTATTTATTTCGATGAAGCACATTTTTGGATGAATGGGTACGTAAACAAGCAAAATTACCGGTTTTGGGGAACGGAAAATCCCAACATATCGCTAGCGAAGTCCCTTTATCAACAGAAAGTAACGGCATGGGCAGCGATTTCAGTAAAAGGAATTTATTTGCAATTCTTGGAATCTACGGTAACAGGAGAGAGTTACAAACAGCTTTTGGAAACAAAATTGTTCCCTTATGCAAAAAAGAGGGGACTGATTAAAAATGGTTACTTCATGCAAGATGGAGCGACGCCGTACCGGACTCATGAGGTGTTTAAAGCTATTCATCGCGTATATGGGACTCGAGTAATCGGTCTGGGGTACGCTAAATTTGCTCAAGGGGGACTAGAATGGCCTCCGTACTCACCGGCCTTGAACCCTTGTGATTTTTTCTTGTGGGGTTACATTAAAGATCATTGTTACGCTAAAAACCCCAGCACAGTAGAAGAACTGATCACGGCTATCCAAGAAGTGGTTCGCGGCATTACGAACGATATGCTGGACACAGTTTTTCACAGTTTTTAAAAGAGAATTGATTTTTGTACACAATCTAACAGTTCGCACTTCGAAAATATCTATTATTAATCACTGTACTGTTTCGTTATTTTTATAAGATGTAATAAATTGTCATAAAAAATATTTGGCCAGGTTTTATTTATGTGCGTTTAAAACTGCAGAGTTTCCTCTATTTAAAGCAATTTGGCTTTTCTGATTCTGTGCACGTGCTTTAAAATGACAGTCGATTAGTTTCAGCAACTTCCTATTGGACACCCTGTACTTTCATCAAGCAATAAAACATTATCCCCAAAAACAAGCCAATCATCCATCCGGCCGCGAATCGTCAGTACCAGAAAGTGCATATATTCTACAAGCAATAAGATGGTCCCGTTGGTAGCGTTCCTGGCTTCAGTCCGCAGGGGCGCGGGATCGTTCCCCGCGCTCAGTGCTTTTTTTAAATTATTGTTACTATTATTTCTTATTTGATTAGTTATTTTTATTAGTTTTTTTGTTATTTTAATTAGTTATCTTTTAGTGTCGAAAAATTTATCGCGCACTCTGACCGCTTATTTTATTAGTTTGTACGTTAAGTTAAATATAATAATAAATCTAAATTACAACTTATTCATCTTCTAAAAAATTGTTTGCGCTTTACTCACACCCGTCCCGATGCCAAATAAACTGTAATTCATAAAAGTAAGCGGAAATATATTTATATTCGTATTATTATATTTATCTCATATACTTCTATCAAGCGATAAAGCATTATCTCCAAAAACAAGCCAATCATCCATCCGGCCGCGAATCGTAACTTACGAGAATGAATATAATAATATTTTATTTCTATATTTATATAATTATATTATATTAATATAATATTTCAGCTTACTTTTATGAATTACTATTTATTTGGCATAGGGACGGGTGTGAGTAAAGCGCAAACAATTTTTCAGAAGATGAATAAGTTATAAATTAGATTTATTATTACATTTAAATTAACGTACAAACTAATACAATTTTTCGACACTAAAAGATAACTAATTACAATAGTAATGATAACTAATAAAAATAACTAATAAAGAGTAATAATAATAAATAAATAAAAAAGCACTGAGCGCGGGGAACGATCCCGCGCCCCTGCGGACCGAAGCCAGGAACGCTACCAACAGGACCATCTCATCGCTTGTAGAATATGTGCACTTTCTGGTACTGACGATTCGCGGCCGGATGGATGATTGGCTTGTTTTTGGGGATAATGCTTTATCGCTTGATGAAAGTATGAGAATTAATATAGTAATACGAATATGAATATATTTCCGCTTACTTTTATGAATTATGATTTATTTGGCATAAGGACGGTTGTGAGTAAAGCGTAAACAATTTTTTAGAAGATAAACAAGTTGTAATTTAGATTTATTATTATATTTAAATTAACGTATCAACTAAAAAAAGAAGCGATCAGAGTGCGCGATAAATTTTTGCGTATACATTAATAACGCAGAGAATCAAGAACTAAATAAGTATTGGAATCATCTAAAAGCCTCGCGCGCGCCGTCGGGTGATGTCACGCGCGAGTCTTGCTCAGATTGCTTTTTCCCTCGAGGCCTTCGTTTTGGCTTGGTCGCATATGAACGTGCTCAGCGTCCATGTATTGGTGTAGCGGCTGAAGGCGCGGTCGGAAAACTTCGACGGTGCTCGGCTCTTTCCGAAGATGTCCGAGCGTAGCTCGCTCACGGACACGCGCTACTATGATTGTGTGATGGGCGCGCAAGAAACTAGAGAGGGGGTAACTTTCGCGCCCGATCTGGCTGCACTGCATTCCGCCCGTCTCGTCAATGACGAAGTTAGTGAGGACTCTCGAACTCAGGCAGTTGGCGTAAGGGTTGCTCTTGGCGAGCAAGCGCAGCTTGATGATCAGCCGCTTAAAGGGTAAAGCTGCAGCGCGAACCGTAGCAACTCGTGTATGGCCGTCCTCTCCTGGATGTACTGCGACGATTCTAGCTAGCGGCCACTTAGTCGAAGAAGTAACTTCCTTCTTGATGAGAACCAGGTCGTTGATCTGCAGCGATTGTTGAATTTTGTGATACTTTGGAAGAGCTTGTAGCTGATGCAAAATTCCGATGACCAGCAAGTCCAGAAACTGTCCCGCATCTGCTGGACCATTTGCCAACGTGATAGGTGTGAGGTTGGAAGTTGAGTAAACTCGGGTTCGGGAACAGCGGATAGAAGTTCTCCGATAAGGAAGTGTCCTGGCGTGAGCGCATCGAGGTCGCCTGCATTGTCGGTAAGTGCCTGAAGAGGCCGCGAATTTAGACAGACCTCGATCTGAGAGAGCAGAATTAATATTTCCCGAACGTGAGTGTTGCTTCTCCGATGACCCGGTGAAGATGGTGCTTCACGGACTTTAGGGGCCAGTCCACTTTGGAGCAACGAAAAAACGCTATTTTCGCGATTTGTATAATGAAAGTTATGAATATAAACGTTGTTGGGCTTGATAAATAAAGTCTTGAAGTATATTTTTTAAAAAGTTAATTCATTTGTATTCATTTTCAAGTACAAAAAATGCAGTTTAAGTTTACAATATGTGGTTTAAATTTAAAGAGAATCGGTTTATTAGTTTTAGACATACGATGGAGCTAGATTTTGAAAACGTTGTTTCGAAAAAAACGCGTTTGAAGTTTATACTATGAAAAACTCTTACCTAAACTCAATCGGCAATTCCTGCACCGTACAAAATCCCTTCTGATTGCTCATCATCGTCGATTTCTTCAAGTCTCGCTTGCTTACGATTTTTTTAAATTTTCAACGTGGACTGGCGCCTTAACTGCGGCTTCCCAAAGACCTCCTAAGTGAGGTGCAGCAGGAGGGTTGAACCTCTACTCGACTCCATCGTTTACTAAAGCGGCGCGGATCTTGTTTGCTCCTGATGATGCAGCAGTGAAAAGCGCCCTGCGTTCACTATCAGCACCTACGAAATTTGTGCCGCAGTCGCTCGATATCGTCCAGCAGAGTCCGCCGCGAGAGGTGAAACTCTTGTAAGTAGCAAGAAACCCATCCGTTGAATAATCGGATATTGCTCCGAGGTGAATCGCTCGCGTCGAGAAACAAAGACGGCGATGTAAGCTTTCGAGGATTTATGGACCCTACCTTTAGATGTCCGCAGGAAAATAGGCCCAGCATAGTCTACTCCTGTGTTACAAAATGGTCGTGCTCGAATGACTCGTTCGCGTGGAAGGTTCCCCATTATCTGAGTCGCGGTCGCCGTGCGAAACCGTAGGCACCGGATTCAACGTCCAATGAACCTTTTTACACATGATCTTTCAGAAATGATCCAAAAGTGCTGCGTCGACGTGGCGAAAGTCAATTGCGTACCTCCGCGTAGCGTTAGACGATGGGCGTGATCGATGAGTAGCTATGTTAATGCAGAGTCGCGAGGTATGATGATCGGATGTTTCTCATCTATGTCAAGGAGAGCGTGTTTCAAACGTCCACCTACACGAAGTTGCCCGTCGTCGTCGAGGAACCGATTTGGTCGAAGAAGTTGGCCCCGGAGGATGCAAATGCGAGACTTTAACGAGATTATTTCGCTGTAGAGTAACCTAGATTATTCGAGCTTCACGAGGCATGTAAGGGATACCGTGAGTTCCGTAGGTAGGTGCGTGAGCTCCAGCTGACGCGTCTCGTGAGTGTTGCAGGCGAGAATTCTTGAGTTCGTTAGGAATGGTCGGCACCATGAAGTGATCCGTTGCAAGCGCAACACGCTTGAATATCGAGTTAATAGCTCGAATGTTTCGTTGAGCTTCCGAGTTGCTACGTGCGAGGCAAGCCGCTGTTCTGGAGGTTCTAAGAGTTCTGGCCACGGGCTCGTAGGCTAATCTTCTGGACGAGAATGTAGCCACTGAGGGCCAGTCCACCAGATTGCGTGGTTCTTGAGCACGGAAGCCGATAAGCCTCGAGAGGCGCGTTCGGCCGGATTCTGAGATGACACGACGTGGTTCCAGACGGCGTCAGGTAAAGAGCATTGAATCTCCGAAACGCGGTTCGCAACGTATGTTTTCCATCAGACTGGGTGACCGCGGATCCACGCAAGTGATACTATGAAGTCAGACCACAAATGGACTGAGCAACTGAGAGCTAAGACTTTGTATACGTGCTTGGTAAATTTAACAAGTAGATGTGCTGCACAAAGTTCGAGGTGAAGTAGCGAGACTTGCTTTACTGAAGCGACTTTAGTCTTGGCCGCTACGAGTGTTATGGATCTTGTGGGGTAATTGACGCACAAGTAGACGACCGCTGCGTAGGCCCGTTCCGACGCATCGGCACATTCGTGGACCTCAAGATCGCGCGACGTAGCCTCTTATCGAAGCCATCAAGGAATTCGGTACTCCGAGATGCAGGCAAGGTCCTTGTAGAAGTTGATCCATTCCGGAGACTCGGAGGAAGGAAGCTGTTGACCCCAGTCGAGTTTTAGTAACCAGAGTGAATGCATTAATATTTTAGCTTGAACAGTCACTGGTGCGAGCCATCCGAGCGGATCAAAAAGCTCGGCAATGGACGATAGGACCTTCCTCTTTGAAATTGGCATTGTGCATTTGACAGTTTTGGGTTTGAAGACAAAACAATCAATGTCAGCTCGCTAGTTGAGCCCAAGAAAATGAAAAGCCACCTCGGACAGGACGACGAAATGTATTCCGGAAGCGCGGATTGATTGATGGTAAATGAGATAGTAGATCAAGAGAATTTGAAGTCCACTTACGCAAGGAGAAACTTCCTGTTTTGAGGAGTTCGATAATCTCGCGTTGTTACACTAAAGCTGATGCAATGTCGTCGGCTCCAGAAAGGACGTCATCCCCGTAAACGTCGGTGAGAAGTGCGTATGAACCCCATGAAAAGCATCTCTTCTCGTCGAGGGCTAGTTGCCTGATAATCCCAGGTACGGTGCGCTCGCTAAACCGTACGTTACCGTTTTAACTCTATATGCTTCAGGCTGATCGCACGAGGGTTTGCGCCAGAGTATTCTCTGAAGCTCACGATCGAGAGGATGGAGAAGAATTTGCCTGTACATCTTCTTCATGTCGGCAGAGAAAATGATGGCGTGCATCCTCCAGCGAAGGAAAACGTCTACAAAGTCAGGTAGCAGCTTCGGACCGACATGCAGACAATCATTCAGAGAAATGCCTATGTTAGTTTTTTGTGATTCGTTGCATACAACACGGAACTTAGTCGTCTCGCTTGATTCGCGGATCACTCCGTGGTGTGGTGGATAGTAGACAAGTGGCGGTTCCTTATCTGGCTGCGAAATAACCTCGATTTGACTTAAGTCCTCATACTCGGTCAAGAAGTCAATGTACGCCTTTTTGAAACTCTCGTCGCGACGGAAACGGTACTCCATGCGGTTTAGGACTCGAGATGCTGCAGAAAACGAGTCTCCGAGAGTACTGATAGGCTCTTTCAAAGGGAGACGTACGATGTATCGCCCTGTAATATCGCGGGAATGAGTCGCTGCGAAATGCACTTCGCAGCGCACGTCTTTGGGACTAAGCGGTAGGACCGCAGCGATCTCTTCTTGTTCCCAAAAACGCTGGAGGGATAAAGAAAGCGAACTATTAACTGACAAGTGGACCTTACAGGCTGTCACTCACGTATTTTGATAAGTCTCAGACATGTTGCAGAAGAACCTACCCTGAGTATCTGAGTAAAGGGATCTTATACAATGCTATTTCGTTTTCGAGAAATAACGTTCGAAAGTTTAGTTCGTAGCTACTAGTAGCTACTATACCGGTACGGATGCACCTTTGTCGAACCAGCGGGCGTGGCCCAGTGGGCACGGTTCCCGGCTCTGACGCTCGAGGTCCAGGGTTCGAGTTCCGTGATGGCGTTTTTTTTCCACAAAATATAAATAAATTCGATGGATGATGCAATACCGTCCAATTATTTATTATTATTTTATTTATTTATTTAATTGTTTTATTCATTTTTCAATTTTTTTCTTTCCATTTTTTAAATTATTTATTATTATTTTATTTTTCAAGAGCGGGAAATTTGACGTTAAAAAATGTTGATACATTTGATCTCCACAATGACCACTATGATTATCCACAAACCCCAAACCCAACAAACCCTAAACCCACAAATCCCAAACCCCAAACCCCTAACCCACGAACCCAAACACCAAACCCACAAACCCCGATATTCTACTTGTATGCCAAGTTTTATTTAATTCAGTGGGTTTCACTTGGGTAGATTTACTTGTTAGTAATTTTTTCATAAATCGAGCGTTAAAGCAGCAGCTATTTTATTTAAAAACATTTTTTTTATTTCAATAAATTAATTTGTCAATCGACAGGCAATTCGTTTACTATAGTAAAAAGAAAATAATTACGATTGAAAAAATTTCCGGCTAGAGAAGAGTTCAATGACGTTTTTTCTAATGTCTCTGCTACGGCGAATGCTTCGCTTATTGTCCCGTTAACCCAACCCAGACCTTTCTTAAGTTCAAATGACCTTGATCTGACCGTCAAGGCCACATCTGACCAATGACCTGAGTACATATTTAAACGCGAAATCTCCCACTTTTTCGATTGCCGATGACACAAATGGGGGTTCCCATTTAAAAAAACAAAGTCTAACTTCAAATAACTTTGAAGATGAGGTTCAAGGTCAAATTAAAAGTTACTATTGGGTTCCTCATTGAAAATTACCTAAGACCTGACCTGAATATTTGTTTTTAACCAACCCTCCGAAATATCCAGGGGTTTCCATACTTTTTGCCCACCCTGTATAATGTGACAGGAAAATCTCAGCGTATCTCTTCTCTATGCCGCAACGTTCAAATTTATCGTACGAGAGCGATCTATCGGCTATTTAGTAGGCCCTGCGAAGGATCAACGTAGGACCCGTTGGGAACGCGAATTACTTGGCCGTTCACGTCTAGAGAAAACTGGTCGTCACCGTTCGCGGATCAATCCGACTTATTGGAATTCGCGTTATAATCGGAACTGTCCGAATTAATGTAACTCGCGTGGTCGTCCTTACAATTGTATTCAGTCGTCATTTTAATTAAAAGTGTGTTTTGTAAACTTGGTCATTTTCGGAGATTGTCGGAGGTACCCGGTCAAAGGAGGTTGTGTGTCAGCCGGAACACCTTCCTTATTGTAATCTGTAAAATGTCGATAAATTATTAGTACTGTTCTGATGTTCACGTTATATGTTAAAATTGAGCTAAGTAGGAGCTATTGAAGGCCGTTCTCCCAACAATAAAATTTCGTAACGTTGAAAATGAAGTGTTAAAATTTAACTTGCGGAAATGAAATAAAGGAATTCAACAGGGCGAAAAAATGTAATCAGTAGAGGGCGAGGATCGATAACACTCGTCGAAGGTTTTTTCTTCGGACGGCGTACACTTGGTAACGACTTTTTGTTGATCGAGAGAGGCATCGAATAGCCTATAAAGGGTCAAGTCAATATTATGCTATATATATGTATTATATATATTAATGCTATATTAATAGTAAAAAAACGTTTAGCGAGCGCTCTCGGGTTAATCCTCTTCTACCGCATGAAATAATATGCAGGAATTCAGATTCGCAAGATTATCGTCTCTATCCTCCGTATAGCTAATATTACTCTGAGTATATATGGATTGCATGTTTGCTGTACCTCGTACGAATAGAGATTATATTTCGACATAGTTATTGGCACTATTACGAACCATTATGAAGGAAACCGTTATTTTCGGTGATCTATAAAACAATACATTCGACAATTTGAACCTTACATAAAGCTCGTTTGAATTAATTGGATTATTTTAGTGAATTATCGAGGTTTGAATATTTATGTTCGATATATAAATTATTAAAGTTACTGGAAACTGACAAATTTTTGAAAATTGTCAAGAGGTTTTGGCAAGACGAACGTTAATTAAAGGGACAGGTACTATAGAATGTTCTATTCTCCACCCAAGAGGAGCACCAGGTCAGGGCTAAAATAAATTGTTAAAATCCCAAAGAATGTGTCCAAGACTCGTGGCCCGATTATGTCGCGGAGCGAGGCGCTTCCTACAGTAGTTGGACGGAGTGTCACGGAAAAAGCAGGCCTTTCGGGGGAGTCCGTATTAGAGCCTCCCAACAAGAGTGATGAAACGTTGGCGTTTTCCACCATTCGCGGTACGGACACAGCCGTTCTCTCGAAACCTTCCACCGGGACTGCCATTGCGTCTGCACAAGGAAATTTCCAGGGAAGGGAAAGAAAATCACGGGCAGTTACACCGATCCCTGGGGATGAACCTTACGCGGTTTAAATATAAAGGCAATAAATGGTACCATATTAAATCGAATGGATCGACTTGAAACCAGGATAACGAATATTGAAATCCGTGGAAGCACAACGGATCAGAATATTGAAAAAACTCTGAAATTATTGGAAGATAAAACTAATAGTCAAACCCCGCGGCGAATCAGCGGCATGTCTGAGAGCGGGGATGCGACGGGTGTTGCGTCGACTGTGCTTTGGTATGATGTGCCTAATGGTGAAGGGAGTACCAGACCAGCAACCTCGAGGGCAACAGATACAATAATTGATAAACTGAAAAATTGATAATAAAAATAAACAAAACGAAAACCCGTTGGGCGGGGGTCATCCGACGATTTGGTAAATTTTGGAACTTCCTCCCAGGCTTTCACGTCCTATAGGAGGGACGGGGGGGATAACCAATTCGAAGTAGGACGGGTACACGATCGGGTAATGCCGCATTGTCTAGGACGTATGGAGCCGAGGAACAAGATGGCGTTCTCTTAAACGAAGATAACTCGTTAAGGGGTAAGGCCACTGTACATTTTTTGAAAAATCGATTTTTTTTTATTGGCTTAAAAAATAGTTTTCGCAATTTCTATATAATAGTTTTCAAAAAACTATATCGCACTTTCTATATAATAGTTTTCGAAAAACTATTCGCAAAACTTTAAACGCGTTTTTCTCGAAACATGGTTTTTCAAAATGGCACGCAGCATAACTCGAACAATTTTCATTTTTTTTACTTGAAATTTTAACCAGATGTGAACATTTACATTATCTTGAGAATGTCGATCGGAATTTTCAAGAACTTTATTTATTGATTTTTTATTAACAAAAAACTTGCCGTTTTTTTCGTCAAAAATCAATTTTTTTTTCAAACGCACGCCAAATCCACAAAAATTGATACTTTTTAAAATCCGATCGACATTCTCTAGCTATAGCCCTCTAGATTAATGGTTTTTTTTTGTTCTAGATTCAAAAGTGCACCAGTGGTGCTGCGTGCCGCGGAGCCCTGGAAGCAAAACATGTCCCGGGAAGATAGCTGTGGAACCGCCATTTTGTTTTTTTTTACTGTAAAAAAATTTTATAATAAAGTTTAATGTATGCCCGATAACACCATTAAAAGTTTTTTTTTCAAATACCTTCAATTTCGGGAGCAAAAAATTAGTGAAAAAACCTTTTTTTTTGGGCCGTTACAGTGGCCTTACCCCTTAAACGAAGAAGGGCGGTCAAGAGGGAATTTCGGAGAATACATTTTGAAAGGGAAAATGCAAGAAATAACCCCAATATTCGCGAATTGTCGAATCGAAAGCAGCAGCCGACTGACGATTCGATTAATGAAGCCGAACAATCGTTTTACGATTTCCTTAGGTTTAGGGAAACGCCTCAGATAACGACTATCGGCGAAGCCCAACGGGCACAATTTCACCAAAATTCCAACGAACACGCTGCGAGAAGCGATTCATTGCGTAATAGAAATAATCGACACGGACATGACGAATGATCGACCACACCAAGACGTAGAGCACTAGCATGGAGTAACCATGGATAAAGTGGTAGCGAAAATGAAACACCATAAATCGACGAATACCACAATTCGGGAAATAGGAGAATTCCATCGCTACGAAATTCCTATATCGATCGAGAACGTGACTTGCCAGCTAGCGTAGTTAACAGAGATTTCGATCTAGCAGTTAAAATAGGCCGTATCGTCGTGAGCCGAAAAAAGTTACAATGATCCCTGCAGAAATTTCTACTTTTGGCGAGAAAATACGGGGAATACTTGATTCCGGAAGCGAAAGATCTTACCTGAGTTCAATAGCTTATGGTCGTGTAAAAAAAAATCCAGGTCAAAAGGATTTCCAAGGACGCGAGGTCGAAAAACGGGGTGAGACTCGGTGATAAATTTATTGCAAAAACCAAAGGGGGCACGTGTTTTGTTATCAACGTCGGGGATGTGTATGGCCTACAGTGGTTTAGCATCCTCCCGAAATTGTCGAGTAATATGATTCTCGGCATGGATTTTGGAATTTGAAAACGGATATTCATATTCTATATCATCCCGTTATGTTGTACAAGCAGAATTAAAAACTTTAACAGTCGACCAGATAAACAAGTTGAAAACCTTTCTCGGTTCGGAATTTGCCAAGTTTGATAAAGAATCTACCGAAATGACTGACCTGATCAAACATGTTATCGTATTAAGTAATCCGACCCCACACTGTTAAAAACCGTATCGGCGCAGTGAACGCGTCCGGGAATTTATTAATACAGAAGTTGACCGAATGTTAGAAAAGGGTTTTGTAACGTGTAGTAAGAGGATTGGGCGTCTTCATCTGTAGTAGCCAGTGAAGCCAGATCGCACGTAAAAGTTACCCCTCTCTCTTACGCGCCCATCACACAATCAGAGTAGCGCGTGTCCGTGAGTGAGCGACGCTCGGACATCTTCGGAAAGAGCCGAGCGCCGTCGAAGTTTCCCGACCGCGCCTTCGGCAGCTACACCAATACATGGACGCTGAGCACGTTCATGTGCGGCCAAGCCGAAACGAAGGCTTCGAGGGGTAAAACAATCTGAGCACAACCCGCGCGTGACGTCACCCGACGGCATGCGCGAGACTTTTAGATTATTTCAATGCTCATTTAGCTCTTGATTCTATGCGTTATTAATGTATACAAAAAAATGTATCGCGCACTCTGATCGCTAATTTTTTTAGTTTATACGTTAATTTAAATATAATAATAAATCTAAATTACAAACTTATTTTTCTTCTAAAAAATTGTTTACGCTTTACTCACACCCTTATGCCAAATAAATTATAATTCATAAAAGTATTAATTCTCATACTTTCATCAAGCGATAAAGTATTATCCCCAAAAACAAGCCAATCGTCCATCCGCCCGCGAATCGTAAGTGCACATATACTACAAGCGATGAGATGGTCCCGTAGGTAGCGTTCCTGACTTCGGTCCAACGGGACCATGTTATCGCTTGTTGTATATGCGCACTTTCTGGTACTAACGATTCGCGGCCGGATGGATGATTGGCTTGTTTTCGTTTCAACTTGGTGCTTAGCGTCCATGGATTGGTATAGCTGCCGAAGGCGCGGTCGGGAAACTTCGACGGCGCTCGACTCTTACCAAAGATGTCCGAGCGTCGCTCGCTCACGGACACGCGCTACTATGATTGTGTGATGGGCGCGTAAGAGACTAGAGGGGGGGGGGGGGTAACTTTTACGTGCGATCTGGCTTCACTGGCTACTGCAGATGAAGACGCCCAATCCTCTTACTCCACGTTACAAAACCCTTTTCTAACATTCGGTCAACTTCTGTATTAATAAATTCCCGGACGCGTTCACTGTTTACTGGTCGTTTTTGTATTTAAAGTATATCCGCTGATTTTAAATATTTATATAAGCTACAATTTAATGTTTTATCATATTTCAAAATTATTACATTCGTCTTCAGGGGTAACTAACCCTCTGACGAGAAACATCATTGAATTATCCGCTTTCGATTTCGTTGAAATTCAGATATGTGGTAAAGCATTGCAAACTATTAAACACGTTTTTGTTTGTATCGGCAGAAAAACGGTGTTAGGGGATGAAACCACCCCTCAAAGTTTCTCCCACAAGGAGTCCACCGATCTGAATGAAACAAAATCGAAAATTCCTCTAATATTAAGCAATGAAAAATCTACTACAAGAGTGTTGATTAGAAATATAATTAAGGGGTAAACCACCCCTCCATTTGCCGTTTTTCATCCCACGGTTAAGAGGGTTGTATAAAAATTAATAAAACAGGTATCATTTTGAACAAGAATCAAAATTCAAGTTGACACGTTTTTTCTTTTCAGCGGGACAGCAAATTTCAGGGGGTAAACTACCCCTAACATAAATTTGTTCATCACCTTCGTATTTTCTGTGTTTAACATGTATGCACGGATTCAAAATATTCTCCCGCGTTTTTAAAGTATTACGTTTTTAAATTTTTACATTTTAAGGGTGAACTACCCCCTCTAATTGCTTTTCGTTTGAAGTTTCGTGAAAGGTTTCACGAATTTCGTTAAAACTGCTTTCATTTCATCGGTAATATCAATTATATTTTTGTGTGTGCAGGCATATTCGTTTTGAGTTTTAAGAGCGGTACTTTGGGAGTAGGTACCTGGGGCTACCTTACTCATAAGACTCATATTTTCGTGACGAAACGCTTCCGATTTGAATATGCACGTCCATTGAGCATCTCCATAGGAATGAACATACACTTATACTATATCATTAATTATAATAATTTCCAGAATAAGTTATAAGGCTCACTTCGTATATTTCGGAAGGATGATGCGCCTGGATCAAGCGTTAATATAGCCAGCGACGTAATTTTGTCGAGGAATGTATATTTTTATTATTTTACCGTTTATTTAATTAAAAATATTAATAAAGCTGAGGGCTTTGCAGTAGGTTAACGAACATGTTTTTAATATATATTGACATATTTCATTTGGGAATCATATCAGCTGATTTAATTAATAGTACTTGTGAAAAGTATCGCAGTGATATGCCGTCAAATCATTGTCTCGTGACATATACTTTTGTCATATGATAACTATCAACAATCATAATTCCTGATAGTCGTCAAAAAAATGCTTTAAACACAACGACTTTTTGCACCATGTACATCTGATAATGGCCAAATTATTGCAACCGGGTATTTCACAATGTGTGTTCGATTCACCAAAACCAAACATAAGAGGATTTTCAAAATGTTCTGGTTTTTTAGATATATAATTCATTTTATACCATGAATATTTAAAAACATTAGAATACCGCGGTGATAAGAGTCGACTGTGTGTAAGTGATTGCAGTTTAATTATATTATTCCTCAAGTGCAGATTCATATCAGATTTTAATAATATTACACTGTCGAAAAATATCGGGCGAAATTTTTCCCCACTCTGAATCCAAATACATCGAGCGGCTACATTTTTCTAATTGTACCTTTTGAAATAATCATTGGGATTATCTTCTTATCACGAGGTGTCGCTTCATGAACAACCTTAGGGCAGTGTCCACTCCATTAATAATACGCTATGTCTTCCGACGTTAGGGAAGAAAACCTTTTCCAACCAGGTTTTGAAATGCTCTGTTAACAAAAAACATATTCAATATTTAATAAAAATACTAATGTTGACATCAATTACATTTCATATTTAAAAAAAATCATTCATTTTAATATGTGAGCATACGTATCAGAAGTAAGTTTTCCAGATTTGGATGCTAATACAAAGACGTTTTCTGCTTGAAATAGTGCTTTCTCTACTCGTGGTCCGAATTCACCCTTCGTCTCCTTTAAAATGATGAAGAGTGGGGAAAGTAATTTCCCCTCAACGCTTATGGTAGGCTGAATCGTATAGCTGTGAGTTATTGAAGAAACTGACTGTACAACGCATTCAACTTTCTTTTCTCCTTTCGTTGCAAGCGTTCGCGCCGAATGAATTTCCACATGAAAACCGCTTTGATCCGAATTATACACATTTTCCGTTCCATACGTTTTTATCAGTGGTGCAACATCGGTGACAAATTTTTCTGCATTTTTCCGTAAAAGTTCTTCTTCTCCCGTAGTTTTGCGCGTTACAAATTTATTGATTTTTCTGGATACAATGCGATGCCTTTTCTTTTTAATTCCAATTCCATAGCCAATTATGGACTTTTTAAAATTCCAATTCCATAGCCAATTATGAGAGGCCTTAAATCGCACATCATTGAAACCTATCTCCTTTTGGGCTTGTAGCGCCCACTTCTGAAGATCATATCATGTATTGATATTGCACACCAGCATCTAGAGCAGTTTTCATATTCTTCAATGTATATTCAGAAATTTTCCCTATCTTTTCTTTATAAGTACCGCCTTTATTCAGCTGATGTGCTGATGTCTTTTAGACTTGACAGATATGTATTTATGTTGGACGGTTTTGAGGCTATAGTTTTTTGTCTTACCAGACCTCCAGTATTGAACTGCTTTATTTTTATAATCGTAGTTCACCTCATCATCACTGGAACAGGCGTCAGAATCACTATCACGAGTATCCTTTTGCCATACGGTATCTTCTACAGCATTGGCTTCGTACTGTTTAAATGGTTCTTGGAAAGCGAGCGTTTCTTCCTCTATCATTTCAACTCCATTATATTCTTGCATGGAACTGATCAATTGTGAAATATCCATCCGTTTTTCCGCCGATAAAAAAAATACGTATCTCAAAGTTTTCGCTGCTTGATCACATATATGAGTTTGGACAAAATCGGAGGCGGACACCTGAGCGATGTTCCTTGTCAGTCAAGACCTTGACGAACATCTCATGTTACTATCACTGTTATTCGAAGTCCTCCGGAAGCGAAATTAAAAATTAACCATGAGAAAAGTAGTTCTGCTTATAAACAGGTTAAATTCCTAGGTTATATCGTAGATAAATATGGCATGCGGTCGAACCCAGAAAAGGTACAACCGATTCTCGATTTCCCTATACCAAAAGCCAGAACGCAATTAAGATAGTCCAACAGACTTGCCAACGGTACCATAGACATATGCAAAATATGGCGTTCTACAGAGACTCCTAAATAAGCTGACCAGCTTATTTAGCTTATAAACAGAATGGACGGAAATCGAGCAAAAAGCCTTTGACGAAACAAAAGCGGCCTTGGCCAAAGCGCCATACCTTTCTATACCGAATCCAGGGCATCCGTTTATCCTGTATACCGACGCGAGTGACTGGATTAGGGGCAATTCTCGTCCAGTACAACCCGGACAGGAAAAGCGAAAACCTTATAGAAGTTTTGAGCCGACCACTACGGGGAACTGAGCTACAACTACACAACCACTGAAAAAGAATGCTTGGCAGTCGTTTGGGCCGTTGGTAAAGTACGATGCTATCTGGTAGCAGTGCCTTTCAAGGTTGTAACTGACCACCAGGCATTACAGTGGCTACACGTACTGAAAAACCCTGTGGGACGTCTCGCAAGGTGGGCGATATATATATTACAACATAATAGGACTGTAGAATATAGGCATGGAAGGACAAATGAGGCTCCCGACGCACTCTCGCGCATACATGACGTCGACGTCGATCCGATCGGGTGGGAAAAAAATATCGACGAAACGATTCAAGCACGAACCCAATTACAGAGTATTTCTGATCAGGATTGGTACAAGCCTAAACGCGAACTGTTGAGTAAAAAACCTCTTAGATTTTGCAAATGGGAAGTCGAATATGACGAGTTGTACACAGGCCAAATTATGCTAAGATGCTGATCGACGATAAGAACCCTTAGAAAAGAGTGGCCAGGTCAAACGAAGTGTCGACTATCCTACAGGACAACCACGAAACCCCCTAGTCAGGACATTTAGAGAGGGACAGTACGTACGATCATATTCGACAGAAATATTATTGGCCAGGCATGTCTAGGGATGTCAAATCATATGTCGAAGACTGCAAAATTTGCATGAAGATTAATCCAATCAAAACCCTTTGGAAGGGCCATTAATAACGAGACCTTTAATCACGCAAATAAAGGTAACGCGTATATAATAGTCGTCCAAAACTTTTAAACAAAATTCGTGGAATTGTACCCCGTGCGCAACGAAACGAGTTAGCATGTGGGTGCGTTAGCGTACCAACAAGCTAACTCGGTGAACCGTGTTAACAGAACCATAAGGCCAATGATCGCTGCGTTTATAAAATCCGATCAGAATACATGAGACGAAAGTTCGTCCAAACTCCAGCTCGCGTATACTACCATGCCATATTCAGGCAGTAGAGTCTCGCCATTTTATTTGAACCATTCTCGGGAGGCCAACACAGACTCTAGGAAGAGCATAGTTAGCGGCACTCAGGCGGTGTCAGACGAGATGGTAAATAATTGGATAGAAAGAATTGCGACATTCAACGAGTTATGCCATAAAGTCGACATTCAGGTAAAAATACAACGTCTTTGCCACAGCTAATCAAAATAAAACAAAACCAATAAACATAAAAATCAGTACAGAAATGTATTATCCGAATGAAAAATTAAGTAGTAAAGCGGAAGGACATCTTTCTAAGGTGGGCCATAGATATGTGGGACCAGCAATTGTTAAACGGGTAATAGAGCCAATGATCGTCGAATGGGTGGGTGCCTCTTTGCGTGGGTGACACCCGCAAAGGGGAAATGCTACCTTCCGGCGTCCACGTCGCGCCCGCTGACAACGTCATTGCCGCGCCAATGTCCCCCGCGACATCACAATAACAAGGGCGGCTAACGGAAGCTCTAGCTGTATCCGCTCATAGTGGTAAGCGACCGCCATGCACCCACTCACACACCTTACACTTACACCTCTGAGCGCCTTGACAGAGCCCCCGTGGCAGTATGAGTCAGGTGACCCTGCAAACGGGTATCACCGATGAATGAGACGGAACCCCCTATAAACGGGGGTTTTTCCAACCGGGTCATGGATAGAGGGGACCCTATAAACGGGTATCGCCCGCGAGGGAATGACCCTACGTGACCGCCCTGCCGGGTCACAAGGAGACAACGCAGAGCACCCTGGCGGGGGAGGTGAAAGTGGTCAAGAGAGGGCCTCCTCCGGCCGCCCGGCGACCGGACGAGGCTCAGGACGGGCCGTTGCTACCTCCATCTAAAAGCAGGGGGGACCTCTGACCACCTCACACTCACCACACACGTAAAAGACAGGGGGAGATAAAAAAAACTATGAAAGGACATGTTTCAAAATATAGACCCCAGGTGGTCACCCCGCAATCGGGGGGGGGGGGGGGGGGAGGCACCCTGAGCTCCGACCGGGTTCAAGCCTCGGTGGCTTCAGGCTGCGGCACGGATTCTGGAGGCCGCAAAACATGTTTTACGCAGGAGACTAACGAGACGAACGGAGACCGAGCCGACATGGACAGCAAACTGCTGGAGGCTCACAACAGCCGGACGAGAAGTAGTAGCGCGTCGAGCTACGCGAGCTACGATAGTGCTGTCGGCGGCGGAACAGGCGAGACCAGACCGCGACAGAGGGCAAATTGCCCAAGCAATATGGGGCCCCCAACCCCAAGACCGACGGACGGACGAACGGGACCGACGACAACGTTGGCCACCCCCGTCCGGACAGCCGAGGCCCGGATCCGGGCGCAGCTCCGGCGGATCCGGGAGTGCTTGGTTGTGATGGAGGCGAAAACTCGCGTCCAGCGCAAGATCAGCACCGTTATTACAACAAACATGGCGATAATCAGGGAGGCTGTGGACGAGGCCGAACATGAATGTGACAGAATGTTTGTGCTCGGGACTGCCGAGGGTGCGACTGGCGACGCCACAGATTACGCTACAGACTAAACGGAAGCGGGTGACTACGCGCTCAAGCCCGGACCTCACGCCGGCCAAAAGGCCGACAGTGGGATCCGAGCCCACCACGTGGGCAAAGGTCATCACCAAAAGACAAAAAAGAAAGCCGACAGACGTACAGGACCGACAAAAGACGGAAACGCCACACACTGCGACAGCGACGTCGACCACGAGGGGGGCAAGCGGGAGCCGCCCAGCCCGGAGACCAGGAGTTGGTGTGGTTCTCGTCAAACCCACGAGTGGAAAAACTTACGCGGACACATTGACACAGATGAAAACCGTTGACCCCGGCATCGAGAAGGTGCAGGTCAACGGCTACCGACAGACAAAGGACGGGTCTGTCCTGGTCCGTGTTAAAAGCGGACCCAGGGAAAGACAAAACTTCCTGGACAAGCTTCGGCAAGCCCTGGGAGATAACGCACAGGTACGAGACATGACAGTCAACGTACAAATTAATATACTAGACGTAGACTACACGAGGGACCCGAAGGTTCATATCTTCGGGCCAAACAGACAAGGACAGTGCATGGCTGTGTGTGCGTTCGAGGAGGGCGCCGCAAACGCCCTGCTCAAGAAAGGGCGACTGAAAATTGGGTGGATGAATTGTCGCATCAGGCCTAGGATGACCGTGCCAAGGTGCTACCGGTGCCTTGGGTACGGGCACACTAGGAATGACTGCAACGAAACGGACAGGGCACGGAGTTGCTACAAATGTGGCAGGACGAACCACGTCGGCAAGAACTGCAAAGACAGACCGACTTGTTTCCTGTGCGCCGAGGCGGGGCACGAGAGCACCGCGCATGTCCCGGGTTCCGGGGCGTGTGCGGTTTTTAGAGCTGCGCTGGAGGAGTGCAGGAAAAAGACGAAGACGTGACGGTCCTACAGGGAAATATGCACAGATGCGAAGAGGCACATTTGCTGCTATCTCAAATCGCGACGGAACACGACGCTGACGTACTCATACTTAGTGAATAGTACAGGGACTTGACGACTCCGACGTGGTTCCAAAACGGCGCGGGTACCTCGGCCATCTGGGTCAGGGGTTCCGGAATGCGCGTACTCAACAGCGGGGCAGGGGACGACTACGACTGGGTGAGGGTGGGCGGCCTGACTTATATCAGCGTCTACCTGACCCCAAACTGCTCCGCTGGAGAGTTCGAGGACAAGACGGACAGACTGGAGGACGCGCTGAGGGAGCTGCCTGGCGACTTAATTGTCGTGGGCGATCTCAACGCGAGAGCGATCGAGTGGGCATGATCAGGACGGACAGACGCGGACACTTGCTACTAGAGATGGCAGCAAGACTCAACCTGACGGTCGCAAACTCGGGAAACGCACCAACGTACGTAAGACCGGGGGTGGGCTCCTCGATACCGGACGTGGCGTTAATCTCGGACAGTATCGTCCCGCTGATGAGCCAGTGGGCGGTGATCGATGACTACACAGCCAGCGATCATCAGTACATCGTCTTTGAGGTGGCAGGACCCACAATGACGCGACGCAATGGATTGGTGCGTGCACCGCGGTGGAACATACAGAGACTGGACGGTGACAGGTTCTTGAGGGCGTTGCTGGAAGCAGCCGTTCCCTCAGTGAGCGTGTCTGACGAACTGACTGGACGCACGAGGACTGAACGACTCGTGGACGAAACACTGAAACTGACGAGAGGGCTCTGCAAGACGTCAATGCCACGTAAGAGCACCCAACACGACAGACGAGCGACGTACTGGTGGACAGAGGACATCGCCGAACTGCGGAGAAACTGCATTCGGGCCAAACGGCGGATGTACCGGGCTCAGGAGGGGGACAGGCCGAACGCGGCCGCTCTTACGACAGAGTACAAGACCGCACAGAAGACGCTGACGAACGCCATAAAACTGAGCAAAAAGCGGTGCTGGAGACAGCTTTGGGAGGAGGTGGACCGAAACCCCTGGGGTCTGGGATACAAAATTGTGACCCAGAGACTGGGGGTTCGAGGCCCACCGGAACTCCACGACGCAATGACCAAGAGACAGATCGTCAACGGTCTCTTCCCGACTCACCCGATGAGAGAAGAGCCGGCGCGCAATGACGACAGACTAGACGTCCCTGTCTTCACCGAGGAACAGCTTATGAAAGCTACAACCTCTCTGAAGGCGAGGAAATCACCGGGACCGGATGGCATACCCGGGGAGGTCCTGCGGTTGATGGCTCGCCTGAGGCCTGGGATCCTCCTCGGGATGTACAACGAATGTCTAAGGACAGGGACGTTCAGCACGCGCTGGAAGACGGCCAGACTGGTTCTCCTTAACAAAGGAAAGGGAGAGCCGTACACGCCTTCTTCCTACAGACCGCTCAGTTTACTGGACACAACGGGTAAAGTTTTCGAACTTTTACTGAGACCGCGACTGACAGACGCGATAAGAGCGGCTGGGGGCTTATCCGTGAACCAGCACGGCTTCCGCAAGGGACGTTCCACGATAGGGGCAATCCGCGAGGTCATCGACACCGTCAGGAGGACGGACGAGGCCTGTCACGCAGCAAGGCCCCTAGTGTTACTGGTGACATTAGACGTGAGAAACGCCTTCAACTCGGCTAGGTGGGTGGATATCTTGGGGGCGCTGGAAGGCGCCCTCCGGGTCCCTCCCTATCTTCTCCGGATATTGAGGGATTATCTCAACGACAGACGGATAACGTACGAGACGGCGGACGGACCAGTGACTAGACGGATCACCGCGGGTGTAGCGCAGGGATCAATTCTGGGACCGGACCTTTGGAACGTGACGTACGATAGCCTGCTGAGGCTGGAGATGCCGCAAACCGCATCGCTCGTCGCTTACGCCGACGACGTGGCGGCGGTGATTGTGGAGCGCAGCGCGGGTCTGGCCCAGCTGACACTCAATCAAGTCATGAGGCGCGTAGACCGATGGATGACGGACCACGGACTGACTCTTGCACTGGACAAGACGGAGCTCCTCATGCTCATGAGACGACGACTTCCGACCCTCAATCCGATGAGAGTCTGAACAGTGCGCACGGAAACCAGAGGGGAGGCCAAGTATCTGGGGATGACCCTGGACACAAAGCTGACCTTCTGGCCACATATAAAACGGACGGCCGAGATGGCGGCGGTGAAGGTCACTTCGCTCAGCCGCCTGATGGCGAATACGCACGGACCGAGACCGTCAACACGACGGTTACTGATGACGACGGCCTATTCGATCCTCCTGTATGGCGCAGAGGTCTGGGCGGACGCGCCGGCCATAAAGAAATACAGGAAGACTATGACGTATGTACAAAGACAGGGGGCACTAAGGGTAGCGTGCGCCTACAGGACCGTCTCGGCAGAGGCGATCCTGATAGTGACTGGCGGGATTCCCATAGACCTACTGGTCACAGAACGGAAACGTATTTACGAACGCGACGAAAGGACTGAAAGGCCTGACGCAGCAAAGTGCGAAAGAGAAAAGACCATGACGGACTGGCTCGCACGCTGGACGGCTGAGACGAGTGCACGATGGACACGACGACTGATAACCGACCTAAGTCTGTGGACCGAACGGGGGGCCGGGGAGGTGAATTTTTACCTGACCCAGTTCCTAACGGGCCACGGATACTTTCGAGGTTATCTACATAACATGAAACGAGTACGGACGCCGAACTGTAAATACTGCGGACACATACGGGACGACGCAGAACACACGTTTTTTGCGTGCGACAGATAGACGACACGGAAACATCAACTGGAACAGAGGACCGGACACATCACGCCTGACAACATAGTCGGGCTGATGTTACGAGACGAAGACCAATGGACAGCCGTTGCCACTTTCATCGAGGCAGTGCTGAGATGTAAGAAAGATGATGGATGTCTGGAGTACGAATGAGGGGGCGGATACGTAATTGGGGTAGACGGTAACAAACGAAACGAGACGGACGATGGACAGGACCCGCGTCGGTGAGGTTATACTAACGTGTTGCCACCCCGCGGGTAGACAGTGGAGGGGGATTGTTCAGTCGGTATATCACCATTCCGACATACGAGAACACCGACATGTGTGGGAGTCCGACACACGAGAGGGTCCTTGGACTCTCTTACGGTGCGTAATTTGCATTTTAACCCCCGCCTTAAAAAAAAAATAATTGTCGAATAAGTCGATAAGAACGATAAGAATGTCGGGAAATACTACGTAACGAGTCTGAAGTTCCCGCAACGAAATCTACGTAACCGTTGAAGAAATCCACACAGCGAAAACGACCGAAACCATGTGATGGACAAACAACCCACGTCATCGCAACGAAAACTCACAATACGGAGGCTTCGACAAAGCCCGTGGACGAGCCGGCCATATCACCAGCTTGGTACAGTAATTGGGTAGCTCCAATACTCATACAAATGAAACACAGCACCGTACAAGCCTGTGTATCCCGCGTGGAATAAGGAGCGCAGGGGCCCAACACGGAATTTGGGCCAAATAGAATTGTCGTTGGCGTCGGTGGTATTGATGCGAACGAAGTAATAAACGCGAAGCCGGAGGAAGATGCTACAGCCAGATTTGGGTTGCCACAAACGTCAATTTTACCGCAAGGTTACGCCGATACGAACATCTCGTCAACGGCTCGAAATTAATAAGCTCCAACGACACACCTTAACCTCAACTCAAGTTTGCCCTCAACAGGCTGACGTAGCCGGCAATAGAGCTATACGCTACTGAAGTCCCCGGCAACGACCGACGATGCTCGAGACACATATCCTCAACACGGACTTTATCCATCTCAAGCTGGAAATTCCCACGGGGTTGTAGAAACGCAAGGTTTTCGCAGGGGTACCCCGTCCAACCAGCGCCAGTTTGAATTTCGACAGCACCGATAACGGGACAACCGGAACTACCATCCGACTACGCACCGCCATTTTTGTATCACCACCTCAGTTCGTAGCGCCACAGGTAACACCGCCGAATATCATAAAGTACGTGCCAATCCCGGATGGCCCCGCTCTTAAGCCGAACTTCCATGGCTATACTACGCGTCAATTCATGAGAACGTGCCGATGCAGGTGCAAGTTCCGTTCACATCGTCGCGTGTCCTGCGACCCGTGCACCGAGCGCATCGAGAAATGCATGGGCAATTGAGAGGCTTTGCCGGGGAAAGTTACGAATCGTCTCGTACCTCATTTCGCACCCTCATATTTCTCGTCCTCGACGTTGAACATCTCTACAATTGCAAAATCGGCGCGTCCACCATCGTCTCGTCACGGAACGCGAGCCCGCAAATATTCGAGTACCAGAGCATTACTTTAAGAAAAAAAAAAATCAGTAGGTACTTTCGACAATATAGATTGTTCACGCGGAATCTGTGCGAGCCCTTGCACTGCACCAACCTCTTCCATCCTCGTAAAATTGCAGACTTGTGAGATTGGTTGAGGGATGCTCCATTGGATGCTCCATTGGATTTACAGGTTTAAGGTTCGTACCCACACAGCTTCCTTCGACCAGCGACGAATGTCTCGTTGTGCCGTCGGAATTTGGGAGGGGCAGTGTGACGGGAAAATGTCACCGTATCTCTTCTCGACACCGCAACGTTCAAATTTATCGTACGAGTGCAATCTATCGGCTATTTAGGGCCTGCGAAGGATCATCGTAGGGCCCGTTGGGAAGGCGAATTACTTCGCCGTTCACATCTAGAGAGAAAGGGTCGTCAGCTCTCGCGGATCAATCCGACTTATTGTAATTCGCGTTATAATCGGAACTGTCCGAATTACTGTAACTCGCGTTGTCGTCCTTGTACTTGTATTCAGTCGTCATTTTAATCGAAAGTGTGATTTGTAAACTTGGTCGTTTTCGGGGATGGTCGGAGATACCCGGACAAAGGAGGTTGTGTGTCAGCCGGAATACCAAGAACTGAGATATCCTCAAAATAAAGTAAGTCACGTTAACTAACAAGGGGACCTTACAGGCTGTCACTCACGGATTTTGATAAATCTCAGATATGTTGTAGAGGGACCTACCCTGAGTACCTGAGTAAAGGGATTTTATGCAACGCTCTTTAGTTTTCGAAAGTTTAGCTCGTAGCTACCATACCGGTACGATTGCATCTTTGTCAAACTAGCGGGCGTGGCCCAGTGGGCAAGGTTCCCGACTCCGACGGTCGAGGTCCAGGGTTCGAGTTCCGTGATGGCGTTTTTTTCACAAAATATAAATAAATTCGATGGATGATGCAAAACCGTCTAATTATGTATTATTCTTTTTACCATTTTTTACATTTTTTACTTTCCATTTTTTAAATTATTCATTATTATTTAATTTTTCACGCAAAAAAAAGAGAGGAAGAAATTATAAAATCTTACCAACAGAGATGGGCGCGCGGTCGGCGGTCACTGAAGTTAAGCAGCATTGGAGGCTGCCCATACTTGGAGCGGTGACCGCTTGCCCGTGCACTGGTTTGCGCGTCAACCTCTGAGAGGAAGGCAGTTAGTCTGAGTTTCTGATGGTAATACAACTGAAACTCAGCCAAATATAGCCGCCTGTATCGGCCCAGGTTTTCCGCAGTTTCCCTGGTCCCTCGTGCAAATGCGATACAGTAGTGCTTTAGAAAAGAGCGGCTGCGGTCAACACTCTGGGGGGGGGGGGGGGGGGCTCTGAAAGGATTGTGAATGTCGGAAAAAATGGAAGGAATAAAGGAGGGGGTGGTAAAAAGGTGAATGACCCCGTACCTCTGAGGAATACATATATAAAAAAAATAGATGTATAACATCTTCCACAGGAAACTGCAGTTTATTATTTTCCATTACAATATACAGGTTTTTCTTACTCGCTATCACTGTAGACGCTTGTTATATCAGAACAATATTGCGGGTGGTATTTGTCCTAAAAGCCAGCAAAACACAAGACCCAAGAGCAACGCGCACATTGTATAAAAGCTATGGCCTTGCAGGCGCACGGAGTTTTGAGCAGCGTTATTGGAAAGCATACTTGATTGACATTTAAAAACAGCGGTCTTTCCTCAATTAACTTCGATGCAAGCCACGAGGAACGCAGGTAGCGAACCCGGCTGGAGTATTTGAAATAACAGCCCGTCCATTTTTAAATTCATATTGTAATGAAAAATAAAATAATAATAAATAATTAGACGGTTTTGAATCATCCATCGAGTTTATTTATATTTTGTGAAAAAAACGCCATCACGGGACTCCAACCCTGGACCTCGAGAGTCAGAGCCGGCAACCTTACCCACTGGGCTACGCCCGCTAGTTCGCGAAAGGTGCAACCGTACCGGTATGGTAGCTACGAGCTAAACTTTCGAACGTTTCTTCTCGAAAACTAAAGAGCGGTGTATAAAATCCCTTTACTCAGGTACTCAGGGTAGGTCCCTCTACAACATATCTGAGACTTCTCAAAATCTGTGAGTGACAGCCTGTAAGGTCCCCTTGTAAGCTTGTTTCTGTCAGAGCGACTTTGGTCTGTCCGGAAAGTGTGCTATTTTCCCATCCTTAAAATTGTGCTTGGGTCATCCAATCGAACCATCGAGCAAGCCAAGCTGACTTGCATTTTACAATTTATTAGTTTGTAAAACTAATTGCCGCCCAATTCGGAAATAAAGTTTTTAAACAAAGAGCCCTGCCAGCCACTGACCCCGACGGCAGCAGGTGAAGGCTTCCGAATAAGCAAAGAAAGCTTGATAAAAAGAAGTCCGGTCTCAATAATATTTCACATATATAATACGTTAATTTTATATATGCGAATTCACATAAGTATGTGACTTTTTCATTCACATAGTTATTAATTAAGTGCATCGCTTTTTCGCGAGAGCAATGATCGGGCAACCATTATTGCTGGACACTGCACGCAAAGCAGATTCACGCCTCATGCTTGGTCTCGAAAAGAGAAGCGTACCACGGTCGCCTAAGACTAGGTGTGTGTATTTTATCGATCGATATACATATGCATGCAATGTTTTCGTTACGACCGAACCGCGTGCGAAAAAGTCATTTCTTTCTGCATGTGACCGGCATAACAAGTACACATACGTGCAGCAATCGTCGCGTGACATATGGCCGTAACGGACTAAAAATCTCACTTTGTTTTAAGTCGTTCTTCATTTTTTAATAGTTACATAAAAATTACGACTTTCTTCATAGGTTTTGCATGCTCGAGTTTCAATCCGTTGCTACGTAGTAAAAAAATATTTTAACCCTAGAACCATGTCGTTGTTTTCAGGACCCGTCAACTCAGAACATGGGTCGTTCGTGTCTGTCGCTTATTTGACTATGTTATTATGTCAGGAAAAATCTGAAAAAATTCATGGGTTTTCTTTAAACTCTTAACCCTAGCACGCCATATTTATTTTTTCGGGACATACTTGCCACACTCGAGTTTGTGGGACCCCATTTAGATTTTCAATCATAACTCCGAGTAAAATAGTCGCATTTCGATGGCTTTTTTTTTCAATCGATAGCCAATTAGTCGAGAAATCTGTCTGCATTGACCGAATTGCCAAAGTTTCCAGCCGTACAGGGTCTTCCCCTTTTTCCGAGCCCCAATCCACCTCAATTTCGTTCTACCTCCCATTCCACATCCATACCTCTTAATAGTCCATCAACTATTCCACAACTCTCCCCTACCTCCATTTCCGCCCGCTTCCTTTTCCGCTTGCGGCCGCAGCCGACTTTCCCCTCTGTATCGTATTCACCATGGCATAGGGAAACTGCGGGAAACCTATACCGATACAGCCGGTCACAAGTTCGCTTCTCAGTCACGGAAGTAGTCGTCTTTCGCCGAAAAATGTCGAAGAAAAACATTTCCCGACGAAAGTACGCGACCGGGTTTCGAACCCGCGACCTCTCGATCCGCTGGCCAGCATGCTAACCACTAGACCAACGCACCGGGTGTTAAGTTAAGAACTTCTGAGATATACTCGTTTAAAGAATATCTTCTCTTGAGAAAAGCGAAGAAAAATTGATTTTACGTTTTTTTGTTCGGGTTTCTCAGACCCAGTGCGGCATACCATCCCTGAAGATCCCTTTTTTCAATAAATATTTTAAGGCCGGAGCCTGAATCAGGCAGTCCGAAAAATCGTTTTTTTTTGCTTAAAGCGATAGATAAACTATCCAAGAATATATTCACAAAGTTACAGAGGCAAATTGTAAATATTGTCGGCGATACAAGGCCAAAAGTAGAGAAACGTCGAGCAGGTGTGTGAATGCTTCGCTCCTCGATCGTGTAATCCGAATTTTATAACTGGGAAAGGTTCAAGGGTCTTTCAGAACAATACTTAGATTTTGCAGTAGTATTGTGGTGCGTCATAATATGGTTTATTGAAGCATAACGGTGTATGATACATCTCTGTGTACGTGTTTCTACATTGCCGCATGTAGCATCAACGGTTGGTTTTGCTCCGATTCATGGCGCGTACATGTCGTAAGAACATCATGGCAAGTTATCCACAAGATAAAAAATCGTTCTCCGAACGGGTTTCGTAGCCGCGTGAACGTCAATTTCACGGTAATCGATTCACAAGTAAAACAGAAGATGAAGCGTTGGATGCCAGCACTAGCGCGAAAAAATTGTCAACTGCGAGCAGTGAAAATATAATTGTGAATCCACTTCATTGCTATAGAACCATTAAACTTATCACAGTTTTTCATGCGATAGCTGATACTGTAATCTGCAGATCATGCAAACAAAGCATAACATTTGGAGAGTGCGGGCATTGAGGTTTAGGTTTCAAAATTACATTATCATGTATGCGCGGTCGAAAAGGAATTAATTCAGGAACGTTAATAAACACCGGTTACGAAATAAATAGACGGATTGTGTTCGTTATGAGGCTACTTCGTGTTGCACAAGAAGGCATGAAAGTATTTTGTGTCCTCATGGACCTGGGCCAAGAGATGGCAAAATCACCGTACGAAAGGATAGTGCAGCACCTACACTTGGCATCGATGCTCGAAACAGTCAGTGAGAGAGCTGTCGAAAAAGGAGAGGAAAAATAATGTAACAAAAGGAAGAATCGAAACTCATTGGAAAGTGTCCGGCGATGGATCCTGGAAAAAACGTGGCTTTACTTAATTGTACGGTGTAATAACTCTCATTGGGTACTACTGTGGCAAAGTAGTCGACCTTATCGTTAAAAGTTCATACTGACACGCATGTACCATGAACAAGAAAACACTGGACGACGACAAATTTAAAGAGTGGTATTAAAATCGCAAAGAATCGTGCTCCTTAAATCGCGTAGGTTCAGCAGAAAAGCTAGAGGTTGATTCTATCATAAAAATGTTTTTAAGATCCGACGAAAAATTTGCCATAAAATATACAAATTACATCGGCGGCGGCGATTCGAAAACTTTTGGGGATATTTTCAACACGAATTCGTACCGTAACGATTGCCCTGTCACAAAAATAAGTATGTGGGACATGTACAAAAACGTATGGGTACACGACTTCGAAATATAAAGAAGAAAGAAAAGCTCGGTGGTAGGAACCGGCTGACGGAAGGTGTCATAAAAAACTAAGAATTTATTATGGTTTGGCAATTAGAAGAAATATTGATTCCGTCCAAAAGATGAAAGAATCTATAATAGCAACAATAATGGCACAAGAATTCTCCAATATGCGTCGACAGGTGGTGTGAATGGCGAAAAGCTCCAAGAATCCATAAACCAATTACAATCTTTTAACCCTTTAAAGCGTAAATTTTTCTTTACATCCACGATTTTTCGCACTTTCGTTATTGATGACACTCGCTACGTGAAAAAAAAGATTTAATAGGTATGTTTTAGTAGTTATTGAAGTCCTAGGAACCAGGAAACGCATTTAAAACTGCCATATTTAATTAAATATCACGTCTCCGTAAACTTTTAATGTTTTGTATAATAATATCAATAATTGGGTTTTTATTAAGGTGTTTGACTTTTATTATTTTCCGACGACTTCGTCGCCTCGTGTCTCTAGGCGGTGTCGGCTATGGAAACGCCTATAGTGACACCGGATGTACCCGATCGAATTCCAAGCGGATCAAGCATCGCTTGATCCGCGGAGTTCGACCGTGAGACTTCGGAAGCGAACGACTTTCCGTGGACGTTGTCAAAAACCCCCACCGGAGCGACCACTTCGGGAGCGAGCAACTTTCCGTGGACGTTGTCAAAAACCCCCACCAAAGTGATAGTTACCGTGCTAACATCGGTCCGGTGGCGGTGAATATTTTTAGTTCCCATCTAGCCACGGAAGTAACCTGGTGATAGGGTGTAACTCCGGCTGATAGCAAGTCGCGATCCCAGACTCCCGCGTCTTCACGGGTTCGCGCCCGCCAGTCTTCGGTCGTTAAAACGGTGTAGCGAGTACCGCGTCCCTTGGTTGTTTCCTGGGCACGGATTCTACTTGCGCACAAAGCGTTTCGCGGCAACCATAATTCCCTTGCATTTAGGACGTGGATAGTATCTCCTAGTGAACCCGGTGCAAAAGGTGGTTGCACAGGATTGTGAGACTTGTGCGTAGTCGACACCGACGCGATAGAGACGCATTAATTATTAAGTCTAATTTCATTCTATCAAATTACAAACATAACTCAAGCCGCGCCGTTCAATCACTGTGTATCGAATCTACCAGTTCTTTATTGTTAAAATTAGTGAGTGCGTATGAGTATGGTGTGTGTGTGTGTGTGTTTACTCATTCAAGGATCAACAAATTGTAAGTTGGCTACTATTAATAAATAATAAACCACGTTATAATCGGAAGCATTAAAGTATTCTGGCATGCTCCCCTTTATCCTCCCAGAGAACTCGGGCCCGTATGGGACGAGCAGAGCAGCCCACAAAATAATATTTCACTCGGGAAACCCGGGGTGATGTTCGGTACGTGACATAAAAAACACTTTCGAATCGTCAAAATCTGAACTGAATTAGGTGTAACACCAGTGTTACACTACGCCGCAAAGGGTTAAGCATCCTGCTCAATTGATTGATAAAAAAACTGTGAAACTCATTCGCCCAATTTATGAACAACTCTCAAACGATGACCTTTTAACCCGATGCTTAGGCGGTCACACGCAAAGTTGCAACTAGTCGTGCAATTCAACAGTCTGGCGCATCGCTCCACAACACCTGAATTCCGGCTAAAAAGTCGTTGAAATTGCCGTCTACATGGCTGCAGGGACGTTCAACGAGGGGCATCCCGCGATTTTGAGGACCATGCAGTTGCTCAATTTGAGTATTGGCCATCGGTGCAAAATGTTTGCTGCTTTCGCTGACGCGCAATGGATCGAAAGGGAGTACAGGCGCAACTCATTTAGTAGCAAGGAGGCTCGTACGGCTCGTAGACTCGACCAAAATTATTTGAACGAGTACTTTGGGGAAGCAGAAGGTCTCCTGTATGGACCAGGAATAACTGATTAGCAGACTATTAGTTTAAGTAAGCAAAAATTGATATTTCCTCCTATTGAAAACTTTGAAGTGCGTTTTCTCCAGTTTTCATTTTCACGATTTTTTTCAAATTGGCGGGCGTGATAGCAGACACCTAAATGATCTATTGAATCGAATGAAAGTTTATTTTCTTTAGTATGAAAATCTATTCTACGTGAACCAAAAAATTGGTTGAAAAAGTATTTATAAATAATTTTTATAGCACGTTAAAGCGTTTTTTTCAAACCTGAGAAAAGTTATAATTTCACGATCTTTTCAGTTTTTTCTTAGATCACCCAGTAAAAAATATATGACAATTGGTCATTTTATTGGTTTTTTTGTTTCAGTCAAGGATTACGAGCTGCATCTTTTCCGCCGATTGGAGACTGCAGTGACAAGACGCACATGGAGTAGGCTGATAAATCTGCGGTCATTTATTGTTTCATGTAGGAAACATTTTTTTATACAATTTAAATGTACATGAAACGATACCTCAATGTTTACTAAGCTCACTTATTCTTTGCCCTTCTAAAAATATTCCGAAGAAAACGCTTTTTTGGACCTTCTAATTCAGGCTCCGGCCTCAATCGAAATTCGGAGGTACGTAGGCTGTTTCCACTCGAATGTTTGAAAATTCATATCTTCCGTTGTTTTTAGTATAAATACAAATTCCAAACGCGAGTTATTGGTGGAAATCACATACTTTTTGAAAAAAATGAGAAATTTCGGCCGTGAAAACAAG
Organism: Ophion obscuratus; assembly: GCA_964007375.1. Lineage (NCBI taxonomy): Eukaryota > Metazoa > Arthropoda > Insecta > Hymenoptera > Ichneumonidae > Ophion > Ophion obscuratus. The sequence goes on from OZ023317.1 coordinate 8,311,498, forward strand.
ATAATTATTTTGCAAATTGAAAAGGCTAAATGTCGAGACAGCACACATACTACACATACACTCAGAAAAACGTTTGGTACCGTCAAAAAAAATTGTTTGAATCAACCAAATCCTGCAGTTGCGGATGGCGAACGATATGCACGATTGAATTGACTGCGAGATTTGCTTGAATTACAAATATATATTTATTTCCGTCAACCAAACTTCTTCTTGATCCAAAAACGCACAGAGTACTTTCAATTATAATTCCGGTGTCCTGAAACCAATCTTTATTTGAACATACTGAACGGTTGGGTCGGTAATCTCTCCCTTAAAAGCATTTTCAAAATATATAGTTCAACGAAAAACATATACAGTAGAATGAAACATGTGTGCATTGAATGAATTGCATAGCATATTTCAGTCGATACATAATATTTTTGATAAAAGTTCATGTATAGTCCGTACCACTGAAGATATATTTTAAAAGAAAACCCCCTAACGCTGCTATAGTCGATCCAACTATATGTTGGTTTGCCCTGAACGACGGAGTAGGTTCTGAGAACCGATATAACATAGTTGAAGCTGCATACAGTAAGTTCAATCAAAATTGGTTTCACACCAATCGAATAAATGGCAGATAGAGCATCAGCTTAATATGAACCAAATAAACTTCGAGTCACTCTAATAAAATTTCGATGTGAGCATATGCAACGTATACATTGAATTGGTATAAAATCAATTGAATATAAATCATCGAAGAAAGTAATCTCTCTACGATGAATTATAAATACAAATGGAAGACGAAGACAATAAGGTACATAGATCCGCTAAATTATGAGACAAGATGATTAGTAATTTTTCAATAATGCCTGTTTATTAAAGTACACATTTAAAATATTGCGATGATACAGAAACAACTTATATTGATTAATCTACGTCGATGTACGACTGTACGGTGTCAATTGTAAGATAATTTACAAAGCGCTCTGAGAAAATTACATAGTTAAACTTAAAAGCAATCTGCGTGTAGAAAAAAAAACAAGAGAAATCAATTAAAATAATGTGTACAGATAAATAATATTTTTTTCTGATGTATCGAGAATTTATCTGCAGGCCACATAACAGAAACCATCAGATTTTGTGTGTTTTCGAAGTGGAATTGGCGCAAACAAGTCTTTGCTTTACGACGAACTATTAGCGGCTTAAACCGAGTGTCTACGTGGTTGGATTTACCGAATTTAATCGATATCTGAAATTACGGGAGAACAATGGCTCGTGCCCGCAAAAAAATCTCAATCATGATTCCCTTAGCAATCCTTCAATACTTATGCACTTGGTGAACACGCAACGCTAAATGAAACTCACCGGCTTCCACTAAATTTACTATTAACACCCGAGAGACGCCGTACAATATTTTTCTTGAAGGATAGCATGCAGCGTGACAACAATGGCGGACAAAAAGAAATTACGATCGTACACTTTCCGCGAAATATAGAAACAAGCGATTGGGGTCCCCAATTTATCAAGATGTCTTCTACTTCGCACATTTTTATGTTTTCGATGTAAATCGTCTCACGAAATTTATCACAATGAATATTGTAGTTTTCTACACGCTCACAGGGGAGATGCACGTCAACAGCCAGAAAAGAAGATGTGAACAGCCGGGAGTCGAAAGGGCGATCGCAGCGCTGTTCATGCATGCATCTGAAACTACACTGATTCGCGATTTTCACTACCCAGTTAACCAAGCGTACCATTAGTACAGCATACCGCAAATGTAGAGTACGCCGTACCCTACAGTACCGGTAATGTACGGGTACTGTAATGTACGGGTACGGGATAGCAGCGTGTCGTACCTTCACGCTATCGCTACCGTGAAGTTATATACACCGTACTGCAGTGCACGGTGGCTCCACGGTGGCGATACTGTACCGGTATCGTACTAGTAAATTGGCGGTACAGCGTACCGTACGGCTTACCGGTAATGTATCAGTACCGTACGCACACTCCACATGAGCGGTACATTTGCGGTACGTGGTTAGCTGAGTAACTAATCGGTCACAGCGATCGAACAGAGCGCGCCCGTGATCGGATTTGCCAAATAAAGTCGTTATCTAGAAATCGTGCCGGGAAAAAAGTGATCGATTGCCTCCACAAGAACTCAAGTAGCAATAGCAATCAATAGCTGAAAAATATGCATATCGTTGAAAAAAGATAACACGGTCTTACCTCGAAGTAACTTTAATTAAATCATTTGTTTCAATTAGCTCATTCAATTGTAGAACCAACCCTCATTCGCTTTATGCGTACTAATTAATTCAGTTGGAAAATGTAGTTTATTGACCAATATAACGACCAAATATAAAGTTCAAATAACACGCGGATTACTTGTATGAACTCCAATGTAGTTAATCCAATCTATTATATGGCCAGGGAGATATTGCTATTATGACATGATAATTTGGTTGTTTCAACTAAACTGGCTTTGTCACTTGAATCGAATTATATTTCAAGCGAGTAAAATTAGGTTGCTTCAAACAAAATTGTTTCAACTAAATATACATAGTTGGTATTACCAAACGTTTTTCTGAGTGTAGGTGGGGGACAGTTGGAAAAATCATAACGTCTACACTCAGAAAAACGTTTGGTACCGTCAAAAAAAAATTGTTTGAATCAACCAAATCCTGCAGTTACGGGTGGCGAACGATATGAACGATTGAATTAGCTGCGAGATTTGGTTGAATTACAAATACATATTTATTTCCGGCAACCAAACTTCTTCTTGATCCAAAAACGCACAGAGTACTTTCAATTATAATTCCGATGTCCTGAAACCAAACTTTATTTGAACACACTGAACGGTTGGGTCGGTAAGCTCTCCCTTAAAAGCATTTTCAAAATATATAGTTCAACGAAAAACATATACAGTAGAATGAAACATGTGTGCATTGAATGAATTGCAGAGCATATTTCAGTCAATACATAATATTTTTGATAAAAGTTCATGTATAGTCCGTACCACTGAAGATATATTTTAAATAAAACCCCCCAACGCTGCTATAGTCGATCCAACTATGTGTTGGTTTGCCCTGAATGACGGAATAGGTTCTGACAACTGATATAACATAGTTGAAGCTGCATACAGTAAGTTCAATTAAAATTGGTTTTACATCAATCGAATAAATGGCAGATAGAGCATCAGCTTAATATGGACCACATAAACATCGAGTCACTCTAATAAAATTTCGATGTGAGCATATGCAACATATACATTGAATTGGTAGAAAATCAATTCAATATAAATCATCGAAGAAAGTATTCTCCCTACGATGAGTTATGAATACAAATGAAAGACGAAGGCAATAAGGTGAAATAGATCCGCTAAATTATGAGACAAGATGATTAGAAATTTTTCAATAGTGTCTGTTTATTAAAGTACATATAAAAAATATTGCGATGATACAGAAACCACTTTTATGGATTAATTTACGTCGATGTACGACTGTACGGGGTGTCAATCGTAAGATAATTTACAAAGCGCTCTGAGAAAATTACATAGTTAAACTTAAAAGCGTGTCGAAAAAAAACAAAAGAGAAATCAATTAAAATAACGTGTACAGATAAATAATACATTTTTCTGATGTATCGAGAATTTATCTGCAAGCCACATAACAGAAACCATCAGATTTTGTGTGTTCTCGAAGTGGAATTGCCGCAAACAAGTCTTTTTGCTTTACGCAACGCCAGGTCTCAGACTACAGCGTGGTTGCGACGAACTATTAGCGGCTTAAACCGAGTGTCCACGTGGTTGGATTTACCGAATTTAATCGACATCTGAAATTACGGGAGAACAATGGCTCCCGCCCCCAAAAAAATCTCAATCACGATTCCCTTAGCAATCCTTCAATACTTATGCACTTGGCGAACCCGCAACGTTAAATGAAACTCACCGGCTTCCACTAAATTTACTATCAACACTCGAGAGACGCCGTACAATGTTTTTCTCGAAGGATAGCACGCAGCGTGACAACAATGGCGGACAAAAAGAAATTACGATCGTACACTTTCCTCGAAATGTAGAAACAAGCGATTGAAGTCTCCAATCTATCAAGATGTCTTCCACTTCGCACATTTTTATGTTTTCGATGTAAACCGTCTCACAAGACTTATCACAATGAATATTGTAGTTTTCTACACGCCCACAGGGGAGATGCACGTCATCGTATGATGACGTGCATCTCCCTAGGTATCTAGGGATACCGTAGTCGTACCTCCACGGTATCCCTACCGTGGAGTTACGCCGTACTGCAGTGCACGGTGGCTCCACGGTGGCGATACTGTACCGGTACCGTACTAGTTAATTGGCGGTACAGCGTACCGTACGGCGTACCGGTAATGTACCAGTACCGTACGCACACTCCACATGAGCGGTACATTTGCGGTACGTGGTTAGCTGGGTAACTAATCGCTCACAGCGATCGAACAGAGCGCGCCCGTGATCGGATTTGCCAAATAAAGTCGTTATCTAGAAATTGTACCGGGAAAAAAGTGATCGATTGCATCCACAAGAACTCAAGTAGCAATAGCAATCAATAGCTGAAAAATATGCACATCGTAGAAAAAAGAAATCACGGTCTTACCTCGGAGAAACTTTAATTAAATCATTTGTTTCAATTAACTTATTCAATTGTAGAACCAACCATCATTCGCTTTATGCGTAATAATAATATAATAAATATAAAGTTCAAATAACACGCGGATTACTTGTATGAACTCCGATGTAGTTAATTTAACCTATTATATGGCCAGGGAGATATTGCTATTATGACATGATAATTTGGGTGTTTCAACTAAACTGGCTTTGTCACTTGAATCGAATTGTATTTCAAGCGAGTAAAATTAGGTTGCTTCAAGCAAAATTGTTTCAACTAAATATACATAGTTGGTATTACCAAACGTTTTTCTGAGTGTACAGAATGCTATTATTTCTATTTATTTATTGTATCTGTCCATTCGTATGAGTCACTATGATATTGATGATTGCGTCTGCAAATAGCAGACCCCACGCCTCGATTAAATATCGGATCTCCATCGCTTCTTGTGTTGGGGTTGGCAGATGTATCCGCATTGGCTGAAATCGGCGTCCTCGTGTTCCAGGATGTTCTGCTGACCACTTATCACCACCTTTGCTCCGAAAATACGGTCTTCATCTTCGTACAGTGGTAGCTTTCTCGTCATGCCCCGGTTCACGACACGAATCACTTTCATCATCGTCAAAACTATCGCATTCCTCTTCAGATTCGGAATGAGCCTCTCCGTCGATATTATCTTCCTCTTCCGACCCTTCGCGAGCGAAATATTCGACCTGATTTCGAGGCTGGAGCGAATACGTCAATTCGTCGCTCGTGCGAACCTCCATTTTGCTTAAACCAAAAGAAACCTTCACAGATAAGTTTTTTTAGCCATAGATTGTATTTTTCCTGAAAAAAAACCATTTTTCAGAAACTGAGTTTCGATTTACCTAAACCATGAATATGGGTCGTTCGTGTCCGCTGTAAAGTTGCACGGCTCACTGTGCGTCAATGAACTGAGAGAAACTGGCGGGTTCGTGGCTTGTAATCACCCCACCAAAAACCTTTTTTACGCCGGGGCCGCAGGTCGATTAAAAATCGACTATCGTCAACGACTTGTATTTATTGTTAACTTGAATAACCCATTTGGTTAATATATTTCGGATGGCTGGTTCAAGCTGGAGAGTGGGCACCGTCAAACGCCGCGAAAAAAATGTCATCATCTGCTGGCAGCGATGTTTTTGTTGTGTTTTTTAAGGCCCTCAATATATGTACATTTGTGTTAAAGACAAAATGCGTTTCTTTTTCACCACCGGTTTTTTAGAGGAAAAATCGGAATTTTGTCATGTTTTCGGGCCGCTAGGTAGATGTAGCCCCGTAAAAGAAATACTTGGACTTGGATCCAGAACTTTGTTGAATAGGTTATTTTATTAGGAATAGGGTTCTCTAAATTAACAGATAACAGTTTGCGTAAAGCTGTTGCCGCCAATGAGAATGGCGGCGACCATTCCCAGCGAATGATCGCCGCCCGAGAGAATGGGAAACCATTCTGTTCGGTGTGGTAACGGGACGTACGTTTCGAAAATAAGCGCGCTTTTAACGCTTGCGCTTTTGCTGCCCTACCTCGCTGATGACGTTTGTGAGCACATATGTCAGCGGTATCACGACACGCGTGACGTCATAAATGGTTATGTAAACTTGCACAGCGCCAAGTCGAACGACATGAGCGCTGCTCACAAATGCTGAAAGCATGTAAGCGCACAATTCGAATGCACCCATTGTAGGGTAAGAGCACCAGTCCCCAGCCCCTAACCAGTAGTCAGCCGGTCCTATACTTTAACATTGCCTCAAAATATATATAGATATCATTCAATATGAAGTGGCCGACTACTGATTCGGGGCTGGGTACTGGTGCTCTTGCCCTATATCACGGAGGCAACCTGGGACTTTTAACACCGGGCGTGATGTTTGCAGTCTGAGTCGTAGACGAGCGCGCGGGACGAAGACGAGTGCAGAAAACATCGCGCGAGGCGTGAAAAGTCCCGCCCATGCCAGTGCACACTTTATATAACAAAGCCATGCTTTACGATCTTTTGTATAGTTAAATGCCTACTGTGCGAAATGCGCGGGGAAGCTATATCTGGTGCTCTTGTCCTATACCACGGAGGCAAAGTGGGACTTTTAACGCCGGGCGTGATGTTTGCAGTACGAATCGTAGACGAGCGCACGAGACGAAAACGACTACGAAAAACATCGCGCGAGGCGCGAACAAACCCACCCCTCCAGGTGCACACTTTATACTATAAAACCATGCTTTACGATCTCTTGTATTGTGAAATACCTACTGCGCGAAACGCGCGGAGAAGCTGTATCGCACACGCAAGGTGTATCGTGAGCGCGGCGCGGGATGAAGGTGTGCAGCCGCTCTTGAGGGCGGAGGGTGGAGGCCTCCACAGACAATAGACGAACTTTTTATTAAAAATGTATGACAAGGCGATATCGACGATACTTTGTTTCGATCTCACATTAAAGTAAGGTTACCTCTCTTATCGTAAATGACTCCTCAACGTAAGTAATACCTCGACCTAGCGACTGATAGCAGCTGCTCTGCTCCACAACGGCGTACCTACAATGAACATGAGCGTGAGAAATGCGCATGCGTGAAGTACGAATTCGTACTCGGCGCTAAAAGTACTGATTCGCGTATCCCCCGCCAATAATTCACCGTACAGTCTCTAAAACGGCTACTTCAACTACCGTTTACATGCATGGAAAAACGAGGAAAATATGCTTGCGTTATATGAACAGCCTATTTTGTGGGGGCATAAGCAGGGCCTTTCTGAATCATTGGTAAATTATAGTGGCGCTAGATAAAAAATAACCCACAATCAATTATTATACCCAATGATAAACGGGAATAAAAAAATCGCCCAAATTTGGTAGTTTCAGACCTTTTAACATTTTTCTTGAACAGTCGCGGCTACGAAAATTCTTCTGCTACTCCCATTTTTGGGGCCGAGTTGAAATTCCGGACATTGAATGATCAGAACGCTTAAAACTTCGAAAAAATACTACTCCGAAAGATCAGAACTCCGGAAGAATTGTAACCGAAATACCAAAACTCCGAAAATTTCAAAGGGGCCGGGTTGAACTTCCGACCTTTGAAGGATCAGTACACTCAAAACTCCATAAGAATACTATCCCGAAAGATCAAAACTCTGAAAGAACTTTATACGAAAGACCAAAATTCCGAAAGAACTTTACACGAAAGACCAAAACTCTGAAAATCTGAACACTATCAAAATAATCCGATTATGGAAGTTTTTAAATGTTCAATAAATCGATGATATATTTCATGAATTTTTTTAAGAATTTTATTGAGAAGTGATTTTACGTCAATTTTGAAATTTATCTTGACAATGTTGTACGTTCTGCATCATTTACAGTGAAATGTGTAAACTTTTACTGGCATAACCTTGACAAACCTTATCATTCCGGAATATTAAAATTAGGAATTTTAAACCGTTGGCGCATTTAACGTTCGGAATTTTAACGCGGCCCCCATGTCAAGATCATGCATAAATTATTAGATAGCACTGTGGCCAGCGTTAAAAGTTCGGCAACTTGGCTCGAAATTGGACCAGTATACTGGGATGTATTTTTACATGATTATAGACGAAATTCAGTGAATTGTTAAATATCCGTTCCTAAAAGAAATACCGTAAAGACTGTTTGCACCCGTTGCGCTTGATGGGGAGCAAATCGATATTTCCAGCCCTTCGATACCTAAAGGTATACATTTTTAATTGTCTTTATGGGTAAAAAGTTAATATTTTCAAACTTTCAGTGCCTGAAAAAATGCATCTTTCCTAACCTGTATTCAATGCAAGAGAATTCTATATTTTTGGCGTTTTATTCTATCCAGCGCAAAGTATTATGTAAATGAGGTCAATGTACTGCTTGCCGCCCTATTCACTATTTCGAAGAATTTTTGGAGGCCAGCATTTGAGACACAAAGTACCTTTGTTGAATTTACATTTGGCCCTAAAGAGGGCCGTTTGTTCTGCATTTGCACTTATCAATGCTCTAACCATGTTTAGAAGTTAGAGTTGCATAAACCACTGTAGCAAATTATATACGTATATACAGGGTGTCCCAGAACTCAACGTCAAGCCGAAACGGGGTGACAGGATTGATTGTAACCATCATGAGAAAAATCAGAAAAAAAATCTATCCCATGCAGTTTTTAAATTATGGGCATTTAAGAAAAACCTAGAAATTTGGTCAAACTGTAACCATTTTTCGGTTATTGTGGTTAATTTTTATTATTTTTGTTCATTTAAACTTTGGGACCGTAACCCTAAATAACATTTCTAGAATCACAGTCAAAAATAATGACACAATTGCCCCAAGTTTCCTAGAATTAAGACTATTTGTTAAACTATAAATTTAAAATTTTCAAAATTTGTCTACTTTAAGAGGCCCTGCATTAAAAACAAAGTACTAGAGTGCCTTGGCAAGTGCCATTAAAAGTTGGCGCATTTAATCAGGATTGTAAAATGGTACAATACTTGTTAGTTTCATACTAAAAAAACGAGTAAAAAAATTAAAACCTCAAGTAACCCGATTTTTGCTAACCCATTTTACTCAGTTAAAATGTTTTTTATTCGCACAAGCTCTTGGTAGGTTTTTAATTTTACGGCAAAATGATGAGAGAGATGGATAGTGGACATGTTTGCCATGAGTGATCGAGACAGATAGTGACGCCACGCAGTGAGACGGAGATGCGTCGTTTAAACGAGTGCGAAAGAAACAGATACAGACGCCATACCAAGCAAATGGCTACGCTGCCAGTCTGACACCAGTTAGTACGTTTCGCTCATTCGTCTACTGCGCACCTTTCCTTATACGCTTGTGTTTATTTAGTACTGATAACTTTAGCTTCTCTTATTGGACTTGGATTTTTGTGAATTGGACTTGTTGATTACATACCGGCAACTTTGGCTTCTCTCTTTTGGAATTGGACTTTTGTGTTGGCATCCTTGTTATCTACTATGCCTATGCGCTACACTTCACAAGAATATGCGAACATGCACCTAATTTATGGGGAATGCAGATGCCACGCAAGTGCCGCCGCTAGACTTTATCGTGAAAGATATCCAAATTTAGAGCGCTATCCGGATCACCGCGTGTTTGTTAATGTGCACCGTTCACTCACGGAGGGCGGCCGTTTCCCGAATCAAATACGGGCTGGAGGTAGACCTCGCTTTCCTTACGAGGAAGAAGTGTTGCAAGAGGTCACAGATGACCCAAGTATTTCCGTTCGTGTAATTGAAGAAAGAACGGGAATACCCAAAAAAAGCACAGCACATCGTATTTTATAAAGAGCCGAAATGCATCCGTTTCACGTACAACGAGTTCAAAGTCTTCTCCCTCGAGATTATCTTGAAAGGATTTCATTTTGTAGAACAATGCTACAGAGGCATAATAAAAATCCCCAATTTATCCAAAAAATTCTCTGGTCAGATGAATCTACATTTAAAAAAGATGGTTACATAAACTTACACAATTTTCACGAGTGGCATGTGGAGAATCCACATTTAATGCGAGAAGACAGTTCCCAGTATCGCTTTAAAGTAAACCTGTGGACCGGAATTTTAAACGGCAAAATTGTTGGGCCTTTTGAGCTGCCTGAGAACTTGAATGGCACGAATTACCTACATTTTTTACGAGAAAATTTACCAACTTTGTTAGAGGACGTACCACTAACAGATCGTCGCCACATGTGGTATCAACAACATGGCTGCCCAGCGCATTACGCAGTGCAAGTAAGAGATTTCCTTGACCAGGAATATCCGGAAAGGTGGATTGGACGTTCAGGCACTATCTCGTGGCCAGCCCATTCCCCAGATTTAAATCCCCTGGATTTTTTTTATTGGGGCGTTCTCAAAGAAAAAGTTTATTCAAAGCCCATTGAGAGCATAGCCGAGCTGCGTGAACGAATTTCTCAAGCTGCTGAGGACATCAACTCTTGAGGATATGCCCGGCTAATAAGTAGATATTTTTTAAGAAGATGTAGGGCGTGTATTGAGGCTGATGGCAAACAATTTGAACATTTGCTGTAATAAAAAATGTTATTTCCCTATGTATCTGACTTTTATTCCAATAAACCTAAACTAGGTCAAGATTTTTCATTATTTTATTAATTTTACTTACTTTTGTTGACTTTGGTAAAAGTGGCGTCACTACCTGTCTGTCTCACTCATGGCAAACATGTCCACTATCCATCTCTCTCATCATTTTGCCGTAAAATTAAGAACCTACCAAGAGCTTGTGCGAATAAAAAACATTTTAACTGAGTAAAATGCGTTAGCAAAAATCGGGTTACTTAAGGTTTTAATTTTTTTACTCTTTTTTTAGTATGAAACTAACAAGTATTGTACCATTTTACAATCCTGATTAAATGCGCCAACTTTTAATGACACTTGCCAAGGCACTCTAGTACTTTTTTTTTTAAGCAGGGCCTTTCAAAGTAGACAAATTTTGAAAATTTTAAATTCATAGTTTAACAAATAGTCTTAATTCTAGGAAACTTGGGGCAATTGTGTCATTATTTGTGACTGTGATTCTAGAAATGTTATTCAGGGTTACGGTTCCAAAGTTTAAATGAACAAAAATAATAAAAATTAACCACAATAACCGAAAAATGGTTACAGTTTGACCAAATTTCTAGGTTTTTCTTAAATGCTCATAATTTTCAAACTGCATGGGATAGATTTTTTTCTGATTTTTCTCATGATGGTTACAATCAATCCTGTCACCCCGTTTCGGCTTGAGGTTGAGTTCTGGGACACCCTGTATAGCAAGCAAGGTAGAAGTCAGTAGTCAAAAAGTGCGAGTGGACCAAGTATCCACCGCGTATGCCCGGGCTACGTCACGAGGCTGCGCGGAATGATTCGCATACGCGTCGCTCAATGTGACTGTTGAAGAAAGTGCTATTTCATACTCAAATGGACATATGTAGTATGTTTACGACATGACCGCGTTACTGTATTCGATTGAACAAATCCACCAGTGTGGAATAATTTTCATGGTCATAAAATCGATCGGAAATTCGACCGAAAGTTACGGGATCTTAACTTTGAGTGGACGTATCGAAAAAAAACCTAAACAAAATCGAAAGGAAAAAGTTATATTACATTGGTTAAATTTTATTAGATTGTCGATCCGTTGGCGCGTTTTTCTATGACGGAGATGCAATGATCAAGAACGACCGGTAACGGGTCATCTTACTATGATCTATCTGATCTATGATGATTGAGCAGCGTGTCCGTCAGTGGTGTTGAAATCAGTGGCATTAAAATCGTTAGGGGCGCTCATAGTTTTTTTTTTTATTCCGTCACGACACTGCGGCTTCGCTTGATATATTCGCTTGAAAAACGGCACTTATAAACGCTCTAGCCATGTTTAAGGGTTAGCTGTGAAAACCACCTCGCAACACATGATATATATATATATATATATATATATATATATATATCATGTGTTACGAGGTGGTTTTCACATGATATACAGTACTACCTCCCTAAGAGAGCGGTCTAGGGCGGTTAGGGGAAGTAATTCTCGAGAAATTCGTCGCCGAAGCCTTCCCCCACCGCTAGGTTAGCGCGCTCGAAAATCGCGCATGTGGTAGCGTGTATGTGTTTCTCCACTCGACCTCTATGAGAGAGCGCGAACGAAAGTGTTGAGAAAACTGTAAACAAGTTGCGGAAAGTGTACTGGCGTTTCGTCGTTTCATGCGTAAGTATATCTCATTGAATATTGATGTGTGAATCTTTCTTTTTCTTCGCGTTTTTTTTATTCTGCTGTTTGGTATATTTTGTTGTTGCAATATTATAACACATATGAAGGAAACATTTGTAAAACTTTCAATAATTGTTGAATTATCTTATTGTTCGCAAAAATATACGTAGTATATTCGTTATCGAAACTCGAACATATACAGTAGAACCTCGATTATCCGAACCAATTGGGACCGAGACTAGTTCGGATAATCAAAAGTTCGGATAATCGAAACGTGGGTTTTTTGGGACGAGATCATAAACAACACCTTTTTATATAAAAACAGTACATACATATATATTATGTATATGTAAGACATATATGTTAACGTTGAAATATATATATATATATATATACAGGGTGACAATTTTAATGTGGCCATGCTTTTTTTGAGGGCCTTGCGCGAAGATTTTGGGTCTGAAAAAAATATGGTTTTGAATGGTTTTTCGAGCCTTCTTCGAAAAAAAATACGGCAGATTTTTGTCTTGAAAAATGTACGCCAGAAGAAATAAGGCATTGCGAAAAAAAACGCAAAATACATTCCGAGCACATGAGATTGAAGTTTTTAAAATTCCGAATACAATGCACCGCGGAAAACTTGATTTGCGCCGGCCATCATGGTGGAAAAAATTGTTAAAAATACGCCGTAAAGTGGCAATTTACGTGAAACAAACGATTTAAGTCAGACGCGATCGTGCTATAGGATGTCCTAGCTTGGTACGTTACAGCTGCAACTTCCGAATGTTCGGCTGTCACAAGAAGGTGGCTGAGAGTCCCTTGACCCGCGAATGAGCTAAGGGATCTGAATTTGTACCCATCCGAGTCGATTGCAGAGAATATGGTCAATTTCGAAAAAGTTCGAAAATTCCATGTACTGCAAATAATACTTTGAATAATTTGGAATTCGTTTCCAGCTCTTGGACACATCATTTTGAAAAAAAAACTTTAACACAGATTAGGGAAAATTTACAGACTTTTTCCTATTACGCGTATTATTTTTCCCACATTCATTACTGCGAGCATTGTGTGAGCGTGTGCGTGCATGAGGACGCACGAGTGCACACGCGCGTGTGCGTAATGTGGACATTTGCCACGTTTCGAGCGCGCTCTGAACTCGGGTTCGGAGAGCACGCTACGCGGTTCGGTCCGAACGCATCGTCAAACGTCAAAGCGCGTTATTTGACGTTTCGGATTAGTCAGCTGATACCATCTTGGATATGCAGATTTAGCGCAGACACGTCGAACTGTCGTCGAAACGCCAAATTTGACGCGTGATTTGACGTTTCATCAATCGTCTGCTATTAATTTCTGACATCTTGGGCAAATGGGGAGCACGCGCGTTGAAGGTTTGCCGAAATGCACGGTTTGGCGCGTGATTTGATATTACGTGATATCGCCGGCCATGATTGTTTGCCATTTTGGATGTGCAAAATCATGATTCGAGACGGCGAGCGATTATCTCTAGAGTTATTTAACATTTCGATTCGAATAAAAATCTACAGTACGTGTCTTTGTCTTTTTTTGCGTTCACAAGACGTAAATGAAAACACAACACCGTACTGGAAAAAGGTGTTTTTAATGATTAATTGAAAAGTACCGAACATCGGAACAAAAACAAGTTTGGTGTTTTTTTCAGACAAGTTGACCGTGCCTCTGCCTGGAGCGCCGATTCGATTTCTATCTACGCAATAAATAATTAATACATGTCTGCGATGGTTCTGAACGCGTAAACCAGTTATTCCATAATGATGATTATGGTTCTGGGGGATGGGTTCGGAAATTCCCGATATGACTGTCCCGAGCTGATGTTCGCTTTTACCTTATTTTCGGTTATTTTGCGTCAAAGGGTATCGAGACGCTCGGTGGACGGTTTCAAGCGCATTTGTTGATTGACAAAGGTAAAAGCAATGGTGATGGTGGTTGTGGGGAATTCGATACGCCACATGGACGACGATTATAAGCGCATTTATTAATAAAAAAAAAAGCAATGATTGTGATGATTCTGGGGTACCCGATTGGGCATGCCTGATATGACGGCATCGAGTTCTTCTCTGCTTTTACCTTTCTTTCAGTCATATCGCATCGAATAAAATGACGAAGATTTGGGGATGATTACAGGCGCATTTGTTAATAAAAAGGGGTAAAAGCAATGATTGTGCTTATTCTGGGGGACCCGAATGGACATGCCTGATATGACGGCATCGAGTTCTTCTCTGCTTTTACCTTTCCTTCTCTCATATCGCATCAAATACACAGACGACGATTTGAGGATGATTTCAGGCGCATTTGTTAATAAAAAAAAGGTAAAAGCAATGATTGTGCTCATTCTGGGGGACCCAAATGAACATTACTAACATGACGGCATCGAGTTCTTCTCTGCTTTTACCTTTCTTTCTCTCATATCGCATCAAAAACACTGACGACGATTTGAAGACGATTACAGGCGCATTTGTTAATAAGCAAAGATAAAAGCAATAATTGTGCTCATTCTGGGGGACCCGAATGGACATTACTAACACGACGGCATCGAGTTCTTCTCTGCTTTTACCTTTCTTTCAGTCATATCATATCGAATAAAACGACGAAGATTTGGGGATGATAACAGGCGCATTTGTTAATAAACAAAGGTAAAAGCAATGGTTGTGCTCATTCTGGGGGACCCGAATGGACATGCCTGATATGACGGCATCGAGTTCTTCTCTGCTTTTACCTTTCTTTCTCTCATATCGCATCAAATACACTGACGACGATTTGAAGACGATTACAGGCGCATTTGTTAATAAAAAAAGATAAAAGCAATAATTGTGCTCATTCTGGGGGACCCGAATGTACATTACTAACATGACGGCATCGAGTTCTTCTCTGCTTTTACCTTTATTTCTGTCATATTGCTTCAAATACAATGACGACGATTTGAGGATGATTTCAGGCCCATTTGTTAATAAAAAAGGTAAAAGCAATGATTGTGCTCATTCTGGGGGACCCGAATGGACATTGCTAATATGACGGCATCGAGTTCTTCTCTGCTTTTACCTTTGTTTCTGAGATATTGCTTCAAATACATTGACGACAATTTGAGGATGATTTCAGGCGCCTTTGTTAATAAAAAAAAGGTAAAAGCAATGATTGTGCTCATTCTGGGGGACCCGAATGAACATTACTAACATGACGGCATCGAGTTCTTCTCTGCTTTTACCTTTCTTTCTCTCATATCGCATCAAAAACACTGACGACGATTTGAAGACGATTACAGGCGCATTTGTTAATAAACAAAGATAAAAGCAATAATTGTGCTCATTCTGGGGGACCCGAATGGACATTACTAACATGACGGCATCGAGTTCTTCTCTGCTTTTACCTTTGTTTCTGTCATATTGCTTCAAATACAATGACGACGATTTGAGGATGATTTCAGGCGCATTTGTTAATAAAAAAAAGGTAAAAGCAATGAATGTGATGAATCTGGGGAACCCGAATGAATATTACTAATATGACGGCATCGAGTTCTTCTCTGCTTTTACCTTTCTTTCAGTCATATTGCTTCAAATACATTGACGACAATTTGAGGATGATTTCAGACGCCTTTGTTAATAAAAATAAAAGGTAAAAGCAATAATTGTGATGAATCTAGGGGACCCGACTGGGCATTGCTAATATGACGGCATCGAGTTCTTCTCTGCTTTTCCCTTTATTTTTGTCATATTGGATCAAATAAAATGACGACGATTTAAGGATGATTACAGGCGCATTTCTTAACAAACAAAGATAAAAGCAATGATTGTGCTCATTCTGGGGGACCCGAGTGGACATTGCTAATATGACGGCATCGAGTTCTTCTCTGCTTTTACCTTTATTTCTGTCATATTGCTTCAAATACAATGACGACGATTTGAGGATGATTTCAGGCGCATTTGTTAATAAAAAAAGGTAAAAGCAATGATTGTGCTCATTCTGGGGGACCCGAATGAACATTACTAACATGACGGCATCGAGTTCTTCTCTGCTTTTACCTTTCTTTCTCTCATATCGCATCAAAAACACTGACGACGATTTGAAGACGGATGATGACTTTTGACGCAAAATGAGAGAGAATACGGTGAAAGCAAAGAGAATCTCGCTACCCTCTTGTCAGGAATGTCCCATCGAGTCCCTGAAATGCTTCATCATCATTCAAGCATGCCGACTTTACTACCCGAAGTGTTCCTTCGCGTTCACCATAGCGTGCCACAAATTTATTACGTCAATAACTCTAACAATGCTGGAATGATGATTACAGGTGAATATGTTAATAAACAAAGATGAAAGCAATGATGGCGATGGTTCTTCGCATTTACCACACGATCGGTCGTATTGAGTCATGAATTTCGACAAGTCGTCGTCATTGGATTTGATGCGATATGACAGAAATAAAGGTAAAAGCAGAAAAGAATTCGATGCCGTCATATTAGCAATGTTAATTCGGGTCCCCTACAATCAGCACAATCATTGCTTTCACCTTTTTTTATTAACAAATGCGCCTGTAATCATCCTCAAATCGTCGTCGTTGTATTTGATGCGATACGACAGAAATACAGGGAAAAGCAGAGAAGAACTCGATGTCGTCATATTAGCAATGCCCATTCGGGTCCCCTGGATTCATCACAATCATTGCTTTTACCTTTTTTTATTAACAAAGGCGCCTGAAATCATCCTCAAATCGTCGTCATTGTATTTGATGCGATACGACAGAATCAAAGGTAAAAGCAGAGAAGAACTCGATGCCGTCATATTTGCAATGTCCATTCGGGTCCCCCAGAATGAGCAGAATTATTGCTTTTATCTTTTTTTATTAACAAATGCGCCTGTAATCATCCTCAAATCCTCGTCGTTGTATTTGATGCGATACGATAGAAATGAAGGTAAAAGCAGAGAAGAACTCGATGCCGTCATACTAGCAATGTCCATTCGGGTCTTCCAGAATTTGCACAATCATTGCTTTTATCTTTTTTTATTAACAAATGCGCCTGTAATCATCCTCAAATCCTCGTCGCTGTATTTGATGCGATACGACAAAAATAAAGGTAAAAGCAGAGAAGAACTCGATGCCGTCATACTAGCTATGTCCATTCGGGTCCCCCAGAATGAGCACAATCATTGCTTTTATCTTTGTTTGTTAAGAAATGCGCCTGTAATCATCCTTAAATCGTCGTCATTTTATTTGATCCAATATGACAGAAATAAAGGTAAAAGCAGAGAAGAACTCGATGCCGTCATATTAGCAATGCCCAGTCGGGGCCCCTAGATTCATCACAATTATTGCTTTTACCTTTTTTTATTAACAAAGGCGCCTGAAATCATCCTCAAATTGTCGTCAATGTATTTGAAGCAATATGACAGAAACAAAGGTAAAAGCAGAGAAGAACTCGATGCCGTCATATTAGTAATATTCATTCGGGTTCCCCAGATTCATCACAGTCATTGCTTTTACCTTTTTTTTATTAACAAATGCGCCTGAAATCATCCTCAAATCGTCGTCATTGTATTTGAAGCAATATGACAGAAATAAAGGTAAAAGCAGAGAAGAACTCGATGCCGTCATGTTAGTAATGTCCATTCGGGTCCCCCAGAATGAGCACAATTATTGCTTTTATCTTTTTTTATTAACAAATGCGCCTGTAATCGTCTTCAAATCGTCGTCAGTGTATTTGATGCGATATGAGAGAAGGAAAGGTAAAAGCAGAGAAGAACTCGATGCCGTCATATCAGGCATGTCCATTCGGGTCCCCCAGAATGAGCACAACCATTGCTTTTACCTTTGTTTATTAACAAATGCGCCTGTTATCATCCCCAAATCTTCGTCGTTTTATTCGATATGATATGACTGAAAGAAAGGTAAAAGCAGAGAAGAACTCGATGCCGTCGTGTTAGTAATGTCCATTCGGGTCCCCCAGAATGAGCACAATTATTGCTTTTATCTTTGCTTATTAACAAATGCGCCTGTAATCGTCTTCAAATCGTCGTCAGTGTTTTTGATGCGATATGAGAGAAAGAAAGGTAAAAGCAGAGAAGAACTCGATGCCGTCATGTTAGTACTGTTCATTCGGGTCCCCCAGAATGAGCACAATCATTGCTTTTACCTTTTTTTATTAACAAATGCGCCTGAAATCATCCTCAAATCGTCGTCATTGTATTTGAAGCAATATGACAGAAATAAAGGTAAAAGCAGAGAAGAACTCGATGCCGTCATATTAGCAATTTCCACTCGGGTCCCCCAGAATGAGCACAATCATTGCTTTTATCTTTGTTTGTTAAGAAATGCGCCTGTAATCATCCTTAAATCGTCGTCATTTTATTTGATCCAATATGACAGAAATAAAGGGAAAAGCAGAGAAGAACTCGATGCCGTCATATTAGCAATGCCCAGTTGGGTCCCCTAGATTCATCACAATTATTGCTTTTACCTTTTTTTTTTTATTAACAAAGGCGTCTGAAATCATCCTCAAATTGTCGTCAATGTATTTGAAGCAATATGACTGAAAGAAAGGTAAAAGCAGAGAAGAACTCGATGCCGTCATATTAGTAATATTCATTCGGGTTCCCCAGATTCATCACATTCATTGCTTTTACCTTTTCTTTATTAACAAATGCGCCTGAAATCATCCTCAAATCGTCGTCATTGTATTTGAAGCAATATGACAGAAACAAAGGTAAAAGCAGAGAAGAACTCGATGCCGTCATGTTAGTAATGTCCATTCGGGTCCCCCAGAATGAGCACAATTATTGCTTTTATCTTTGTTTATTAACAAATGCGCCTGTAATCGTCTTCCAATCGTCGTCAGTGTTTTTGATGCGATATGAGAGAAAGAAAGGTAAAAGCAGAGGAGAACTCGATGCCGTCATGTTAGTAATGTTCATTCGGGTCCCCCAGAATGAGCACAATCATTGCTTTTACCTTTTTTTTATTAACAAATGCGCCTGTTATCATCCCCAAATCTTCGTCGTTTTATTCGATATGATATGACTGAAAGAAAGGTAAAAGCAGAGAAGAACTCGATGCCGTCGTGTTAGTAATGTCCATTCGGGTCCCCCAGAATGAGCACAATTATTGCTTTTATCTTTGTTTATTAACAAATGCGCCTGTAATCGTCTTCAAATCGTCGTCAGTGTATTTGATGCGATATGAGAGAAAGAAAGGTAAAAGCAGAGACGAACTCGATGCCGTCATGTTAGTAATGTTCATTCGGGTCCCCCAGAATGAGCACAATCATTACTTTTACCTTTTTTTATTAACAAATGCGCCTGAAATCATCCTCAAATCGTCGTCTGTGTATTTGATGCGATATGAGAGAAGGAAAGGTAAAAGCAGAGAAGAACTCGATGCCGTCATATCAGGCATGTCCATTCGGGTCCCCCAGAATAAGCACAATCATTGCTTTTACCCCTTTTTATTAACAAATGCGCCTGTAATCATCCCCAAATCTTCGTCATTTTATTCGATGCGATATGACTAAAAGAAAGGTAAAAGCAGAGAAGAACTCGATGCCGTCATGTTAGTAATGTCCATTCGGGTCCCCCAGAATGAGCACAATTATTGCTTTTATCTTTTTTTATTAACAAATGCGCCTGTAATCGTCTTCAAATCGTCGTCAGTGTATTTGATGCGATATGAGAGAAAGAAAGGTAAAAGCAGAGAAGAACTCGATGCCGTCATATCAGGCATGTCCATTCGGGTCCCCCAGAATGAGCACAACCATTGCTTTTACCTTTGTTTATTAACAAATGCGCCTGTTATCATCCCCAAATCTTCGTCGTTTTATTCGATATGATATGACTGAAAGAAAGGTAAAAGCAGAGAAGAACTCGATGCCGTCGTGTTAGTAATGTCCATTCGGGTCCCCCAGAATGAGCACAATTATTGCTTTTATCTTTGCTTATTAACAAATGCGCCTGTAATCGTCTTCAAATCGTCGTCAGTGTTTTTGATGCGATATGAGAGAAAGAAAGGTAAAAGCAGAGAAGAACACGATGCCGTCATATCAGGCATGTCCATTCGGGTCCCCCAGAATGAGCACAACCATTGCTTTTACCTTTGTTTATTAACAAATGCGCCTGTTATCATCCCTAAATCTTCGTCGTTTTATTCGATATGATATGACAGAAATAAAGGTAAAAGCAGAGAAGAACTCGATGCCGTCATGTTAGTAATGTCCATTCGGGTCCCTCAGAATGAGCACAATTATTGCTTTTATCTTTTTTTATTAACAAATGCGCCTGTAATCGTCTTCAAATCGTCGTCAGTGTATTTGATGCGATATGAGAGAAGGAAAGGTAAAAGCAGAGAAGAACTCGATGCCGTCATATCAGGCATGTCCATTCGGGTCCCCCAGAATGAGCACAACCATTGCTTTTACCTTTGTTTATTAACAAATGCGCCTGTTATCATCCCCAAATCTTCGTCGTTTTATTCGATATGATATGACTGAAAGAAAGGTAAAAGCAGAGAAGAACTCGATGCCGTCGTGTTAGTAATGTCCATTCGGGTCCCCCAGAATGAGCACAATTATTGCTTTTATCTTTGCTTATTAACACATGCGGCTGTAATCGTCTTCAAATCGTCGTCAGTGTTTTTGATGCGATATGAGAGAAAGAAAGGTAAAAGCAGAGAAGAACTCGATGCCGTCATGTTAGTAATGTTCATTCGGGTCCCCCAGAATGAGCACAATCATTGCTTTTACCTTTTTTTATTAACAAATGCGCCTGAAATCATCCTCAAATCGTCGTCATTGTATTTGAAGCAATATGACAGAAATAAAGGTAAAAGCAGAGAAGAACTCGATGCCGTCATATTAGCAATTTCCACTCGGGTCCCCCAGAATGAGCACAATCATTGCTTTTATCTTTGTTTGTTAAGAAATGCGCCTGTAATCATCCTTAAATCGTCGTCATTTTATTTGATCCAATATGACAGAAATAAAGGGAAAAGCAGAGAAGAACTCGATGCCGTCATATTAGCAATGCCCAGTTGGGTCCCCTAGATTCATCACAATTATTGCTTTTACCTTTTTTTTTATTAACAAAGGCGTCTGAAATCATCCTCAAATTGTTGTCAATGTATTTGAAGCAATATGACTGAAAGAAAGGTAAAAGCAGAGAAGAACTCGATGCCGTCATATTAGTAATATTCATTCGGGTTCCCCAGATTCATCACATTCATTGCTTTTACCTTTTTTTTATTAACAAATGCGCCTGAAATCATCCTCAAATCGTCGTCATTGTATTTGAAGCAATATGACAGAAACAAAGGTAAAAGCAGAGAAGAACTCGATGCCGTCATGTTAGTAATGTCCATTCGGGTCCCCCAGAATGAGCACAATTATTGCTTTTATCTTTGTTTATTAACAAATGCGCCTGTAATCGTCTTCAAATCGTCGTCAGTGTATTTGATGCGATATGAGAGAAGGAAAGGTAAAAGCAGAGAAGAACTCGATGCCGTCATATCAGGCATGTCCATTCGGGTCCCCCAGAATGAGCACAACCATTGCTTTTACCTTTGTTTATTAACAAATGCGCCTGTTATCATCCCCAAATCTTCGTCGTTTTATTCGATATGATATGACTGAAAGAAAGGTAAAAGCAGAGAAGAACTCGATGCCGTCGTGTTAGTAATGTCCATTCGGGTCCCCCAGAATGAGCACAATCATTGCTTTTACCTTTTTTATTAACAAATGCGCCTGAAATCATCCTCAAATCGTCGTCATTGTATTTGATGCAATATGACAGAAATAAAGGAAAAAGCAGAGAAGACCTCGATGCCGTCATGTTAGTAATGTCCATTCGGGTCCCCCAGAATGAGCACAATTATTGCTTTTATCTTTTTTTATTAACAAATGCGCCTGTAATCGTCTTCAAATCGTCGTCAGTGTATTTGATGCGATATGAGAGAAAGAAAGGTAAACGCAGAGAAGAACTCGATGCCGTCATATCAGGCATGTCCATTCGGGTCCCCCAGAATAAGCACAATCATTGCTTTTACCTTTGTTTATTAACAAATGCGCCTGTTATCATCCCCAAATCTTCGTCGTTTTATTCGATATGATATGACTGAAAGAAAGGTAAAAGCAGAGAAGAACTCGATGCCGTCATGTTAGTAATGTCCATTCGGGTCCCCCAGAATGAGCACAATTATTGCTTTTATCTTTTTTTATTAACAAATGCGCCTGTAATCGTCTTCAAATCGTCGTCAGTGTATTTGATGCGATATGAGAGAAAGAAAGGTAAAAGCAGAGAAGAACTCGATGCCGTCATATCAGGCATGTCCATTCGGGTCCCCCAGAATGAGCACATCCATTGCTTTTACCTTTGTTTATTAACAAATGCGCCTGTTATCATCCCCAAATCTTCGTCGTTTTATTCGATATGATATGACTGAAAGAAAGGTAAAAGCAGAGAAGAACTCGATGCCGTCGTGTTAGTAATGTCCATTCGGGTCCCCCAGAATGAGCACAATTATTGCTTTTATCTTTGTTTATTAACAAATGCGCCTGTAATCGTCTTCAAATCGTCGTCAGTGTTTTTGATGCGATATGAGAGAAAGAAAGGTAAAAGCAGAGAAGAACTCGATGCCGTCATGTTAGTAATGTTCATTCGGGTCCCCCAGAATGAGCACAATCATTGCTTTTACCTTTTTTTATTAACAAATGCGCCTGAAATCTTCCTCAAATCGTCGTCATTGAATTTGAAGCAATATGACAGAAATAAAGGTAAAAGCAGAGAAGAACTCGATGCCGTCATGTTAGTAATGTCCATTCTGGTCCCCCAGAATGAGCACAATTATTGCTTTTATCTTTTTTTATTAACAAATGCGCCTGTAATCGTCTTCAAATCGTCGTCAGTGTATTTGATGCGATATGAGAGAAGGAAAGGTAAAAGCAGAGAAGAACTCGATGCCGTCATATCAGGCATGTCCATTCGGGTCCCCCAGAATGAGCACAACCATTGCTTTTACCTTTGTTTATTAACAAATGCGCCTGTTATCATCCCCAAATCTTCGTCGTTTTATTCGATATGATATGACTGAAAGAAAGGTAAAAGCAGAGAAGAACTCGATGCCGTCATATCAGGCATGTCCATTCGGGTCCCCCAGAATAAGCACAATCATTGCTTTTACCCCTTTTTATTAACAAATGCGCCTGTAATCATCCCCAAATCTTCGTCATTTTATTCGATGCGATATGACTGAAAGAAAGGTAAAAGCAGAGAAGAACTCGATGCCGTCATATCAGGCATGCCCAATCGGGTACCCCAGAATCATCACAATCATTGCTTTTTTTTTATTAATAAATGCGCTTATAATCGTCGTCCATGTGGCGTATCGAATTCCCCACAACCACCATCACCATTGCTTTTACCTTTGTCAATCAACAAATGCGCTTGAAACCGTCCACCGAGCGTCTCGATACCCTTTGACGCAAAATAACCGAAAATAAGGTAAAAGCGAACATAAGCTCGCGACAGTCATATCGGGAATTTCCGAACCCATCCCCCAGAACCATAATCATCATTATGGAATAACTTGTTTACGCCTTCAGAACCATCGCAGACATGTATTAATTATTTATTGCGTAGATAGAAATCGAATCGGCGCTCCAGGCAGAGGCACGGTCAACTTGTCTGAAAAAAACACCAAACTTGTTTTTGTTCCGATGTTCGGTACTTTTCAATTAATCATTAAAAACACCTTTTTCCAGTACGGTGTTGTATTTTCATTTACGTCTTGTGAACGCAAAAAAAGACAAAGACACGTACTGTAGATTTTTATTCGAATCGAAATGTTAAATAACTCTAGAGATAATCGCTCGCCGTCTCGAATCATGATTTTGCACATCCAAAATGGCAAACAATCATGGCCGGCGATATCACGTAATATCAAATCACGCGCCAAACCGTGCATTTCGGCAAACCTTCAACGCGCGTGCTCCCCATTTGCCCAAGATGTCAGAAATTAATAGCAGACGATTGATGAAACGTCAAATCACGCGTCAAATTTGGCGTTTCGACGACAGTTCGACGTGTCTGCGCTAAATCTGCATATCCAAGATGGTATCAGCTGACAATATCAGCTGACTAATCCGAAACGTCAAATAACGCGCTTTGACGTTTGACGATGCGTTCGGACCGAACCGCGTAGCGTGCTCTCCGAACCCTAGTTCAGAGCGCGCTCGAAACGTGGCAAATGTCCACATTACGCACACGCGCGTGTGCACTCGTGCGTCCTCATGCACGCACACGCTCACACAATGCTCGCAGTAATGAATGTGGGAAAAATAATACGCGTAATAGGAAAAAGTCTGTAAATTTTCCCTAATCTGTGTTAAAGTTTTTTTTTTCAAAATGATGTGTCCAAGAGCTGGAAACGAATTCCAAATTATTCAAAGTATTATTTGCAGTACATGGAATTTTCGAACTTTTTCGAAATTGACCATATTCTCTGCAATCGACTCGGATGGGTACAAATTCAGATCCCTTAGCTCATTCGCGGGTCAAGGGATTCTCAACCACCTTCTCGTGACAGCCGAACATTCGGAAGTTGCAGCTGTAACGTACCAAGCTAGGACATCCCATAGCACGATCGCGTCTGACTTAAATCGTTTGTTTCACTCAAATTTCCACTTTACGGCGTACTTTTAACAATTTTTTCCACCATGATGGCCGGCGCAAATCAAGTTTTCCGCGGTGCATTGTATTCGGAATTTTAAAAACTTCAATCTCATGTGCTCGGAATGTATTTTGCGTTTTTTTTCGCAGTGCCTTATTTCTTCTGGCGTACATTTTTCAAGACAAAAATCTGCCGTATTTTTTTTCGAAGAAGGCTCGAAAAACCATGCAAAATCATATTTTTTTCAGACCCAAAATCTTCGCGCAAGGCCCTCAAAAAAAGCATGGCCACATTAAAATTGTCACCCTGTATATATATAATGTATTTGAAATACCTTAAAAAAGTTGAATGCTTTTTTTATATTTTTTAAAAATAAAATCGTCCATTTTTAATTGACGAACGGCTGTAACGCGTTTTTGAGCGGCTAAGTCTCGCAGCCGTTTGGGAAGGAGAGATTGCGTTGGGTTGCTCATTGTTGCTCACGGCGGTGGCAGCGAGCAACAATGTATCTTTCGCGCCAACATTCGGATAATTGAGAGTTCGGATAAACTAAGTCATCGGTCGGATAATTGAGGTTCTACTGTACAGTGTACAAAAAAAATGTAACTAACAATTTATCTTGTGTATATACTTCAAGTTGAAATATACAATGTATATATATGTATAAATATTTCATTTTTAGATAAAACGGGATGGCTGAATCGAAAATATATTTTACTTGCATTAAATTACTACTTGAAATTTAATTATGGTGCATGTTTTTTTCTCCGACTTTACGGCTTAAACGTATATATTATTATACAAAGGAATATTATCCATTTGACAATCGTGCGACGTGCGATTTTCTGAAATCGCTCGCGATCTCTTATCGAGGTGTCCGCGACAAACTCGAGAGGCCTCGGGTACACTGGACAGCTCGAGCTAGGTGGGGGAAGCCATAAAATGCGCTCAAGCGGAACGGCGGGGAAATTCTCTCTTAGGGAGGGCTCTCTTAGGGAGGTAGTACTGTATATAACACATGATATATATATATATATATATATATCATGTGTTACGAGGTGGTTTTCACAGCTAACCCTTGAACATGATTAGAGCTTTTATAAGTGCCGTTTTTTTTCAAATTCCTTTTGAAATTCATACCTCGGCCTTCATGGATTTTTCTCCTACAAAAAACATCATACGTAAAACAATTGCCGATTTGAAGGGCCAAAAATCGATTTGACACAGGTTCTTTGTCACAAGTTTATGCTTCAAAAAATTCTTCGAAATTGTAAATTGGACGGCAAGTAGTACATTGAACTCGTCTACACAATACTTCGCACTGAAGAGAACAAGAATCCAAAAATGTGGAATTACCTTGAGTTATTCACAGATACCGAAAAATCTTCATCTTCGGGTACGAAATAGCTAGAAATGTGAAAATTTCGTATGTTACTCGAAGACAACGAATAATATGAACATATATGAGTTCAGGAGCTGAAATATGGATTTACGTTGCATGAAACACGAAGAATGAAAAAAGTATTAAGGCATCACGAAGTCGACTATAAATTTGGGTGCTCGATTGCTGACGAAATTCATGCCTTAAGGCACCGCGAGGGCAAACATGTATTTATTTGGTCGATCGCAGACAATAAGGACCTCTTACTTTTACGTAACGAGAGACCGCAAATATTAAGTTTTCTTTCTCTAAAATAAGTAATGAGCGGAATGATCTAAATATGAATTTCTGTTCAATCAATTCATGTTATTTTGCATTGCAAAGCCAAACATATGAACTTATTTGCTTATCGCGGATGATGAAAAATTTGTCTTCAGGCATAGCGACGCCAAATATAGATTTGTTAGCTCGGTCGTGGACAGAAAATTCACAGTTTAAGGTGTCGAAAAACCACAAATATGCATTTTTCTTGCATCGCACATCGAGAATGGAAATCTATTACAGCTTCATTCAAAACAGATAATAAAACATAATTTTATGAATACAAAAGACAAAAAAGGCATGAAAAAGATACTCAACGCTAAAAAACAGAAAGTCAGACATATGGATTTCGCTGTATTAGTCGCAACGAATATAGAATCTTTTCAGTTCGTTTGTGGTTCATACTTTGTACTTTTTGTCTTTTCATTTCTTCACAATTCAAGAGCTAACAATGTTCTATTTTTAATCTGCTTCACCCCATTATGGGCGCCTAATTTAGGCTTGTTACGAGGAGGTGTTTTGATATTACGAAATTTATGTATCAATTATTAAGAAGAATAAGCAACCCAATCGTTTTTGGTCATTGCTTTTGCGTAACCAGCGGTTAATTAAGACAGCAAATGCGCCCGTTCCCCACTCTATGCAGCATTTCGGATTTGATCCACGTTAACTTCGTCTGATGATAAATGTACAGATTATTATTTCCCGCGTATAATATTGATGGCGCTATGAATGTTGCATGGAAGCGGGGACGGGAAGACGGTAGATCGACCTGAGCCTGCTTCAAGTTACTCGACGATGTAATCAGGAAACCCGAAAGCTCAAGTGGGTAGGCACGCCGCATAAACGGAAGATGCGAGCATGCGCTAAAACGAGATGATATTATTGATCTGGAGAAATGAACTATGGGACCCTCAGTCTCGTGCCGAAGTTTCGTTGCACCCTTCGCAGGCTATTTCATCACCGTCTCCCTCGTGCTTCATACATAATTTTTTTTTATAAATTGTGAAAAGTTACTCTTTGAAAAAAAACGTACTATCCGATGACAGGCCGTTTTTTGCCAATTTGGCACTAAAACAAAAACTGGATTCGTATTGTCTTTATTAACATGCGTCCATGACATACACCAAAATTCCTTCGATGGAGTTATTCGTTCAGACAATACAACTGTATATATTCCTAATTTTATTACTTTATATATGACTCATGTATGTTGTGTTTGTGTTTCTTAAATCATACCCATTGCGCCTGTACTTCAAATGTGAAACCAGCAAAAGGGCAATAAATCAAAATGCCCTTTTCATATTGGTATAGTCCGAAATCAACGGTTCATCAGGATAAAAAAAATGTCCTTATTTGAGTTGATTGCTTATTTGAGTTTTCCCGGGCGAAGTTACTGAAACTTACGGGACTGAAAGAATAAACATGACCCTGCATATGCAATTCTAACCTACACTTTTCCATCGTTCCCCCGTGTTTTAAGAGCAGAACGAAAATCCTCACGCTCACGGTTCCCCTAGGCCGCCACTCCAAGCACTCAAGGGTATTGCCCGACCGCTATCTTTGCACAAGCAGGCCCGTTGCAGTGACTATACAACGACCCCAACTCACATCTTTTCTCCCTTAGTCGATCCCTCGATAGTATATGGGATGTGTCGTTTACATGCCAAGAGTCCTCGCAGTTTTTACGCTTCCCGGTGACGTTCACCAAAAAAGTTAAATAAAAAGAAACGGTTTTTTCTCGTGTCAAATTCTTGCTCTAACAAAATGTATAGGGGAGAGCTATGACTATCCCCTGCAGCATTCGGTGCTTTAACATTATTTTCAAGTATGATAAATTTGTTATGAGTTATACATATGTCGTTATGGAAATAAAGATAATGTGGAGATTGGACGCATGAAGTGTTGGTTACAACTTTCACGAACCACTCTGTCTCTCTTTCAGTGGAAGTCATTTTTGTTTTCTTCTTTCACTTTGGTTGCATCCCAAAATAAAATCACAAGTACTTTGTGACATTTTCATCAAGTAATCGTCTTACAGTTTCAACTTTCATAGTTCCCCCGTTACTAATATTTGGGAAAAATTAATGCATTATAGATTGTTTTGCATAATCTAATGCCACTTATCCATACTGTACAGATTCGTCAATGACAACTTTCACGGAGGTTGCAATTCAAAAGTATTGTTACCATTTAAGGCGGGATATACGTTTACAAGGATCAAAAAATCGATTTCTTTTTTTTTTTATTTAAACGATAGAACTATATACATATAAATGAGGCATTCCACATCACTTCAGCCAGTAAAAAAAAACTACAAATAATTTTGAAAAATCAAGTTACTTTATTGAAAAATATTCACCGAGTGTCGATTTTTTTTTAAACTTCTGACGTTTTTTTCTCGTTGATTACCATTTTTTAACATGTTTCCATTCAAATGGCTGTATCTTTGGCAGGATTTGACGTATTTACATACGTAAAAAACGAAAATGTGCGTCTTTTTCTAGCCTTCCAGAAAAAAATTCAGTTTTTATTGAGCAAGTCGAACGTCCGTATCAGGGCAATATATGCAAAAATATTTTTTTTCTCAAGGAAAGACAGTCGTTATTGTATTTTTAAGAATTTCCCCGAATTGTGAATACGAAAAACGGATTTTTGGTATTTTTTATATTATGGGATTCCTACACACCGTGAAGTAACAGCTATTTTCATTAAATTTGTTTTAAATTTGTTTTTGAAATACATATGACATATATGTCATATATATTGGAGCCTTGGAGTGCTCTTATTAAAAACATAAAAAATGCCTCATATGCAGAATATTTTCCCAAAGTTTCAAGACGGAATTCGAAAAACTTCAAACGTTACAGCCCGTCAACGCTGTGCCTCACCGCTCGGATTCGGAGTGGGCGTGAACTTCAAACGCGTTATTCTCAAAAGTGCATTATCGAAATTGGCGTGCAAGATTATTTAAAAACTATTAAGCCGATTGCGTTGAAACTTGGTAGAAATATTGACAATATTGGTACCTTCTACATGAAGATACGGATTTTTTTGTAAATGCGTGTCATTTTTTTAAATTTGCATTGTCTTCATTTCAATTACCGTCACATAGAAACTATACATGCTCTAACTGAAAAAATGTTTGAACTTTTTTGCAAATCAAAGTCTACGGGAAGCTAGACTGCACGCCGATTCGCTACTCCCGCAGCGACCTTCCTGTAACACTCTACCACAGCTCCGCCATTTTAATGATGAATTAAAAAAAAATGTTTTGTATACTTAAATATAATATTAAAGTTTACCTAAAGTTTCATAATTGGAGAATAATTTTTTCTTAGTTTAAAAAATCCCTCAATATTGCTTATTTTTTTCCTGTCGAAATGTATATCCCGCCTTAAATTAGCAATGGATTTTTTCGGTCCATTAGACGATGCGAGTGTCGTTTTGGAGGCCGGCTGTGCCTATTGGAAAATGTCAAACGATTCCAGTTTCAATCGTGTTCGCAGCCTCGCCTTACCAATAAATTCTTACGGGCAAACGAATAAATGTTCTAGTATGCAACCAACGATGCGGTTTAAGAGGGCGTATACAAATTACGTAACGCAAAATGCCCAAATTTTCGACCCCCCCCCCCTGCCCCATGTACCAGGTCCATATCGCCTGGCCGGCCCTCCCCCTCACGCCGCCATTCTGTTACGTAACGGGTGCTTAAATGGCGACGGTTTGAACTTTTTTTTCTATTTTCAAGGCCTTTTTTTTATTCAAGCAGTTCTTTAAAATAGTCGTTATAAAAAATGTTTAACTCGGCTACGTACAACCTTGATCACTGCAATGAGAACATTTTTTTTTTAATTGAAAATCGATTGATAGGTTTTTGAGTATTTGCTGGGACACGATCGAAAAAAGTTGTTTCGAGAAAAACGCGTTTAAAGTTTTTATTTCGTTTTTCTTTATATAAAGTTATGTTTTTGCTAGAATATTGATACTTACATTAAAGTATCTATTTTCGGGCGATATAACGGTTCTTCATCTTCATTATATTTCACAAAATAGTAAAACCCTGCACTTCATCTATTGTGAACGATAACACACCTGTAAGGACTGAGGGTCCTAACCGGGCACGCTACCTGTCCTCACTAAAGTGACTGTATTTTCATTAAATTCCGGACTTTTGTCTTAAAAAATTTCCACCATATTTGTTAATATATGTGCTTTCAAGAATTATTTAAAAAACAAAAAAAATATTTTCAATTTTTGCTGGGGAAAGGGGGAAAGCCACTTTGCAAATTTTTGCACGGCGGCAAAGAACATATATTACATGGGAGTACAGGTCCCGTGTTAATATATGGCAAAGAAAATGTAGTATATATATTTGTGCCGATAGACTGCGCGCGACGTATCGGTGTGCCACACACGATCAACGAACATGTATACTTTGGATGTGTTCAAGCACATCGATACAGGCAGCGCATCGATTTAGGTAGCTAACGTGATAACTAAGCATCAGCCGCAGAAATCGTGTCTGCGCTCCCGTAAGGCCTGTGCTTCCATGTAATGTATGTTCTTTGACAATAGCTTTCCACCTTAACTGACATTTCGTAAGTCCCCCTTAACTGACATTTCGTATGGAAAGCTTTGTATCCACATTCCGCGGTAAAATTGCGCGCGAGTTTAAAGTTAAATACTTGAATGTACAGAAATGTTGCTATTGTTGGCAGTTCTAAAATCGTGCCGTAACGCAAGCTTTGGCCTCCCCATTTCCCCACGTAGGTAGGACCGTAACGGCTGGCCGGACCCCCGCCGCGGACCAAATTGCGTTAAATAATTTGCGTATGCCCCCTAATCAGATACACATAGGTCCATTCCGATGTAGTTTAATATTGTTCAGCTCACTTACATTGTAGTGCGACCTGTCTATTTAGTCGGTTATCGAGGTACTGCGTGCATGTTCACCCTAATGGTCCTGTTAGACCTAACCTTTTGACTTTTTCGGATGTTTTCAATATGTATTCTTCGCATACTTCAGATAAACTTAGTGTGCTCTTTAAAACGAAATGACACCTCATCGCGGTCGGTATGGTAGAACAATTATAGATTCCCAAAAATCTCTGAAACGGCTCTTCAGATCCCGTCGAAACTTTGCCAAACGACGTCGAATAGATAGACGAATAGCCCTCTGCCCCTCAAGTCTGCCTCTCAAGTTTTCTGAATTTGAGAAAAAAAACTAGATTGGCTTATGATACGTCAATCTACATTTTTTTCCCAAATTCAGAAAAATTGAGGGGCTGACAGCTATTCGCCTATCTATTTGACGTCGTTTGGCAAAGTTTCGACGGGATCTGAAGAGCCCTTTCAGAGATTTTTGGGAATCTATAATTGTTCTACCATACCGACGGCGATGAGGTGTCATTCCCTCTTAATTACTAATGGTTTATTTTCTACTTAATTTTGACTATCTTTACTACTGCATACCAAAAGTCGTCCGATTTGGATGCGGTTTTTACAAGTGTATAGTGTGTACCCGGTGCCGGTTTTCAGGTACATATCATCACGATACGTTATCGGAGGCCTGAGCAGCGAAAATGTGAAACGCTTATTGAGGGGCTATATACAGTTAAAATTTCCGAAAAATCGATTAAAATTTATTTTTTTCGTAATGTACATATATTTAAGTACGCAAACAGAAAATTTCTTGTCAATCCGGCAAATATTCTCGAATTAACACGCACATTTGTAATGACGTTCCATACACGGAAAAAACTGAACTGTAAATGCTACTGAGATTTCCATCGAACTTTACAGTTTTTCCTATGAACAGTGCCTCCTCTATCGTAAACACTGGAATTTGCATATTTTTAAAATATAATTTGCAGATATCTTGCATGACACAGTACATAAAACGAATTTTTACAGTGTGACACCGTACACAGTACACAACATGAATCGTTACATTTCTGTTGTAACCGTTGTACTTTTTCAAATTTCACATTGTAAAAAATGTCCATGGTCAGTGTCAAAATTTGTTATGGATACCTGTATAATTTATTCCTTATCGGGAATAAAAATTTCTTTCATCTACAGTCATATTTGCATTCGCATTAATGTAAAAATCGTTATTTTTCAGGAGAAAAGAATCCTTCTATTTAGTGCTATATTCGTATTCGCGTTTATGTAGAATATGCATTATACGAAACGTATACTTCGTTTTATGACAATTATTTGATGTACAGTTTTTATTTATCAATACGTAAAAATAGCAAAGTCATTACAATGTTTTCAAATACCATTTAAAAACATACAATATAGGTTTTTTACCTATATTGTTTTCTAAACAATATAGTTTTCAAATACCATTTAAAAAGATACTTGTTAACGACATGATATTGGCTATTACATTGCTGAATCATGTTTGTAATGCCATTATGTCTAATGGACAGCTCTGCAAATTTTGTTCATTAGGGTCAACTCGAAAAGCGTGAAAATGTGCATCAAAAAATAATTCTTGGATGGTATGGCCTGTTACATATATTTTGTAATCCTCGCTAACAAAAATATGTTTAATTTTCAAAAATGTTCAATTATTATCCTCAGACAGTATCACAATACGATGAATACGTGAGATGAGATGATCACATGTGTTCGACCGACAATGATCGGTCTTGGTTGCAACGGCAGTTTATGTTTCTAGTGTTTTCTGTAGTTTTTCCAGCGATCTGTAGACGTAATTTTCAGTCTGAAACACACAGAGTACATTAAATGTGTTTCGTTTATTTTCTACAAAATAGAATAGAAACAAAAATTATTTAAAAATATCGTAATTACAAGCATACCTGGACTGAAAAAATAAATCCTTCTCGAGCTTTTACTATCGAAGGATTCCACTTTTTTAAGGAGCCTCTGCGGTTTCGTTGTTTCGTTGACGCTCCCTGCTTTTCGCCGAGCTATTACCAATCTGACGAGGAATGGGAAACGCGTTCGACAATAATAGTAAAACTGTCGAGTCCAAACCGTCTACGGAAGAATAAAATCCCATTACAATGAAATCGTTAATAAAGAGATATCGTTTATTAAATTAACAAAAAAAATCTATTAACATACCTCCTGTCAACGTCTCTAACTTTACGATTTCGGCAAAAAAAAACCTTTTTCCGATGGTTGCCTTGGTTCTGTAAATAATTTAATTAGGTGGTTTCGCACCCGCCGCCAATTTTCTTCGATAGCATTTTTTGTCCGGATATTTCCGATCGAAGTCTCGAACAACCCGAGCAGAAATCTAATCAGGCTGCCTGAGGATCCATCAGGCCCGGATCAGGGATCAATAAGGAGCCCTGATCAGGCACGCCTGATTTGAGCCAGACAGGGGCCTGAGCAGGGATCAATAAGGCGCCCTGACCAGGCACGCCTGATTTGCGCCAGACAGGGGCCTAAGCAGGGATCAATAAGGCACCCTGATCAGGCACGCCTAATTTGCGCCGGATAGGAGCCTGATCAGGCATTAATAAGGCGCCCTGATCAGGCACGCCTGATTTGCGCCGGATAGGAGCCTTATCAGGCATCAATAAGGCGCCCTGATCAGGCACGCATGATTTGCGCCGGATAGGAGCCTTATCAGGCATCGATAAGGCACCCTAGTCAGGCACGCCTGATTTGCGCCGGATAGAAGCCTTATCTCGCATGAAGCTCGTCACTCCGTAACCTTTCCTCTCTAGGACTAGACAGCGCCTCTGTCGGCGAAGCCTCACGAAATATTTTGACAGCTGCACACGCAGGCACGCGAAATATATGAAAAGAATGGTTATCAACCGAAAGTGCGTGTCGTCAAAATTTGTTTCAAAATCTTTTTTATCATAAATAAATATTTATGTTAATTTTTTTCTATTATTGTTATATGGAATCGAAACTTTTGTATATAATACGGGCAGTCAGTCCCGTATTATATACGTAGAAGAAAGCGCAACAGCCACGCCGTAGCTACATCGACACATCTCGTTCAGTTCATCAATTTCTCCCGAAGAAAGGCAAGCCCTTCAATAAAGTGCAGTGCATACAAAATCTCAGGTAAAGTATATTTGCAATTATACTGTGGATTATCTACACATGAACAGTGATAATATATAAAATACGACTTGATGGGCGAAGACTATGCGGCGTAGCTTAACCTCACTTTGTCACTTTCGCACCATTTGTATATATATAGTGTGATATATTTCGTATCAAGAAAAAATGTTCAACAGTACAAACATACGTATATGTACATAAATGTACTCATACATACGTGCAAGGACCAGATGACGAGAAATAATTGCGCAAATTGCATTTTTTACCGTCGAACATTTTTTTCTCAATAATAAATATACAACACTATATATATACAAATGATGCGAGAACGACGAAAAGAGATTGAGCTTCGCCACTACGAGGTACACCATTTTTAAATAATTATTAATTATTTAATTATCTCAAGAGGATATATCAGTCGGAGCCTATATCGCTCACTTTTCCCTGGTCGAATATATCTATACTTATGATAAATATAGATATACCCGACGGGGGAGCGGTGGCGCTCCCTAGGTCCGACTAATATATGCTCTTAATGTAAAGATGTGATTTTTCTATGTATATTTGCTAATTTTTCTATGTATTCAAAATATTTCAGATGCAATCTTGACAAAGTATGATGGTACTCTCCACGCAGGTTCTATCAAAGAGAAACAAATTTCGGATGGGCTAGCGGCGGTCATAAACAGTGCGAAAGATTGGAACGGTCATCGCCAAAACCGGAACAAAAACTAAACGATCAAGTCAAATAAAATAAAAACTTAAAATTAAAAAAAATGTTTTCATATTTTTAATAACGTTAGTAAACTTGATAATGTGTAACTGCGATAATAATTTAATAAATGTTGATCTATTGTTAAACAAAAAATTAATCAAATGATTGAGCCAGATGACACGCATGTCTCAGGCTGGATGAGGCACCTGATGCGAGCCAGATAAGTTGCTTGATCCGAGCCAGATATAGTGCCTAATCCGAGCCTGTTAAGGTGCCTGATCCGGGCCAGATATAGTGCCTGATCCGAGCCGGATACGGAGCCTGACCCGGGTCTGATAAGATGCCTGATCCGGACCAGATAAGTTGCTTGATCCGGGCCTGATCAGAGCCTGATAAGGTGCCTGATCCGGACCTGAATATGCAAAAGCGTTA
This sequence comes from Ophion obscuratus, assembly GCA_964007375.1. Taxonomy (NCBI): domain Eukaryota; kingdom Metazoa; phylum Arthropoda; class Insecta; order Hymenoptera; family Ichneumonidae; genus Ophion; species Ophion obscuratus. Next base: position 8,347,437 of record OZ023317.1, read on the forward strand.
CATCCCTGATCAGGGCCGGACTAAATTTGCCTGACCCGGCCCGGATTTGCTATTGAGGCAGCCTGATCCGGTCCGGATTTCACCCTGAACAAATTTCTGCTCGGGAAGCTGCAAAACATAAAAATTTAATCAATTTTTTTTAGATTATTTGATTTAGAAATAGAAATATTATTTTGAGAAAAGGTATCCAATGTGTATCCTTTTTTGTTTTAAACAAGGAAAACTAGTACACAGTTTTCAAAATTGCTTGGCGGTCATCAAAACTGGCATCGCAATATTTTTCGACGTCCTTCCACGGTTCAATACGATTTTTCAAAAACAGAAATGCTTCTGTTTCCAGATTATCCACATCAGGCGGATTATTTTCTGAAATTATGGGCAGGTGAATTTACCACAACGGCGCGGTTATGCTACTCACAAAAAAAAATACTATACGAAATAGGACAATTTATCCGAAATTTGTAAAGTAATCTCAATAGAAATCCATTTTCAAAGAAAGAATTGAGTTCCACTATAGTGTATTAAAAAAGTTGATTATTTTTCCCATGTAATGTGTTTTATTTTTATGTTATTTTTTTTAACTTTATAATATCAATTGAAAATAAGTCTTCATCATACAGATAGAATTTATTTATACATGCCGATTTTTTTTCAATGAAGAATATTAAGCAAGAAACATTCAAGCTTTAGACGTGGCCACTGCATCAATTAAATGTATGTCTCCAAACATTTTTGTTCGTACGATCACGTTTTGAGCACCTTTGAACATATAGATATTTTTCGTATTGAAATAAAAAGACTTGAAGCCATTACCTGAATCAATATGAGAAACGCCAGATTGTAATTGTTGCGCTTACGTGCGACGCAAATACGTATTGTGGAAAATTAATTTGCCGCGAGCATTTTGAGCGTCTGAGCCAAAATTAATGCGAGGCACGTAATAAGTACCAGGTGTTTTGCTTTTGAAAAACGCGTAAATTTCTTGCGCTAATTCTGCATATCGCTGTGCTGGAATTTTTTTAAAGGTCGATTGTCCTTGATGCTCTCTTTCAATTACTGATCGCAGTAAAAGATTGCGCATGCGGGACGTTAGCGTTTGATTTTTTAAATAATTATTGATGATAGTTAAGCCTCGAAGATCTTTAGATAGCCAGTCGGAAAGCGTTTGCTTCTGAAAAAATAATTGACGATAAACAATTTTTTTCTCACAGAATTATACAGAATTTTGCCAAAATTTTTTACCGGAATGGTGCGCAGTAACTGCGTGGGGCATGAAGTGAACCACCTGCATTGTCTGATCGCTCGATTGGTGACGTGACACGATACGGTGCAGTTCGATAATTGTCTTTTGTTCACTTTTTAATTATTATCCATTCTTTTCTTTCACTTGTTTATCATAGAATAAAAAGAAATTCACGTGTTCCTACTTCGAGCGTTCGTCGAAGACTGCCGACGCTCTGATGGACAAAGAAAGATCCCTGGCTCGTTTGGACCTGTAACGGCCAAATTTGTATATATATGTATATTGTATAGCTTTGTCAACCCAGATTTTAATCGGTTGTTCAAGCCATAAAAGGTAACAACAGCCGGAGCTTCACACTGAAATATTCTTGTCTACGTTTGTGGAAACATTACAATTTACACGGTGAAAAGTGACAGAGACGTAGCATATATTGCGGTGCGTTTTTGATTGGGAATACTGTAATTTTTTACTTCACGCCATGAAAACTAGAAACAGCCGGAGTACTGAATACTGTTTCACACTGTAATATTCTACGTTTAGTTTTAGTTTGTGAAAAAATAACAGTGCACATTGTGAAAAGTGAACTTAACGCAGCATATTTTGCGGTATGTTTTTTTCATTTTTCACTGGGGACACTGCAATTTCTAAGTGATATCAACAATAATTTTTGCAAAAGGTCGTATACAATTTTCGTACATTCTAATGACAATATTTTCTGTATGCCCTACAACTTTTTTACAATTTATAATACGAGTAAATGCTGTTGTGACCAATTGTTTTCTTATGTGCTTTGAATATTCCGTAGAGTGCATATGTAAATTTTACATTTCATGCACCGTGGGTTTCTTCGTTTCGATTTGTGATTTCTGCTTTGTTATTCTTTTGCTGTGCACATTGAGTTTTTTTACAGTTTGAACCAGTATTTATAATTGTTTGAATAGTAAAGAACACATTAAATCTATTATATTATAATGGGCACACAGTAGAACACCGAATTTACAGTTTTTAGCTGTACATTTTATTTAAAACTTATTAATTTTTAAATATTGACCTTAAATTTTAACAGATAATTTTTTTCCGTGTAGCGTTCGAAAGTAGGAGGCCGGAGCGCCAGATGTCTATTGTGAATGCACCCTTCTATTGTATTCAGATACATGGAGTGACAGTGTAGTAGTATTATATTTATACCTGCGAGGTAAATTTAACTTTTTTGTCCCCAAAGTGGCAAATATTGAAGAGTATTAGTTAGTCTAAACAGGCAAGCCAAGCAGTAAACTTGTGAGTTCGTTTATACTTTCTCCTCTGATCCTGTGATATTTTGTGAAAATGAAGTGTAGTAGAGCAATGAGGATATCTTTTAAAATGCAAAAGACGAGACGAAAGAAGCGAAGAAATGTTTTTAATCCATAAACTGCTGAAACGAATGAAAGTAAATAGTTTTAGTGCCTCTGCGAAAAAAATTCAAAATGCAAGAGGTAATCTTAATGCCGCATGATTCGTCTCTTGAATATTGAATTTTGAAGTTTATTACAGTGTTTGTAGCAATTTCTGAATACGCGAAGTGCAAAATCTGTGACAGAAATGTTAAGTTTCAAACTGCTTGTGACCGAGGACTTGGTTTTAAAATTATTTTCTTGTGTGATAAGTGTGCAGTTCGTACCATAAATTCTAGTCTTTTTGTCGGGCATTCTTATGAGATAAATAGTCGTTTTTTATTTGTCATGAGAGTTCTGAATGCAATAGGGATTTCACTTGGGCCCAATGCACATTCATATGCCGAAAGAGAGGATGCATAGCGCGTGACGATCTCTGACCGAAGAGCGTATGAGAGCACACGAGAGGGAAGAATGGTCCGCAGACAACAGCAACTGAAGTTATTAGAAGCTGCCGAAGGGGCGGAGGGTTATGGCCCGGGAATGGACGATACGATGTAAGTTGAAAAAAATTCCTATTCGTAAAATGCTTTTGAAACTTTAAACGCGTTTTTCTCAAAACTGTGTTTTTAAAGTTCGTGAGCAAGATTTCTCGGCAACGGCTAAACCGATCAGTCTCAAATTTTAACACAATCTTTTCAAGTATATTTTTTAGTATTTGATCAAAGGTTCTTTTCTCACTGATCAAAGTTTTCCATTTTATAAACAATTTAAGGCCAACATGTTTGTCATAAATCGATTTTCTTTAGAAGCCGCCATTTTGTCAAAAATAATTATTTTGCTTATTCCTTCGATCAATTACAAGATAATACATTATATTAACGAAATATTTTTTTTCATTTCAGATGATCCAGTCCAGAGATGTCATGCTCACCACAAGACGCCTTTTTTGGAGGTGCTCCCGGAGATCAGCTATAGCAGCTTTCAAAATCATTATTTTTACAAATAAAGAATGTTAAAATACAGTTCAAACTTACCATTATATGTGTACAAATTATTACGTTAATAGATTTAAAGGTCTTCTCAAGAAAAATTCCTGAAAAATCGATCTTTATTGGCCTCCTGAGTGTATATAACCCCTTAAGAAAATTTACCGCGTAAACATGTACGAGCGGAGCCGAATACGACAACTAGTTTATAGGGTAGTCGGCTCAGAGGTCGTCAGGATTCTAGCGATCGTCATGTTTACACGTTAAATAAGTATTTTAAGATAAAAATCAGTCCTTCGTGCAGATCTGTAATATAACGGCTCCAGGAAGATATTAACTCAGTTGTATTACATTGTCACACTCGTAGGTATACGTATTAAAGAATAATCAAATAATATATATTCAGCTACGACGTCTATCTGTCATTTCGACCGAATCCTTCATTACGAGGTTAAAGCGAACCGTGTCACATCTCGGGTGGTTTAAGAATGCCTGTGGACTTGCGTGAAGTAAGTTTGTCTTCAAGTGATTAACAAGAATCTTAGTTTTGCGTTCAGCATACAAAATTATAGTTTTATGCTCATGTTAACGAGTTTTCATATATAACAATTAGCGGTTTAGCAGTATGAACACTCTGCCGATTAATCGCCATGGCTGTCGATAACTCGAACAAGGTTAGCAAAAAGAATCTTATGAATAGAACATTAATTTATACAATTTCAGAAAAGAAATATTGGGTCCGTAATTAGCACTGTTTGAAGAATCCACAGACCAGTAATGGTCAAACACATATTCACGATAGTAAAAAATGTCTCCCTAAAAAACTTTAGCAAGTAAAAATATCTCAAGTAACAAAAAGTTTCCTTGAAAACATTTTCGGTCGTTTAACTATCTACAAAATTCGAATTAAACTTGAAATATTTTTCATTCCATTCCAAACAATAGTTTTATTGAGATTATTACTTTTTCAGTTTAAACGTACAAAAGAAGTGAAACAACTTTTCGAGATAAAGCCAAGCAAGTTTTTAGAAATGTACACAAAATACAGTTACAATACACAAAATAGTACAGAAATGTACACAAAATCCTAGAGATATTTTTTAAAAACCATATTATTGCTATAATAACAAATTCGAATCGGGATTATATAAAAATCCACCGTATGGCTCACACAAGTATACTGGAAATGCTGTGCAACGACTTGGCATGTGTGGTTCAGAAAAAAATTCGGGAAAATACACCATTTTCTTACAGAACCGTTCCCACCGCTTGTATAAACAACTTTTATGACAATTTGTCTACGTAGATTATTTTTAATTGTATCATCGCGTTAGTTATCGCATCAGGTATAACAGGATTATTAGGAATGAGATGTTCGACTGTACTTGAACAGACTATCGAAAATGGAGCGATAGGTGTCGAGAGTCATATCGATATTCCTATCTCACCAGCAAGCGGGGCGCAGCGTAATTTAAACCTTCAGCCTGCCAAAAGTATGCCCATTACACAGAAATTTATACGACGCAATAGATTTCATGAGATGTATGGTGGTTCTGCAATAGAGTAGAAAGTGAATACTTCGACATAACTTTTCAAATCATGCGGGTAAAATAAGATGTCAAGAGCCGTGTGGTCTAGGGGTACATCACTGATTTGATTTATACTTTGCGGAATCGGAAACTTGGTTTGCACTCAGATAATAAATTGCATCGATTTATGTCTTTCTTAGTCTGATAGTCAAATTGAAAAAAAGACATCCTTCGTCGAACTTTTTTTCTTAACCATGCACCTCAAGTCGTTGCGCAGCATTTCCAGTGTACTTGTGATGCATACATTGTACTGTTTTATAATCGGGATTCGAATTTGTTATTATAATAGTAATACGGTTTTTTGATAAAATATTGAGAAAAATATTATCTCTAGGATTTTACAGTTGTGTACATTTCTAAAAAAATGCTTGGTTTGTTCACAAAAAGTTATTTCATTTTTTTGGTACGTTTAAATTTAAAAACTAATAAACTAAGTAAAACTATTTTTTTAAATGGAATAAAAAACGTTTCGAGGTAAATGTGAATTTTGAAGGTAGTGAAGCAACCGATAATGTTTTCAAGAGAAATTTTGAGCACTTGGCGTTTGTTTATTGTTAATGTTTTAAGTGAGACTTCATATCTCTTTGAAACGGAGTGAATATGTATACAGGGTGAGGCACTAACTGTATCCACCTTGAATATCTCTGTAATTATCGACGTCAAAAAAAATGTTTGAAACAAAAGTTGTACCGTACGAAAGGGGTCATCAAATGCGACCATTTTTTTTATCTCAGTGGAGGCGCTGTCGCACAGTAAAGGTTACCTCCACTTTTTCAAATGGGTGGTTTGTGACGTCGATAATTACAGAGATATTCAAGGTGGCAACACTTAGTGCCTCACCCTGTTTATACAGGGCTACTGGTTATTGGTCATGATCCCTTGAAAGAGTTGTAGGACACGTTTTCCGCTACCAAATAATCTAGTAATATTTTATGCAAAAGTAAACCATTTTCGAAATATTTTTTAAGTGAGCAGTAGGCAACTTCAAAATTAATTCAAAAAAGTATTTTTGTATGGAATCAAACTTTTTTAGTACTTGTAGTTTGAGTACACAGTAACACAAAATTATCAACAATAAAATAAAAATAACATACAAACATTTTTGTATTAGGGGTTCAAAACTCTGTAAGTATAATAGTTATTCTTACTTGATTGTTGATAATTCTTTGTTACTGTGTCCTCAAACTACAAAGTATTTTAAAAAGTTTGATTGCATACAACAGTTTCTTTAAATTCATTTTTGAAGTCGCCAACCCCACGTAAAAAATATCGAATATGGTTCACATTTGCATAAAGCATTACTGGGTTAAATAGTACAAAACGTGTCCTACAACCCTTTTACGGGATCGTGACCAATAACCAGTAGCCCAGTATACAGGGGGTCCCTCTCATCTCTGCCACCCGAAATAACTCGGTATTCATCGACGTCACAAAAATGTACGTACACAAAAGTTAGTGTACAAAAATGTATGAACGTACACAAAAGTTGTACGGTTCGAAGAGGGCCATCAAGTGCGATCAATTTTTTTTATTTCGGTGGAGGTGCTGACGCACAGTGAAGGTTACCTCCACTTCTTTAAATGGAATGGTACATTTTATCAACCATCTGGTGGAGCACCTCAAGCTGCACAAAAAAACACTAGGGGGTCAAAATCGTTCAAGGTCATTCAAGGTCAGTATCGATTATAGATATCTAGGATCACTACCAAATATTTAGTAGTGATCCGAGATATTTATATTTGTATTTCATTTTTATAGCTAACCTTCAATGACCTTTAACGACTTTGACCGCCTAATGTTTTTGTGCGGCTTGAGGTGCTTCACAAGATGGATAAAAAAAATGCACCATACCATTTTAAAAAGTGGAGGTGACCATCACTGTGCGTCAGCGCCTCTACCGAAAAAAAAATTCAACTCGCGGCATTTGTCGCAACACTGTCCTTCCGGAGCATACTCGTCGGTCGCGTCGCAGCAGTCGCAATCGCCGTTGTTGACATGGCTCGAGGGCAGGTAGCACTATACGTGACCGGTGTTCTGACAGAAGAAGACCCCGTTGCGACAGGCAGACGAGCCGGGCTCGTCGCTGCCATCGCCGTAGTCGCGGTAATCATCATTGACCCGCTCGAACCTCATAAATCGTTGCCGTCCAGAGACGAAATCGCGCTCCGGATTGTACAGCGAACTCTTGGACAACGGTATGCCTCGGATGAGCGGTAATTGGTGGCCACTTATGTGACCACTTCGCTCGAGCGTAAAGACGAAAAAGGTCGTGACGAGGCCCAAAAACTTACCGCTCGTGAGCATCGTGCGTTCTCGTGTTTTTCTTCTCTACATATCCGCCTGCGCCAATGTAAAACCCCAATGGGTCGATACGCGGGGCGAGGAAACGCCGCGAGCGATGATAAACTTATTTCACTTTGGTATTGCACTTTTGTTTCACTTTGGTATTCCACTTTTATTTCACATTGATATTTCACTTCTGCGCTCTAAACCTACTTAGAGGTTAAAGCCGGCAAAGGGCGTCGGCTTGAAGAATCCAATTTTTGACGTTTCTATCGTGCGAGTCGTTTGTCTGGAGCAGCGTTGCCCGGATAACGACGCGAGAATGCGCACAGCGAGTCGAAAAACAGCGCACTCCAGGCTGAAACGCTGAGAGATGCCAGGGTAACGCTTTCCTCAAAAGACGTATGTTGTAATGCTTACGATGTGGCCGAATAACTTTATTCCTCTAAGAAAACCGAATCTAGAACGGTCTTAAGTTTTGAAGATTTTTTCTGGTAAAAAATCGGTTGCCTGTAAAGTCGGTTTACTGACGATAGTTGAACGTGACAACGTCATAAGAAAATACTGATGGAAAGGTTTCATTTTTCAAAAGAAAATTTTAATTTTGTTTGTTTGATAGATATTTTGTATGGATATAGAGAAGGAGGTAACTGGAAAGCACAATTGAATTGATCAAGTTACATTTATTTGTACGCATAAATACAATTATGTCAATTTTTATTTATTTTTTTTACAATGTACATATTTTTTACAAGTATGAATGTGTTTGAGCAATTGTTTTACAACTTTTATTTTTTCATAAAATTCTTCGTTCAGAAAATCATTTTAAATTTACAAAATACTTGAATAAAATTTATTGTTTAAATTTCTACTCGACTGTTAAAATTTAATTTTTGATTTTATTATTTTATAATAATACATTTTGTATTGACATTATTTCTTTCAGCAAGTGAACTGAATAAAAGTTGTTGTTCAATTAGTTACGTAATTATTTTTGCAAATTTAATTGTAATTTGTTGTAAAAAAGTAATAATTTTGAATAATTTATTATAAGAATAAACTGTGATTAAATTATTGTTCATAAATCTTAAATTTAAAATTAAAAAATTGGAAACATCATTAAAATTTTTGTAACTCTAGCTTTTAAAAAGCCCGCCGCAATGTGTTTGATATAGGAGAAAATTGTTCCCTTTGACGGCTGGCTGGTCCAACCTGTCATTTCAGACACGTTGTTATGATATGTGGAAGATTTAACATTTATGTTTTAATTTTTTGAAATCATAGCTACGCTCGATAATTATTTCGATCGAATAGTAAAGCAATTGATTTTTACTCATCGTGAAATAGTTCTGTTAACTTATTGTTATAGTTTTGTCAATTATAGCATAACCTACAATCGCTGCACTAGCGGACCGATGCTATTTATTTTAATGATGAAAGCACGAATATTCGACAATATATCACTGAACATATATTTAATATCGAAAGAATCATTACCTTTATCGCCGCAATTATCGTTGCTATAAACAATTCACACCACATTCACTTTTCACTGTACTTCATACTTGACGAAAACATGTACATGTATTATTGTATAGCAGCTGTCCACGCGGACGCATCGCTCATGGCTTCTGCACACTGCGCGCGATGGGCGACAAGCGATGAGCGATATCCAATGAGAGCTCGAGTATGACGGAAATGCTCTATGAGAATGACGTTGCCATTGGATATCGCTGATCGCTCGTCGCTCGTCGCTCGCAGTGTACAGAGGCCATCACTCAAGTAGGAGAGAGACAAATGTCGAACGCTGCCGAACGCTGCCGAACGCGGAGGCCGATTGTACCTCTTTGTCGCTCGTTCCGCGCTCTCGCTTACACTTCAAGCCTTAAATGGAACGCCTCAGAGCGAGGTAACGGCGATGAGTCATGCTTTTTCGTGCGTGCAGCCGGCTCCATCGAATTATAAGACGTTATCACGTCAAAAAGTCACTCAAAAATTCGGCCGAATCATTACGAGATCTCAAGATTGAGTAGGCGGATCAAAAAGTTACCCAATCAAAATCGTTAGGAAAAAATAATATTGCATTAGTAAAATGTCATTAGATATTCGATTTTTCGCCACGTTTTCGCGTAATGTCGATTCTAAATTAAAAAGTCGTCTGGTAAAGCCAATCTTACTATACAAAGTGTCGCGGCGTGTTCGTTGTCCGTGACAGTGGTGCTAATCTTTTTTTAATAGCAGTGCTGCTCATATTTTTTATTACGGGGCGCCGGGACGTTGCCGCGTGTCTAGATACATATAAATAAACGTTGTCGATTACTGGGTCGTGACCATGTCGATAACTGGCTACGTCTCGAGCACAGGTAAACACCACTCGATCGGAAAAAGATAAAAAAATTTTTTATGCTTTAATAGTTGTTTATAATGATTGAAAATGAATAAAAATTATAATTCTGATATAATAGCCATAATTAGTTTTATTTTTTTAATGAATAAAGTTGTATGTAAGAGAAATTTATGTTTCAAACTCTTTATTAAATGTTTCGATAAAAACAAAAAAAGCTTTTGAATGGGTGCCTTAAAATTATGCTGTAGTCCTATATACGGACATAATCGCGTTAACAAAGGCCTACGAATCGTTGCATAATTGGTTAAGGCCTGATATACGTTTGGATGGTTGGACAAAAGATATTTTGGGACTAAAAAAAAATACTAATAAAGCAATCAAAACGCGGTTTAAAGGGTTTATTTTAGATATGCATAGGGACTCAAATCAAATTTTTATTTTTCCAAAAAATGCAAAATCGCGGTCCAGCGGCCGGTACAAAAGAAACGTATTTACTTGAGGTCCTCCAAGGAGGGACTCTTTAGAGACGCAACCAGAATAATTTTTTTTCCATAATCTACGTTAATTTTGCTACCGTAATACATACGATTATTACAAAATATTTATTTTGCAGGAATAGCCCCATTTAAAAAAAAGTGGCATTATTGAATAAATCAACGGTCTTAATTTGTTGAAAAAAAACCGTAATTGTTAAACCTCGTAAAAATCGTGTTTACATCGCTAAAAAATCTATCTAAGAAGTTACAGTCGAAATTTGAAGTCAATCCGTCGTAAAATGTAGGATCTAAGAGTCCGCCCGATTAAAAAAAAAATCACGAAAAATGCGTCTAAAGTGTTAAAACCATTTTTCTACCTGTCTTAAAAATGTTTTCAGCTAAAATATCTTTTGCATATCATTTTCGAGATGTTTATACATCATTTAAGTCGGTTGAAAATATATTTTTTTGTTTCAAAGGAATATAAGACCTCAAAGCAGTTTGAACGCATGTGACGATTAGTGGATCGTTACTATGGCAATTACTAGACCAATTATCATGGCGGCATAGCGATGACACGTACAATAACGAGCGATCTGTTTAAGTCGACGATTACTGGGCCGACTTCCTTACATACAAGAAAACTATAAAAGGTGCATTGTCTGATTTGTTTTGGATTTTCACAAAATTTCGTTATAAATCGGTAAGCTAACTAAACAAGTATACAAAATCGTATTTTCAAAAAACGGGTATGTCTTTCAATCTGTACGGTTACACGTTTATATCTCTAGACCTACTAAATGGACTGAGATGAATATTTCACAAAAACACAGCTTAGAGCGTGGAATGCGATTTAGGCCATAAAGCATTACACAATTTAGTTAATCACAATTACATCAAACAAGAATACAGGCAAGTAAGCATAACATCCATATTAAAAGAAATAAATTAACAGACACTTCCGATAATAGCAAAACTTTCGATAACTTTGGATAATAGGAAAATTACATTTGATTAATATAATTCATTATACAAAGCTATACAATAGCTTCGTAAAATAATAAATGAAATCAACTATATAATTCTAACATTATTTGGCAATTATCCAGTGAATGAAAGTTCTGCAATCATAATATCTGAAGTGTCCGGAAACTTTTGGCCTGTAGTGGATTTTCGTGTCACCACCTACGCCAACACCGCAGGGAACGGAGCGTCATTTTTTCACGAATGAAAGAAATAGTCGCACCCCTTTGTTAGCACACAAAAAACTACAGAGGAGTTGAGTAGAACGAGGGATGTACCCTCCTATTTTTACATGACGTCCGAAAACCCGTGAACACGAGGTGGCGGGAATGAGCACCCTTTCATGCTTTATACAGATAATATTCTACGAACGGGAAAAGGAGGTTAGCACTGTTGTCAATTTGGCCGAACATTTAACGGAATCGTATTTAGCGATTTACTCAGCACACATTTTTAGCAAGTTATGCCATTTTCAGTTTTGAATTTGCTATTTTGAGTTTAATCATTTGTATTTGAAATTTATGCGATCCAAAAAACTTTCACATGTAGCGTTCCGTAGAAATTGAACACCGTGTATATGCAGTAAAAGCCGTGGCACGAATTCGAAACGATGTTAATAATTTCACATTTTTAACAGAGCTGTGATATGAATAATAGCACGATACAATATTTTTTGTGTTGCGTATTATTTGTGTACAGTGTCGGACGAGTATTGTCGGTGTGCAAAAATATCAGGCCGTTATTTCGCCCGGCTTCGTACACACATTTGTCTGCATTTTTTTCATACTAGTTTAAAAACATGCATATGTCAAATAAACATACAATAGAAAATCAGTATTATTTCTGCCGCGATGGCGAAACACACGAATATTAAGGTCCGTAAAATCTTGTAAAAACTTTATTCAAGAGGAAAGAGTTCACGCGAATTTGCGACTACTTTATCCATTGTAAAAAGTACGCTGGATGGTATTATTCATGACTTCATTCGTATTATTCACGGTCAATCGTATTATTCAAATTCATCGTGTGACAAAAGTCAAAGTGGCAGACCGCGAAAAACTACAGAATATGTTGACAAAATTATAAAAAGGAAGTGCGTTATAGATCCACGAAAAATTCTAGCACACATTTTGAGAGAATTGCGTAGTGCAAATCGTGCTGACATTAGTCGAAGAACAGTATCCCGACGTCTAAAGGCTGTAGGACTGCTTGGATGCATCGGTGTAAAAAAGCCACTCATCAGTAGAAATAATGAAAAGGCCAGATGAAAGTTTGCAAAAAAAATATCAGTATTCGACAGAATCAGATTGGTGGGAAGTGCTTTTTCCGATGAACCTAAATTTCAATTATTCAGAAGTGATGGTCAGAAGTACGTGAGACGTCCAACAAGTATCAGATTCAACGTAAGTTATCAAATTCGGACCGTAAAACACAGTGGCGGGAACATTAAAGTTTGGGAAGCATTTTCCGATGATGGCGTTGGTCCGCCGATATAAATTCAATGCAATATGGACGCTACAATCCAGATAAATATATTGGAAGACCATATGCTCCCTTTTGCAATGAAGAAAATGCCGCGTGGTCGGGTGTTTCAACACGATAACGACCCCAAACATGCTTCACGTCTTGTAAAAGATTTTCTTCCGGCCAATACAATGGGACAGGTAATAATAAAACAATCGCAGAAGAATGTTTATTTCTACAATCATTTAACTGAAATAATCTCTACGAAATGTCAACCCCGCGATTTTGAAAAAGGTTGAGGAACTTGATATTCCTCGTTACTTCTGCATCGACAAACAATGTAGCAATAGCATTGAGGCGCTCTTGTGATATGGGTTATAGCACAACATTTTTTAATTCCGCATAATATCGAAAATGAACGCTTAGCTTAACATTCTGTTGCTGCAGAAATACGCAGAGAAATGTTTACGTTCGATATACCGACTGACCCTCAGTTTCTATGATACAGCATTGCGCACATGTTAACTGCTCAAATTGATTGGATTTCCAATCATCGTAGGTGTGCAACAAAATGTTGACATTCAACTTCTTATAAATCTCTGTCGATTGACGAACTGCAGATAGCGTGATTTTTATCCGATCTCAGCATGGTCCATCGTTCACTTTTGGTGGGACTCAAAAATAAAGAAAACCTAGTACAGACATACGCCGAAAAAAGAGACTTCGTAAAAACATTGAACAAGGTACCGCCCCACAGTGGTTCAGAACGGCCGAATCCCTGGCCAAAAGTCGAAAAATGAAGGTTGTATCGATGTTTTTGAAATGGATCCTTGTAGAGGGGGGTGTGGGGCATTCAGATCGCATAAGCCGAGGTCAAAATATTGTATATCTGCTTTCCTGTGACAGTCGAAAGTTGCCTCTCTTAGGAACACGCGCGCGACACTCCACTGCTCAGTTTTACTGTGCTCCACAAAATAGTGAATAAGTTTACAACGACTTGTCCGATTCCAATTTTCCAAAATAGACAATGTTAATAAAGGTATGTAGAAAAACTTTATGTACTTCAATGTATGACGCTTAAGCTGGCAGACAGATTTAGCAGATGCGCACCACCTGAACCCAGTACACTTTTAGCGTGACTGTATGCGCTCGGGTCGTAGCGTAGCAAGGCAGCATAAGGCCGACCCTCACCACTTACCCGCTCGTGAATGAGCCGAATATATCTGACTGCCGGAAATAATGTTTCTTTGTTGCTTAACAACAACCATCACCGGGATGAATCATGAGTCGATCGTTTCGTCTATTTATATAGAGTAAGCATGTAAATCGTCAAGTCGCAATTATCATGCGTGTTGACGGCAGACGACTTTAAACAAAGATTTTGTTCGAGTATGAAATCCCGAATGGCGGATAACTTTTTTTGTTCTTAATTTAAAAAAGCCGTCACCGGGATGAAACAAAGGGAGATCAATTCGGCCAATTATATAAAATAAACACGTAAATAGAAAAAGTCGCTCCTGTCATGCGTGTTGGCAGCAGACGACCCTTTTCGAGATTTTTCGTGCGAGTAAGGAGGCGCGATACGCGAATAACTATTTTTTAATTGACTCAAAAAAGTCGTCACTGGAATAAATCATAGGTCAATCGATTCGTCTAATTATAAACAATAAGCAGCTGAATTGAAAAAGTAGCTGCTGTCATGCAGGTTGGCAGCAGACGACCTTTTGTGTATTTAGTCGTGCGGCCAGCACGATCTTTTTCACGGAGAACTATTTATGTTTGTTAATCAACAAATGCCGTCACCGGGATAAACCATAGGTCGATCGATTCGTCCTATTATCAAGAAGAAAGATTTAAATAAAAAAAAGTAGCTGCTGTCATGCAGGTTGGCAGCAGGCGCCCTTTTGTGAAGTTGATCGTGCTGCCAGCACGACCCGATTCGCGGATAACTATTTATTTTTGTTATTAAACAAAAGCCGTCACCGGAATCAAACATAGGTGGATCGATTCGGCCAATTATATAGAATAAGCAAGTATATAGAAAAAGTTGCGACTGACATGCGTGTTAGAAGCAGCCGGCCTTTTCTGAGATTTTTCGTGCGAGGGAGGAGGCATGATTCACGAATAACAATTTTTAATGAATCAAAAAAGTCGTCACCGCGATAAATCATAGATCGATCAATTCGTCTTATCATAAAAAATAAGCAGCTAAATAAAAAAAAAAGTAGAGTCTATCATGCGTGTTGGCAGCAGACGAGGTTTTGTGAATTTTTTTTGCAAGTTAGAAGGACCGATTCGCGAATAACAATTTTTCAGGTAATTCAGGAAGTTGTCCCCGGGATAAAACATAGAGCGATCGGTTCAGCGTATCATAAAGAATGAGCATGTGAAAAGAAGTCGCTGTTGCATTGCTGTTGGCAGCAGCCGGCCCTGTGAATTGTATCGTGCCGGTAACGCGACCCGATTCGCGATAAATTAAGATCAATATATTATTTTTGCGAATACAAAATTTTTCAATGCAATGTTACTCACTCATCAAAGTTTCAAGTAATCCATTAATACAACAGTTTCGAAAGTAGGTCACTTATGTCGTTCACTGCACAACAATATTTGTTCAACAATGTATAATATCCGATAAGTTATTGTATCCTCGACCTAAGCACGACAAGAATCAGCATGTTTTCACGAAGCATTCGATGAAGAAAGACAAGACTACCTTCGATCACAGCGAGCAGCAAGTCGCAGCTATGACTGGTTCAACTACGTTGTTACTATTAACAGAAACCTTTATTGCTCTTATGACTCTATCCCTATCTCTGCAAATGAACATTTTCTACGTCGCGTACATTGTCTTTATACGAGAAAGAACCCAATCGTAATTTTTTTCTGGTAGGCGATTATATTCGGAGAAAACGTCACAATATTTTGGGAGAAACGAAAGGACGCAGATTGGTATTTTTTTAATCCAACCGACTGATTGGTTTTCAGTGGCTGGGATTGAAAACGTGGTGTGTGTTTCGATGTTTGCTCAGAATATAATCCGCCTATGAGGTTTAATCTGAAACGTGAGGTACATTGATATAAGACTGCGTGTTCCACTGTAAGGGTTAATCGTTAATACATTTATGGTCGGTGGGCCATAAATGTAAAGGACGTATGGCCCATGCCCTAGGTTCAAAAACAAAAAAACCAAGAAAGTCTGCTCCGTTACGTTTTTTACGTGCATATACTGCTTATCTCTCTACACCCATAACCGGAAAATCATGTAGACAATGTTCATTTGCAATGATGAGGGTAGCGAAATACGGGCGAGAAGGTTGTCTGTTAATGGTAAAGAAATAGTAGCACCAGTCATAGAGTGCGACTTGCTGCGCGTTATTATATAAAATAGCCTTGTCTACGATGTTCGAACGCTTTGTTGAAACCATGCTATTTCTTTTCGTGTTTTTATTAACAACGCAAAAACTTTTCGGTATATGATGAATTTTGTTGAACGTTTTATATTGTGATAAAGTGAAATGCATTAGTGAGCTACTGTCAAAACTGATGTATCAGTGGATGACATTCGACACTGCTAAGTGAGTATCATTCTGGCGAACCGTACTTCTTCTTAAATCAAGTAAATTGGTGTTAATTTAAATTAATTCAAAAATGGCGCGAAACGCAAACAGCACTTGCAATTTTTTTCTCTCGAAGAAAATGAGCGTTTGAGATTAGTTTTTTTTATGGATCTTCACTCATAAAATAAAATGACAAAGAGCTTCAATCCTGGCCCCAATGGTGCAGACGCATGATAAGAAAATGAGCATAAATTAATTAACAAAAAAAATCTATCTGCATAACCGGCCACTCTACTCGCACGAAATATCTCATAAAAGGTCGTCCGCTGCCATCACGTATAGCATTAGTGACTTGTACTATTTACAGGGTTATTCTTTACGAATAGACAAATCCATTAATCTACGATTTATGGCGTTGACGACTTCTCTTAATGAATTAACAAATTGTTATTCGCAAAGAAAGCCTCTCTACTTGCATGATAAATCTCATAAAAGGTCGTCTTCTGCCAACACGCATGACAATAGCGACTTTATATATTTATATATTAAATATTAATTTACTTGGCTTTATATATTTATATATTATATATTAATTGAAAAAAAAAGTTATCGGTCAACAGGGACGCACTGCTCGTACGATTAAACTTATAAAAGACCGTCTGCTGCCAGCCTCCATGACAGCAGCAACTTCTTCGATTTCGCTGCTTATTGTTTATAATGAGACGGATCGATCGACCTACGATTTATCCCAGGGACGACTTTTTTTCATTGATTAAAAAAATGTTATTCCTGAATCGCGCCGCCTCCCTCTCACGAAGAATCTCGAAAAAGGTCATCTACTGCCAACACGCATGACAGTAGCGACTTTTTCCATTTACCTGCTTATTCTATATAATTGGCCGAATGGATCCCCATATGTTTCATCCCGGTGACGCCATTTGTTGATTAACTAAAATAAATAGTTCTCCGCGAATCGAGCTATACTAAATTCACAAAAAGTCGTCTGCTGCCAACCTGCATGACAGCAACTACTTTTTCAATTCAGCTGCTCATTGTTTATAATAAGACTAATCGATTGACCTATGATTTTTCCCGGTGACGACTTTTTTGAAGTAATTAAAAAATTGTTATTCGCGAATCGTGCCTCCATACTCGCACGAAAAATGTAACATAACGCCGTCTGCTGCTAACCCGCATGAAAGTAGCGACTTTTTATATTTACGTGCTTATTCTATATACTTGGCCGAATCGATTCCCCTATGCTTTATCTTGGTGACGAATTTTTTAAATTAATTAAAAAATTGTTATTCGTGAATCGCGCCTCCATACACGCACGAATTTTTTTACAAAAGGCCGTCTGCTGCCAACCCGCATAACAGTAGCGACTTTTCATATTTACGTGCTTATTCTATATACTTGGCCGAATCGATCCCCCTATGTTTCAACCCGGTGGCGGCTTTTGTTAATTAAGAACAAGAAAAGTTATCCGTTATTCGGGTCTCCGTACTTGAACAAAATTTTTGTTCAAAGTCGTCTGCCGTCAACACGCTCGACAATTGCGACGTGACGATTTCATGCTTACTCTTTATTAATAGACGAAACGATCGACTCATGATTCATTCCGGTGACGGTTGCTGTTACGCAACAAAAAAAAACATTATTCCCACCAGTCAGATATATTCGGCTCATTCACGAGCGGGTAAGTGGTAAGTGGTAAGGGATAGGCCCTATGCCGCCTTGCTACGCTACGACCCGCGCGCGTAGTGGGTTCGGGCAGCGCGCGTCAGCTAGGTCTGTCAACCAGCTTCAGCGTCATATTTATGCTCGAAAATGTTTATCGTTATTCATGAAACGTTATGCTAACGGTGGTCAGGATTTTCATGTTTTCGCTTTTTTAAAAATACATGTGTGATGTTACAAAAAAATGTTGACAAGTTTGAACGCTGACGTGGACAGGGAAATGTTTGTTGAACTATCTTTTAATGAAATGTACAAGAATTAGGTGCTCGAAAGTTGCCCATTTTGAATAATAAGAATTTTAGTGTTACCGTGCATACTGTCGTGCGCGTTACGCACTGTGACTGATGGTGATGCTATGCTCAACTTTCTATACCTGAGGCTTAAAAAGGCCCAGGTATGGAGGGTTCTTCGTAGATATTTTCCATCTCTTTGCAAGTATTCTGGGCATAAATACGTTATATGATTGGAGCGGTATAACATTATGAATAAAGATTTAAAATAACATTCCAACCGTAGTGGCCATTTTTACAAACATATCGAAATATATCAGTTCATGAACAACAAACACAATTTGTAAAACATTTTAATGTTGTTTTTCAATCGATTGTTTATTACTGTAGGATTGCTTATAACTTTTTCAATCATTTTTAAAGAACAGTAGAACAGTAAAGTGTAGTACATTAGTAACATTAAAGTTACGCACAATATATACAACGTTTAAAATTTTAATAGGACATGCATGCAAACAAATCATTTGTACACGCAGACAAATATTCTTGGCACTGGAGCACATTAATGGAGCTCGAAATTTGATAAACAAGTAGAGGTTTTCGATTTTTTTTTACTGAATCGGAAGGATATCCTTTCGCAATTTCAATCGATGAAAGAAATTTTTTAAATAAATCTTCTATTTGCAATGAAGAAAAAATGGCAGGATAGCCGCAGAATTCTGGAGCGCTTTTATGCCGTTCATAAAGAATGGCTTGACAAGGACGTAACTATTACGGTTAGTCTATTTTCATATTTCTTATATCATAAAATATTTTTACTTGAACATTTTTTCACTTTCTAGCTGACGTTATTGTGACTTATTGTAGAATGCTGATTTCAAAAACATGGATGCACCCACTCCTAATTCTGACACATCAGGATCTGATTGAAGCCACAAATTTGGTAGACCCTCATTAGACTTTTCATCTTCCAACGAACGGAATAAGCGCCGAAAAGTATATGATCTTCGGAAATCAACAAGTCCAAGGGCATTGGCATTCGCAACGGAAATGCATCTTCGTTCTTCTGGGTCCCACGCTGCAGCAAAGGTGCTCAAGGATATTACAACCGCTTCTCCTATGCGAGCCTCTCGGTATCAGATAGCATTCGCACAAGGTTATAGACCAGTACGTCAATAAATTAGCGCAGATGTTGCTTTGAACTTAATAATAAGCGGTAAAATGACGAAAGGAACATAAAAAATGGTCCGGGAATTAACGAATGATAACAGCGACGTCTCGGTTTATCCCAGTTATAAAATATTAGCTGATACATCTCGTTGTTACCCCCCATAGTGTTCAATAAGTATAACGGAAACAAGCGCGAAAGTATCATTGCAGGCTCTACTAGATCATACCACAGCTCGATTGGTTCAAGTACAATCTGATGTCATAAAAACACTCGATAGTTCCTTGACGAATAATGTCAAATTAATTTTGATGTGGGGAGGCGATGGTTCGTCGTCGCAGCAGTATAAGCAAAAATTTGACGAAAGCGACAGCTCTAACGCTCATGTACTTTTTACGTCCGTGGTTCCGTTGCAAATGCTAGCTTCAGACGACCAATCTGAGCTGCAACTTGTCGATTGGAAGAACCCAAGGCCTTTTTCACCCCGTTACTACCGACCGTTGAGATTGCATATTTGGAAAGAAATCGTGCGGTCAACCGTTCATAAAAAAAATATCGTTGATAAGCAGATAGCATCTCTCGTCACATTTAATAAAGTAACCGAGGGTATTAACGTTGAAGTAAAATGTAAATTATCGTTTACAATGATAGATGGAAACGTGAGAAGTGCTATTACTGACACTAAATCCGCACAAAGATGTTATTTGTGTAATTTGACGTCACAAAATTTCAACAATTTACAATTGGTTGAACAAACAGAATGTGACAGCTCTAAACTGAATTTTGGAGTTTCTTCCTTACACGCGTGGATGAGATTTATGGAATGGATACTTAATATTGCACATTAATTAAACGCCGGGACCAGTAAATGGCAGACCCGATCAGTCGATGAAAAGAAAGCAGTTAGCGATCATAAGGAAAAAACCCAAAATAAATTTAAAGCTGCTTTAGGTTTAAATATTGACATGCTCAAGCAAGGATTTGGCAGTACAAACGACGGCAATACAGCCCGACGTTTTTTTGAGAATGTTGCCTTAACAGCAGACATTTTGAATTTGGACGAAAAATGCATAGCAAGTTACAAAGTAATTTTGCAGACAATGGCGAGCGGTTTCGTTGTACATATCGACAAGTTCGGGATTTATTACTTAGACGTCGCGAAATGATATGTAGAGTATGTTCTGGCACCCGATGTCCTGGCACCCGATGCCAACATCGGTACATACCGTTTCAATTCATGGCTACGCGATAATAGAAATGGGTGCCTTACCAATCGGACAACTCTCCGAGGATGGTTAAGAAGCTAGGAACAAGGACATTCGTCGGTACCGCGAAAATTTTGCTCGAAAATGTATTCGAGAGAAGACAATGTCTGATATTTTTCGTCGGCTACTTGCATCCTCGGACCCACTCATAAAATTTTTTCAAAAATTGAAAATAAAAAATAGTGCACAATTACCCTCTGATGTAATAGAACTTCTACTGGCAACACCAGAAGGTAATGTCACAAATAGTAGCTCACCGTTAGCAGAAACCGATATATGTACGACGGATCCATCTGACCCAGATTATGATTTTTAATTAATCTAATGTATTGTATGTAATTATGTTTGTGAGATCAAATAAACATTTGATCGACGTTTGGCCAGGGATTAGGCCGTTCTGAACCACTGTGCACCGGCGCTTTACCGACACGAAAAAGTTTCTATAACTGCAACAGATAGCGTTGTCACCTATGTTTGCGCCGAACGTCGTCCAGTGCCTTCACCAAGGAGACTATAGGGAACGAGTCCAATCTAAGTATTCTGGTGCGTCTGTAAAAGTGAAACCAAATTGGGTTCCGCATAAGCAGCGCTGGGGAAGTTAGTCATTATATGCTAATATACATGTATGTTTTGCGCATAGGTTATCGGCTGTCTGCGTTGTTATTAGCTGCCGCATAAGCTGAAAATTTCAATTGTCTTAACCTTCATTTATTTTATAAATAAATTTCGTGTAGCTGTACTAGTGCCTTAAGATGTTTCTCCATTTATGTCGTAGTGCAATAACCCACCTAATTATGAAAAATGTCCCTAAAAAATGCTATAACAATTTATATCCGTAAATATAAATTCCATTCAAATGTGGTCAGGGGGCCGAGATTATAGTGTGTAACGTACGTAGAAAATGTCAGCGACTGGGATATGCGAGTGTAAATTGCAACCTCACATACCACTGCGTCAAGTGTAGTGCTTCACACGATAACGGCAAACGCAATTTAAAAAACCCATCAAATAAACAGCTCCACCGCTGTGCAAATTGCAATAACCTAGATCATCCAGTGAACTATAAGTGATGCCTATACTACAAGGTCGTATACAAACGCTCACAAAGTGAGAGACATTCAATAACGACAACTCATCAGAAGAATTGGAGCGATACACCCGAAAGTCATATCGGAAATATCCTTTGCATAAGCTATATCACCATTCGCAGCGACGCTAGCAACACAGAGATTCGCTACGTAGCACAGTGGTCCAGAACGGCCTAATCCCTGGCCAAAAGTCGAAAAGTGAGAATAATATATCAAACATTTCTACTATCAGGTTTTTGGGGCCGCTGATTATGAATTTGATTTCAAAATTATGCAATTCAAAATGGCGGACCAAAAATGGCGGACATTTTGAAAAAATAATTACTTTATCGGTCCGAAAATTTGCACCGTTGGGTTTTCTGGGTCATTTATTGCAAATTTGATATCAAAATGATGAAATTCAAAATGGCGGACATTGTGGAAAATAATCTCTTTATCGGTCCGAAAATTGGCATCATTGGGTTTTCGGGGTCGCTGATTACGAATTTGATATAAGATTAATGACATTTGAAATTCCAAAATGAAGAACAATTTTGTAGAATATATTACATACAATTACAATAATTACATACAAGACCTTAGATTAATTAAAAATCATAATCTGGGTCAGATAGATCCGTCGTACATGTATCAGTTTCTGCTAACGGTGAGCTACTATTTGTTACATTACCTTCTGGTGTTGTCAGTAGAAGTTCTATTACATCAGAGGGTAATGGTGTACTATTATTAATTTTAAATTGTTGATGAATTGTTATGAGTGGGGTCCGAGGATGCAAGAAGCCGACGAACAACGTCAGACATTGTTTTCTCTCGCGTACATTTTCGAGCACAATTTTCACAATACCGACGTACGAGGGTGGGGTGAAAAGTTTCCGGCCTGACCAAGAGATGGTGCCACTAGGTCTAGTTTTGGAGCGGCGTCCTACAGTACCATTCCTACCGAGCTTGTATGTACAGTTTCAGCCCAATCGCTACGTTATTTTGCGTTTGAGAGCACATTGCGCGAGACGCTTCCGTTGTTTTCGAAAAATGGAAAAATTGGAAAAACGTGCTGTCATCAAATACTTCCATTTGAAAGGTTTTACACCAAAACAAATAAAAGAAGAGATGGATTCAACACTAGGAACCTCCTCCCCATCATATTCAACTATTAAGCAGTGGGTTTCTGAATTTAAAATGGGTTGTGTGAGCACCTCTGACGAGCCTCGCTCAGGACGGCCCGTTGAAGTCACAACTTCAGAGATGATTGACAAAATCCATAAAATAGTGTTGGAAGACCGCAGGTTGAAAGTGCGTGGATAGCTGAGACCTGTAGGATATCAGCTGAACGTGTGCGAAATATTTTGCACAACCATTTGAGCATGGAAAAGCTGTGTGCAAGGTGGGTGCCGCGTTTGCTAACGCTCGACCAAAAACTGCTTCGAAAAACCATTTCTACCGACAATTTGGCGCTGTATAGGCGTAATACAAACGAATTTTTGCGTCGATTCATAACTGTTGATGAGACATGGATCCACCACTACACTCCTGAAAAATATTTAAGAGCAACGAAGAAGTTATCGAAGCTGTAAATCAGTATTTTGAGGAGCTTGACGAATCTACGTTTAAAACTGGTATAACTAAATTAGAATACCGTTATGAGAAATGTATCAGTGTTGATGGAGATTATGTTGAAAAATAAAGCAAAAAAAAATTTTTAAACATCGTTTTTCTTGGTCAGGCCGGAAACTTTTCACCCCACCCTCATATGTCCTTGTTCTGAGCTACTTAAGCGTCCTCGGAAAATTGTCCGATTGGTAAGGCACCCACAGGAATATAGCTCAAGATATCGTTTCGCGACGTCTGAGCAATAAACCCTAAACTTTTCGATATGTACAGCGAAACCGCTCGTCATTGTCTGCAATATTAATTTTCAACTTGTTATTAATTTTTCTTCCAAATTAAAAATTTCTGCCGTTAAGGCAACGTTCTCAAAAATACATCGGACTGTATTGCCGTCCTTTGTACGGCCAAATCCTTGCATAGGCATATCAATATTTAAACCTAAAGCAGCTTTAAATTTATTTGGGATTTTTTTCCTTACGATCGCTAACTGCTTTCTTTTCATCGACTGACCGCGCCTGCCATTTACTCGTCCCGTCATTTAATTTATATGCAATATGAAGCATCCATTCCATGAACCTTATCCACGCGTGTAAGGAAGAAATTCCAAAATTCAGTTTAGAGCTGTCACATTCTGTTTGTTCAACCAATGTAAACTGTTACAATTTTTCGGCGTCACATTACATAAATAACATCTTTGCGCAAATTTAGTGTCAGTAATAGCATTTCTCACCTTTTCATCTATCATTGTAAACGATCATTCATATTTTACTTCAACGTTAGTACCCTCCGTTACTGTATTGAATGTGACGGGAGATGCTATCTGCTTATCAACGATATTTTTTTCATCCACAGTTGTCTGTACGATCTCTTTCCAAAATTGCAATCTCAACAGTCTGCAGTAACGGGGTGAAGGCCTTGGGTTCTTCCAAACAACAAGTTGCAGCTCAGATTTGTCGCCTGAAGCTAGCATTTGCAACGGAACCACGGACGTAAAATATACATGAGCGTCAGAGCTGTCGCTTTCGTCAAATGCTTCTCCAAATATTTTATTATAATTTAAAAAAATGATATGGCTATTATAACATAAAATCATGTCACGATTATATATTTGTGGTACAGCATGTGTACCACACAACTACACGGGGAATGCTGTGCAACGACATGGCGTGCATGGTTAAGCAGAAAAGCTCGGCGAAGGATGTTGTCCTCCCTACTCCTCGACTCCCAAGTTCAAAAAATATTAAATTGGTCCATGCCTCCATCTTAGAAATATGAGCTGATCAGATAACACTAATCAGTGATGTACTCCTAGAGCATACGACACTTGAAATCTTATTTTATTTACATAATTCAAAGCGTTATATAGAAATATAAACTTGGTCGCATAACTATTACACATTGCATTAAATGTAATTAGTCACAAAGACTCGTCTTGCTTGGGAAAAAATATATATCTCTATTTTACTGTTGACATATATTTGATGGTTTGAAGCGAACAGTCGAATATTTATTGGCAGTGGATATAACGTAGTTCCGGCACCGAGACGCGAATTGAGTCGTTCGATATACACACCGATATATGACTGTTGCCCTATCCGAATCACACTAGCGTAACAGACAGCAGATTCCATCGCTAATAAACCCAGTGGTTGATACGACGCTTAAGATTTTTAATAATATATATATTAAAGTATATATGCGCACGTATATATATATACATACATATATATATATTAGGGTGTGCGGAAAAAATCGATACGTTTTTTTTCGGTTGCATCCACCAAAAAAAGGTGAATTAAGGTAAAAAAAGAAGAATCCTCGAAGGAGAGCTCAAAAAAAAATTATTTCGAACGGCGCATTGCATTTGAATACTTTCCATAAGAATAACACAGGAAAATATTGGCACTTCTGAACATCGTAGTAAAACTCTTCAGAAAAAAATCTCACAAAAATGTCATTAAGATATTCTGATAGAGAATTGAATTCCCTACAAAAAAAGTTCCTACGAACAATTAGCTTAGAACAACCGTTCAAGTGGTATCGCTGTCTGAAATTAAATTTTTTATTTAAGCGACGTGCGCGCCATGGCACACGCTGCGAGTGATTTTGCACTCGTAGTGCAAAATCACAAGCTTCACACTAAGGCCACGAACGGGAAACCGCTACATTTTCCCCTCATTTTGGCCTCAAATCAAGATCTGTCACTGCAACAAAATTTCATTCGTTATTGCAAAGTGAATCCTGTAGTAGGGGAGGCTGCCTCGAAAAAATTAGCTAGTCACTTGTGGTACTTTAACGAAAAAATTGTTGCTTTGTCGTTTTTTGACAATGCTGTGCCGATAAGTGTGAAGGCAAAAATGGTACAAGCTCTGCAATCTCAAGAAAAATCCAAAAATCCTTCCGAGTGAGTAATTGTTAAAAAAATGATTGGGGAATGGTGCTGAAAAAAGACATAAGCGATTTCGTCACTCAAGAATCCTTATTTATTTTCCAGCAATTCAATTTACCTCATGATTTTTTGAGAGTAAATATTGAATTATGGCCGGAAATGCCATTTATTTAAGTTGCTTACATTTTTTTAACGCAAAAGTCGTTAATAACGTAGCCGAACGTCGTGTCACTTTGATAGAAGCATATAACGGTTCATTAACAAAAAAACGAAGAGCAGCTACAATATTTATTGGGCGTAGTGCAAAATCATCGACAGAAATACCCTAATTGCAACAAACAGACTCTTAAGAAAAGGAACGATGATTATCAAGCATTATAATGTAAAAACAAATTATTTTATCTTATTAAACCAAATTAATTGAATAATACTTTTCGAAACACGATCAATGATGGACGTCGTTTCTTTTATATTTCTTGTTGTACTTCATTCTTTTTTGTATCAGAGAAATATTTTGAGAACGATTCCATGCAAATTGTATGTTAGAGCAGAACATTCTCTACAAAAAAAACCCCAAAAAGTTTTTTCGTAAAGCGAAAAATTCGATTTTTACAGCCTTTCGAATTATTTTGTTTTCTATTAATTCAATTTCAGACAGCGATTCCACTTGAACGGTTGTTCTGAGCTAATTTTTCGTAAAAACTTTTTCGTTGGGAATTCGTTTCTCCATGAGAGTATGTTAATGACATCTTTGTGTGATTTTTTCCTGACGCGTTGCACTACCACGTTCAGAAATCCCAATATTTTCCTGGGTTATTCTTATGGAAAATATTCAAATGCAATGCGCCATTCGAAATAATTTTTTTGTGAGCTCTCCTTCGAGGATTCTTCATTTTTTACCTTAATTCACCTTTTTTTGGTGGATGCAACCGAAAAAAAAAGTATCGATGTTTTTCCGCACACCCTAATATATATATATATATATATATATATATATATATATATATATATATATATATATATATATATATATGTATGTATGTATGTATGTATGTATGTATATATATATATATGTATGTGTATATATATATATATATATATATATATATATATATGTATGTGTATATATATATATATATATATATATATATATATATATATATATATATATATATATATATATATACTGGCGCAATAGTCATTTATCCAGACGGTAGGAACGGAACATTTTATGTCTTCCCGAGCTTTTTTTCTTAACCATGCATGCCAAGTCGTTGCACAGCTTTCCTAGTGTACTTGTGTGGTGCATACGTTGTACTGTTACATAATAGTGATATCAATTTTATGTTATAATAGTAATATGATTTTTCGCAATGAAAATAAAATATTTAGAAGCATATTATTCTTAAGGTTTAACAATTTCGTGTACAACATTTCGAGTAAACTGGCTTGGCTAATTAAAAAAAATGTTATCTAACTTTTTTGAACATTTGATTCAGTTTGAAAAATAGATTAAAATCTTCGTTTCAATCAAAATAAAAAATCATTTTAAGGAAAATCAAAATGTTTTCATAAGTCAAAATAAGATATAATGTTTTATGAGGGGATTTTTTTTATTACTTGGCGTTCATTTTTTACTTTAAAAATGTTTTATTATTAGACATGGGAACCCGTGATTCGAACGAGTTGGTATTCGTTTATATAATTATAGTAATAATTTTTCGATGATCAGCATTCATAACCGAACAAGAGATAAATTGGCTTTTTTCTCAAGTTTTCTTGGAGTCCATATGTAATTCTTTTAGATTCGACATTTGTTCTTCAATAATTAAATTGGAATTGAAGTTAGTCGTAATAAATATAGGAAAAAACACATTGTTTAAAAACGAAAGCGTCATCTTTTTTTAAATTGTGGCTAGTTTTTGCGTAATCGTATCATCGCGAAAAGTAATGGAATTTCTTTTAGGGTGATTTAAACTTGTACTGCCTGATTTCGAAATCCAACTAAAACACGTTCGCTATATTTTATGTTTTAGTTCCAAAGTAGTCTTTGAATTAAAACTCGAAACCTATTTGACAGATTTTAGTCTATATTTAAAATTATGCTTTTTGATTATTTTTTTTCTCCAGAAATGAAGTTTATTATTTCATAAATTGAACTTTTCTTGTAAATTCCCGTTTTCGTCCAACAATTAGAAGAAAAAAAAAGTAATTTTCACTTCGAAAGCGCAACATTCACGAAATGGTGCCTGAAAACCGGAGGGTCTATCCTATAAGATGCTTTGGCACGATGCTTTGGCACGATGCTTGAGGTTGTTTGGTAGAATTGTTCAAACCTATATATCATTAGAATAACTGATGTTTTCAAACGTAATATAAGTATTCGGATATTGCCGATAGGATTTTTGTTTTCATTTCCTGAGTCCTAACGTATACCTTTGAGAGTTCTTTTGTATTGGCTTCCTCACTTGATCCCTTTCCTATCTCTCCCCACCCGCACTTTAGTAGTCTAACCCAACTCCTGTTGCGTCCACAACCGTCTTATGCTACACTAGACCGCATTTGCCGTGGGTACTGGAAAACTTTGGAAAACTCGTACCGATATAAACGGCCCCATAGTATCTGCAGGAAGGTCTCAGAAGTCTCAGAATTTTTCCGTCCACTGAATGATGTACCAGCCGTCGCACGGCTAAGCGGTCACCTCTCTGATTATTGAACATGCACAATACTGTTTCAGATAGTACATGTAAAAAATGGTGTGAGATATCAAGTTTTGTAATTTAATACTAATGTTGTCTAGGGTATCCTGCATACGTTCGTAAAACTTGAAATACATGGACCATCCCCGTTATCGAATTATTTCCCCTTGAAATTGGCAATCCTAACGCGCTGCATAGGACAAGCCTGGAAAACATCAAATTTCTGTCGATAGTGAGAAAATGACGACACGCACGCTCGTTAAAAACGGGGGAATGATAGATGGATGTTTTACGGTCGTTATGGGGAAAAGAGAATCACTTTCAACCTTAAAGTTTTCAATTTATGAGTGCCCAAAGTATGAAATACGTGATGAAGGGTGATCGGCCAAATTAGTCGACGCGGACGACGTGGCAACGTTTCGAACGCTGCGCGTTCCATGAATTGCTTTGTTAAAATTTTAGTCTTTATAAATTGTGTCCTTTATAGCGCAGCCGATTTCCCGATTGCCACATGTACGGATCGTATGATCTGATGCAGTGTGGGAGAATACGTATACACAAACTTTCTAAGCATTGGCATGTAACCTGGGCAGCTCTGCTAAAAGTTTGCTACCACAGACAAGACGACCGCTCTGAAACTTATTGTCAACTAATTACCTCTATCGTTTTCAATTTTTTTAATAGCACGACATTCTACGTATGTAGTTTGAAAATAGGTCAATTCAATAATTTTTCAAAATTATTGCTCATTCAAAAGCTTGAACGTACGTCTGCTTTTGAATGACGCTGTCTGGCATGTTCTACCTTACCTCGAAGGATCGGTGGAGCCGAACCCGAACCACCCATATATGTCGGTTTATTACCGGTTGTATAAAAACTTTGTATGAAAGAAGACTAATATATTTATTGTACTGAATGCAAAGTTACTGAATGTAAGTATTTTGTAAATAGAAAATAAACTATACTTCCTGTAGATTCGTTTGCCATACTAGTAAAAAAGTACACTATCACGTTACCGCAGTGCGTCTAACAAATGCACGCGCATGCCTCTTGATTAGAGTGCAACGTTATCACACGTTTGAATGTGAAAACTGCTATTCTAAGGCCGAACCTAGAATCCTTTTACTAGGGGATGAATGCTCATACCGGTATTCCGTCAACAATATTTCTTTTGGAAGCCATTTCGATATATGTAAAAAGGTTAGCAATGTAGAGTTACTTACCGACGGGAAGCTTCTATTGATGCCAAAGATCATTGATTATACCAACAGACGCCTTTATTTTCGCGGTATGAACGACGAATCTTATATCCACGGCTTGGCGATTGGAAGGTCAGTTAACCAACAACCTTTTCGTACTCGTGATTAAACATCCAAAAGGAATTACGGGTACGGATCTTGTTCCGATCCATCCATTGACAACACAACAAGCGACGCACGAATCGCATTATGTCCGTCGCTTGTCGCACTTGCGATTAGATACAATACTGTTGTATTTCATAATCTCCTTTGCGAAATTTAAACCCATATAGCTCTTCATAAGTGAAACGCATTTTTTCATTTTTGTCTTTAGTAGCGTTTCCAAAAGCGAGATGGTATTATGTTTTTTAAAACTGGTTGCTAAGTGTTACTTTTGTTAAGGGGTAACACCACTCTAGCGGCCGAAAAAAAGGCCTAACTTTGACGATTTTTTTTGGCATATAATAAAAAGAACGGGAATTCTTTTTAGAGGAATTATTCAGCATATATTTATGTATAGACATTTTTTTATTATTATCTTTGTACAAAATGGCGGCGAGAGAGATGAGCTTTAAAATTATCTTTAAAAAAAAAATTTCGGTAGCAGACCAATTTTTTGTGAAGTATAAGATCAGGCACGAAAAACCAGGGAAAAATGTAATCTACATACTATTGGCTATAGAAGTACGTAGGGATTTTTTATTCAAGCAAATTTTGTAAAAATGGTACAATTTGGACGAAAAAATTGATTTTTTTCCTAAAAAAAAAATAACCAGTAAATTGGTGATGAAATAAAAAGTTTACATTGAATCGAAAAACTCCTACGTACTTGTATAAAGGAGGTAATTATGAAGCTACTATCAAAATTTCAAATTGATCCATGCAACCATGTTGGAGTAGTTTTCGCTAAGGTTGTCAAAAGTGGTTTCGGGAAAAACGCGTTTTTATAGTGTTCAAGCATTGTTTAAGCAATATTTAAAAAAAACAATTTTTTTCAAAATCCTAGAGTGGTGTAACCCCTCAAGTTTTCAAAAAGCCAATAGTTAAACATTTTCTCAAACCCGACATAAAATAATGGAGGCATAACTCTTTTTAAACGATCATCAAGCGGAAACCTCTGTGTCTACTATGGAAAAATATGGCTGAACGAAAATATAGGACAACTCCATGTTGTATCATAGTAAAAATGGTCACACGTATAATCGCACACATATTTTGTGCTGTAAAAAATGGAACGGTCTTTAATTACAGAGTAACCAAATGAGCATAAAAATTATTGTTGTAGTTTTCAGGGTTCCGTAGCTATAGATGCATAAGTCCACCATGAGCATTCTTCGTTTCGTATGCTTGTCTGACACAACTGTAGATCCTACAGTTTACCATCTCGATATTTTGGAGGTGCAAACAATCGTCGCAATCTTCTGTTCGATAATTAATTCGAAAATAATTTTTATTCTGTTTTTCCTTATACTGGAATAGACTAGCAATAAAAACGAAAAATCTCTGAAACCGTGGAATCAGGTATCATTGGGTAAAGCACCTATCTTGCGGTATTATTGTATTCTTTTTGCGCCTTGCCAAATGCTTTGACACCCCAAAATCGCTATCAGAGCTCCGCACCCCACCCCCTCTCTCTCTCTAGGATATTTTAATCTTTTTCTTTAAAATTATGTGAAAGAGATATGCGTTTGCAACACGCAAATCCTTGTTGAAAAAATACAGAACAATAGCATTTAGTGAGTTCTTTTGAGGAAAA
This sequence comes from Ophion obscuratus, assembly GCA_964007375.1. Classification (NCBI taxonomy): domain Eukaryota; kingdom Metazoa; phylum Arthropoda; class Insecta; order Hymenoptera; family Ichneumonidae; genus Ophion; species Ophion obscuratus. Next base: position 8,378,962 of record OZ023317.1, read on the forward strand.
TTATGCTAGTTGTGTGAAATAATTAGTTTTAAGAAAAATAAAAGGAGAAAATGACTCCAACGATATTCAATTGAATATTAGTTGTTTAATAAACCATCAATGAATTCATACATTTGTCGAAAGTAAGGTTTAATTCAATTCTATACTTCAGTATATGCATGATAAGCAGAACACTGTGTTCATTCGAAATTCATTCTATCCCTATTTTTATCAATGCATATTCTGTTCTTAATATCACTACATTCCCCACAATAAAATTGTTATCTTTGAAAAAAGACCAAAAAAGTATCATGTTTAGATGTTCTATCTTTCCAATGGAAAAACAAATTTGGTTAAGATTTTCAAATACTTGATATATCGAAAAGAAAAAAAGAACCATGTACGATAACGTAACAAGCACACTTTGTTCATTCTTCTGGCAAAGACTCAACTAATAAAAATCATCTTTGAATGCAATTACATGTACCAGTATATATAGCTATGATTATACGAAAAACGTATGTACAATATAACTTCGGATTTAGGATAATTTAAGTTAGGTACAATGAATTTACTAGAAAAAATCCATTTGAGTCATTTATATTGAGAATCACAATTAATGAATGACAATATTGGAATAAAAACACTTTAATTTCAAACCGGTCACAGTAATATTTGCTTTTTTCATTGACTAATGTCACATACTTTCAGATATATAAGACGATCTACTTTGGCTAAAGCATAAAGCTTAAGATCTACTTTGACTAGAGCATAAAAGGTTATTAGTATTCAGAAATATTATTGGTTGGTTGGTCTCTAATCGCAATGCCGGAAAATTATGCATAATCTATAACTTGTAAAATAGTTCAGACACTAAAACCATTTGATTTACAATACAGCACTTTTGAATACCGTACAAGAAAAACACGTTTCATATATGGATGCCTGTGCCACTGAACACTGTAAATTAACAAAAAATCCACCATAGTATGTACACAGTTCACACATTCGAAAGAAGGTCGATTCCTCCTTGTTATTCTTGCAACGTGCAAACTCAACTGGTACTAATTCTTCAGTCCAAGTAGGTAGCACCGTTTGCGACAGCTTCCATCTAACTGAGCCACCCTTTCAACGCAGGAGTGTGCATACCAGATGGCTCTCCGGAGCTTTCCTGACCAATCACAAGGAAGCGGATCCTTCCTTCAATCTCTCCAACGCTTTTAACCCTCCAGGGTAGATATACGTCGGGAGACCCAAGCGTCCAATCTAAGGCGCTCTTTTCTGCAAGCCTTTTGCTGGTTCAATATTTCAAACCCCAAATTGCTGAGGGTGCTTTGTATTAAAGTTTTCTGGTGACAGTAAAAAAATTGACCCTGCCTCTCTTCCAATTTCTGTTTGAAAGGATTTTCATCCGTGTTCAAATATTCATTCCAAACGCTCTGTCGGTACATGAACATTGTTACTATTAATATTATAATATTTCATTAATAATGCACACATATGCTATTTCATTGTGGGTTGCCTGATGGACATTTGGATAAGGATGGTCAGTACTTTCCCATCGTTGGAAGCCCTTTTTGGGCGGAGCCCTTTTTTTATCGACTTAGGGGTGAGTTACCCCTTTTCAGTAAGGGGTTAAAAGAATAAAGGCATGGGGTCGCTTTGTGTAACCGAAACATCCATAGGGCGTGATTTTCAGAACCATACGAGGGTGAACATAAAAGTAGACGACGAACAAAAATATTGCAAGGGACCGCATAATATGTTATTAGTGGAAAAAATGTAGAAAGTTTACATAACTCTGTTTGGCGTATGTATGCACGCATGATTTCTTAGAAAACAACCGCTCACAAATTACACACCTGTCATGTCTGCATCGTGACAACATGCGAGATAATTTTTTTATGATAATCTTGCATGATCGCTTCGTTTTATTTAACCCATTAATGGATCATGGATAAAAAAGAGACAAAAGTATCCGGCTGACGTGTTCGCTGATTCGTTCATAAAACATTGAAAATAAGAGTTCCAACCAGATAGCGCTGTAGTCGTTTGATTCCCGGTTAGCTCCCTGTAGGCCTATTCTGCAACTCGTGACCACGGTCTTACATACAGGTCTTGAAACTCGCTCAAAATTTTAGTGGTGGGGGATGGCCTCTTATAGATGCGCCGACTGTTTCAACTTGTGACCACGAGGATCGCTGCTATAGAGTGATGCAGGCTGTGTGAGAGAGACGGAAATAGATTTCAAAAGTAAACAAAACCGAACATAACCGCTGATTCACGCGACGTGCTCTACTTGTAAACTTGTAAAAACGGTGATATTAAAAAAAATCTATTTTTTTAAGGACAATAAAACCTGCAATTTATGGAATGATTGAAATAATTTTTTTCGCCTTGGAGCCGGGAATCTGAAAAAAATTAAAAATTATTGGGCTCATTACAATAAATACTTTCCAGGCTGGAAAACATAAAACAAAGTTAGTGAATTATTTTTATTTATCCTACTCGAGAATCCTTCGCTTAAGAGGGAATGATACCTCATCGCGGTCGGTATGGTAGAACAATTACAGATTCCCAAAAATCTCAAAAACGGCTCTTCAGATCCCGTCAAAACTTTGCCAAATGACGTCAAATGGATAAACGAACAGCTGTCTTCCCCTCAAATTTTCTGAATTTGAGAAAGAAAATGTAGATTGGCTTTGCATGCCGCAAAGGTTCGACATTCTTCGGAAGAATTGCTGCAGTGTCGCCATTTTGTAATATTTTCGGATAAAAATTTCAAGCAATATACTTAAGTATCTGCTCAATAAATACCGCAAGTATTATTTGTTTATCACATTTCCTTCCGGAAAAAAAATATTAAAAAATACGCTTCCTGTAAGGCCGCTACAGTGGTGTTACCCCTTACAGTCTTCATATAATTTCCGAGATTTTCCCGTGATCGTAATTAAAGTGATGAAATATTCGGAGACATTCGGAGAAACTCGGATGTTTGCGTAAAAATAATTGTCCGCAAAACTCCGAATTCTTCATATTTGTTCCAATTCATAGAAAAATTCGGAAGAAATCGGAGTTTTTCGGAAAAAAAATTGCACTAGGGGCGCGGGATCCTATTATTCTATAATCCTATATTATTACTATTAATTCTTATTTGATTAGTTATTTTTATTAGTTATCATCATTCACTTTTTTTATTTTTTTTAACTTCCACCTGTACAGGGTTCTTCCCCCTTGATACATACCCCATATTCCAGTTTATATCCCCACCTTGCGGCCGCAGCCGACTTCCCCCTCTGTATTGCATTCACCATGATATTTCTGCCATGGGTATAGGGAAACTGCGGAAAACTTATACCAATACAGCCGGTCCCGAGTTCGCTTCCCAGTCTCGGAGCTAGTCGCGCTTCGTCGACAAATAACTCAGAGACTACAGTCACACTCACATGACACACACCAGTAATCATTATTTTAATTAGTTATCTTTTAGTGTCGAAAAATTTTTCGCGGACTCTGACCGCTTATTTTATTAGTTTATACGTTAATTTAAATATAATAATAAATCTAAATGACAACTTATTTATCTTCGAAAAAATTGTTTGCGCTTTACTCACACCCGTCCCTATGCCAAATAAATTGTAATTCATTAAAGTAAGCGGAAATTTATTTAGCCATAAAGCATTATGATAATGCTTTATCGCTTGATGAAAGTCTATGAGCGTATAGTATATGAAAGTATTTGATTAATTATTGAATAAATATAATACGAATATAAATATATTTCCGCTCACATACTTTCATCAAGCGATAAAGCATTATCATAATGCTTTATCGCTTGATGAAAGTATATGAGCGGAAATATAGATATATTCGTATTATTATATTCATTCAATAACTAATCAAATAAGAGTTAATAGTAATAATAATTTTTAAATAGCACTCAACGCCGGGTCCGATCCCGCACCCCTGCGGACCGAAGCCAGGAACGCTACCAACGGGACCATCTCATCGCTTGTAAATATGTGCACTTTCTGGTACTTACCGCATACCGCCGCATACACTATGATAATGCTTTATCGCTTACTGAAAGTTTATGAGAATGATTATAATAATACGAATCTATTTCCGCTTACTTTTATGAATTACAATTTATTTGGCATAGGGACGGGTGTGAGTAAAGCGCGAAAAAATTTCAGAAGTAAAGTAAGTTGTAATTTAGATTTATTATTATATTTAAATTAACATATAAACTAATAAAATAAGCGATCAGAGTGCGCAATAAATTTTTTGACACTAAAAGATAACCTATTAAAATAATAATGATAACTAATAAAAATAACTAATCAAATAAGAATTAATAGTAATAATAATTTTAAGAGAAACACTAAGCGCGGGGAAAGATCCCGCGCCCCTAGTGCAATTTTTTTCCAAAAAACTCCGATTTTTATCGGAAAATTTTTCCGATTTTTTCCCGAATTTTTCTATGAATTGAAACAAATATGAAGAATTCGGAGTTTTGCGGACAATTGTTTTTACGCAAACATCCGAGTTTCTCCGAATTTTTCCGAACTTTTTATCATTTTTATTACAATCACGGAAAAATCTCGGAAATTATATGCATTCTTTAAGGGGTATCACCACTGTAATGGCCTTACAGGAAGCGTATTTTTTGATATTTTTTTTGGCGGAAGAAAATGTGATAAACAAATAATACTTGCGGTATTTATTGAGCATATATTTAAGTATATTGCTATACATTTTTCATCCGAAAATATTACAAAATGGCGACACTGCAGTAATTCTTCCGAAGCATGTCGAAGCTCTGTGGCACGCAGTATAACTGTGCCATTTTTAATCTATAAGAGTTTTCTTTTTTATTAAGTCTACATGAGTGTAGCTACTGAAACACGTAGGGGATTTTCGATAAGTTAATTAAAACAATATTTATTAAAAAATAACTGTCTTCAAAAAATTGAACATTTGTAGTCAAATACTCGTCAATTACTCAAAAATCAATATTTCTAAAATCCCCTACGTGGTTTACTTGCAACACTCATCTAGATTTAATTTAAAAAAAAATTATTTGGCCAGATTAAAATTGGCACAAGTTATACTGCGTGCCGCAGAGCACCATGCCTCTGCGGCACGGTGTTCGGACATGCTCCGAGGCATGTTCAACATGCCTCGGAAGAATTTGCTGCAGTGTCGCCATTTTGTAATATTTTCCCATACATTTTTTTGCAATATACTTCAATATATGCTTAATAATTACCCCAAGTATTATTTGTCTGAAACCCTTTGTGGCAGGCCGTTACAGTGGTGTTACCCCTTAAGGAAAATAATGTTTGCAAAAATGTAATAAGTTTTTTTTACGAAATTCTCTTTTTTTATCTATAAGTTTTCTCCGAATATCTCCGCAGCCTTTCATTCAATAGGAAAAAGAACTAAACAAGCATTGAAATCATCTAAGGGCCTCGCGCGTGCCGTCGCGTGACGTCACGCGCGAGTCGTGCTGAGATTGCTTTTTCCCTCGAAGCCGTCGTTTCGGCTTGGCCGCACATGAATAGCTAAAGTGAGAGTAAGTTCGAAATTTTCTGAATATAAAATGAAAAAAAAAAGTTGATTCACCGGGGATTGAACTCGGACCGTAACATCGTTAATCGGCCACGCTGCCAATTCAGCCACAACGCTCAATGCAGATAAAGAAACATTTATGATATACCCTTATCCATAATGTTTACTGTTGAAAAAAATGCCTAAACAATCGGGGCAAAGGCTCAAGATTTATTTTTGAACCTTCCACGGTCATTTCGGCGTTTTATTTTTCAACGCGTCTCGTCGTTAATTTTTTAACCCGCATTTTCGGCATAAACGAGCAACCGAGAGAAAACAATGATCTCGATACATGTTTTTCATATTGAAATTCATTTAATGCATATTCCAATCCGCAGTACGGCCACACATATATGTCGAGCTCGATCAGACGGAAAACCTCGCTCCGTTCGCGCATCGAGCGAGCACGATTTGCGAGGGGCAGAGACTTTTCCCCCTCCGAGCTATCCATTCGTGTTCACGCTGACTGCGATACCGACTCGAACGGTGATCACGGACTCGCGCGGCTACAAGGGAATCTGCAACCTCGACAGAGGCGATGATCACGAAATCATACTCCCGAACTCGCCGCCGCGATTTAGTGCCATTTACGAGGCACGCCGAAAAGGGCCGCGTTGTACATCTCCCTACTAATCTCTGATAATATGCCTCGTGCTTCTCTAGTGTCTGTGTATCATTTGACAAGATGAGGTTAGGCACGTTTTTAGCGCCAAACTGTAGAAGTCCAGTTACATGATGATTGCTTGAAGTTAGCTAGATCAGGCGAATTGAAGTAAGCCGTAAGTCGAGTTGCTTGACATCGCCTGAAGCTAGCCGGGTCAGGTGAATTGAAGTAAACCATAAGTCCGGTTGCTGGACCACCGCCTGACTCCAGCTTGATCAGGCAAATAAGGCCTTATTTGCCTTATCAAGCTGGAGGTGGCGGTGGTCCAGCTTAAGTAAGGCCTTCCTACTACAAGGTGATCAGGCGCAGATCAAATATCAGGCCAGCCTGACAATATTTCTACTCGGGATACTGTATACTTTATTACGTAGTACATACATTCGCAATGAAATACTATTACTAATTAATAATACAGGCTGAATTGCAATGAAACGTATCGCATTCCAAATGATTCATTTTCATTCAAATATCATACTGTATTCTTTATTAGGTAGTACATACATTCGCAATGAAATACTACTAGTAATTAATAATACAGGCTGAACTGCAATGAAAAGTATCGCATTCAAAATGATTCATTTTCATTGAAATATCATACTGTATACTTTATTACGTGGTACATTCATTCGCAATGAAATACTACTAGTATCTAATAATACAGCCTGAACTGCAATGAAACGTATCACATTCAAAATGATTCATTTCCATTGAAATATCATACTGTATTCTTTATTACGTAGTACATAAATTCGCAATGAAATACTACTAGTCATTAATAACACAGCCTGAACTGCAATGAGACGTATCGCATTCAAAATGATTCATTTTCATTGACATATCATACTGTATTCTTTATTACATAGTACATACATTCGCAATGAAATACTACTAGTAATTAATAATAGAGCCTGAACTGCAATGAGACGTATCGCATTCAAAATGGTTCATTTTAATTGACAAGTCACACTGTATTCTTTATTACGTAGTACATAAATTCGCAATGAAATACTACTAGTAATTAATAATACAGCGTGAACTGCAATGAGACGTATCGCATTCAGAATGATTCATTTTCGTTGGCAGTTACTGTATTCTTCATTACGTAGTACATACATTTTCAATGAAATACTACGAATAATGAATATAATACAGGCTCAACTGCAATGAAACGTATCGCATTCAAAATGATTCATTTTCATTGGCATTTTCATACTATATATACTATTCATAGGTATATGGTTCAACTTTATAATAATCCTATGAAGAATGCCAAATTTAACTGCATGAAAGTATTCTTTATACAGTATTTATATAGAACATGATCAAATTTGGTTCACATAAATAAGATCCTGATTACGCAATATACGAAACAGAAACACGAAAGGGAACTATGCATGCTATTTTATACGACGTAATACATTCGTGCATATACATTTATAACAAACAACGAAAACGGAAGGTACAATCATACATAGCATATACGAATAGCTTCACACATATAAACAACATATGTCGTATATCGCAATCCTACGCAATGGGGTGGTATCATTCATTCGCTATTAATTCGGATTGCAGTTCGATATTATAAACTCATCATCATCCGATACGATCCCCATCATAATACTCTGCAGATGTTTATGAAAAACAGGCATCAGAATCACGAACCAAAACGAAATAATTTTTTTTTCGTTTTCTATCAGACATTTTTAGCAGGGTGGGTTGGCAGCATGACGGGTTAACCATGCTTGCAGTTCGGGTTCGATCCCCGGTTAATCGATTTTTTATCTTTATTTTATATTTAAAAAAAATTGATCTCACTCTTGCCTCAGCTACTCTCACCTGTCCAGGCATTATTCATGATATTTAATTCATATATTTTGAATAAAAAAAAGACATTGCTACCTGGGATTGAACCCGCGTTGTCTACGCTCAGAGCCCGCACGCTCGTATCTCAACCGCGAGGCTCTCGAGACTGCGAACCTGCCTTACGTATACGGATTTATCCAACCTTTAAAAAAAATCGCTGCAGGACCAATTGCAGTTTTTATGACCCCAAAGTATTTTTGAAGCCAAAAGAAAATGATTTGTCCAAATTCCTAGAGTGGTTTTATCCTTTAAAGAATAGAAATTGATTTTTTGTTCCTTTTAAATGTATATCCCTCCTTAAAGAGTTAAACAAAATCTCGTACGTGTTAGCAAAAATCGGCAGCAAATTATGAAGCAACTCGTCCACTTCTTTAGTGTTCGCTATTTCAGTTTTCGCAATTTTGGACCATCGCTCGTTTCCCTATCTAAGATCTACACATTCGAAGTTTGTGTCCTCGATATATGGCTTTTTGCTATAGATCTCCGAAGTAACTTCCGTGGTGGCGCCGCGCAACGGCTGCCGGTGGCAAAACATGGATTCGCGCATGGCGGTTAAGTCAAACCGCCATAAACACGAAAGAACTAGGCTTGAGCAAGCATCATCGGTTGTAGATCTCACATTGTGAATGGAATGTGCTTGTAAGTAAAATAAATTAGTGTGATGGAACTAATAACGATTACTTGCGGATTTCAATGTATCCTCATGACTTTCTTTCGCCCTAAAAGCATATCTATAGGTATGTGACAAAGAGAATGTTAATGAAATTGCGTACATTGGCTGCACACAAATTTTTTTCTGTCGTACAACAACATTTCTGTTTACATTACTGTTTGCATCGGAAATTCATATAAAGGATGTTGTAATATAGGCAGAAAACTTTCGATAGTCATCATGCATCGGAAGTTCGCGAAATTGTTGCTGGTGAGAAAAGGACTGTGCCTGGAAAAGTTCTTCCTCAAACACGCTTCAACAATCCCAAATATGACGTGAAACGCTGTTTTTACAACGTAAACATCACACGCGGTGCTGTCATTCACGCAAACCCCTGATTTAAATGGCGATCGGCATACTGCACTAGCAGACGAAAACCAATCCAAGTTTTGCCAAAACTCGCCGCAAGGGCTGCGCCACTAGAGTTACTTCGGAGGCCTATAGATGGCATCACCAATATTAGATACACACTTCTTTCTATTTTGGAGATATGAATGTTCTAGATTATTTGAATCTGTATTTGTATGACTCAACCTGCAGACAATCTGAATACACGTTCTCGAATAAATGAGCTCTCGAATAAATACTCCTTTGGTGCAATAGTTATTTGATTTTGTCATTGGCCGAAGGATAAAATTTCGAATAATTTACAGTTCGTTATTTTGCGTTTATAATTCTGTCATTTCATAATCTTTTTCATTCGATATTGGGCCTTTCAAAGTTTTGACCCCCACTTCAATGTGAAATGTATTGAAAAAAATGCCAAAACACTTATCCAATGTGAAATGTGTTTTGAAAAAATGCCGATCGAGAAAGACTCAAAGTTCTCTTTAAGCCTTTGTCGATCGTTTCGGCGCTTTTCTTCAACGATTTGTGGCAAATTTAGTGTTGAAATTATTTAACCGTTGATTGATTATCGAAGTCGCACCTTTCTGCAGTTGGAGGCTCTTTAAGCAGCACTTTCGCAAGTCATCTTGCATTGTCGAACTGCGTAGTCAGAAGCTTTTCAAGCTGCTCTTCGATCGATCAATAGTTCCTTGAGTTACTCTTTTAGGAACCATATATTTTCGAAAGCGTCCCATCTTCAAGACAAGACTCTTTAAGCTGACGGGGGTTAGAGTTGATTGCCTTCCCGTAGTGCCCTCCGAGAACAAGTGCCCTAATTTATTATGAAATTAAATAAACTATACTTGTAGTTATGCAGTATTTGATTAGGGCACTCGGCTAAACAATCAAAAAAGCATTTTTAATAAATCGACGTTGGATAAGTTGGAAAAAGTGCTGAAACGATCGAGAAAGAGAAAAAAAACTTTCAGTCTTTCTCGATCGTTTCGGCATTTTTTTCAACACATTTCACATTGGATAAGTGTCTATACCTACGGCAGCTTTGCGGTCACAAGAGCCTCGCGACTTAGATGTCAGCGTCCGAGCTTTAAGCACGGGCAAGGCAGGTTCTATCCCCGGCAGCAACATCTTTAAAAAAAATTAAACATATATGGATTAAATATAACAAATAATGCCTAGACAGGCGAAAGTAGCTAAAGCGAGAGGAAGTTCGAAATTTTGTAAATATAAAATGAAGAAAAAAAAACGAACCCTGACCGCAAGCATCGGTAATCCGTCATGCTGCCAACTCCGCCACGATGCTCATTGACGATAGAGAACCATTTATGAGACACGCTCATCCATAATGTTTACTGTCCAAAAAAGCCGAAACGACCGTGGCAAAGGCTAAAGATTTTTTTTGAACATTCCACGTTCGGTTCGGCGTTTTATTTTTCAACGCGTTTCGTCGTTAGTTTTTTAACCCGCATTCTCGGCAAAAACAGGCAACCGAGAGAAAACAATGATCTCGATACAAATATTTCACTTTGAAATTTATTTAATATATATTCCTGTCCGCAGTACGGCCACACACATATGTCGAGCTCGATCGGACGCTGACTACGAAACCGACTTAAGCGGTGATCACGACTCGGGCGGCGACAAGGAAATCTGAAACCGGCTATGATCACAAAATTATATTCCCGAACTCGCCACCGCGGCTAATCTCAGCCTTGATTACGCCAATGTTCAACTGTAAAGGTGCTGTGAGGTTTCGTGAGTGCTCGTGTTTTGGACGTCAACATTAATCGGAAATGGGTTATGCTTGTTATTTTTATAACCGTCAAGCCTCGAGAAATGATAACATTTCGTTGCATAGGTAAGTACATTCTGAAAATTATATAAATGAGCATTATCTGTTGATACATTGTAGTATATACTTGTTTGTCTGCAGTTTTCCAACGGATCCAGGTTTACGTCGAAGATGGAAACAAACTTGCGGACTCACTGAAAAAAGATGATGCGTCGCGTATTTACATCTGTTCTGCTCACTTTTCTACGGATAATCATGAAAAAATGGATGCGTTGCGACAGTCAAGAATTCGTTTAAAAATAGGAGCAGTGCCATCGATATCTGTCCCTGTCACAACTCTTATACCTCCTGCATCGTCTCACAATGTGCAGCAGAATAACATCAGTGCCGCAGTCAACGAAGTATGGAAGTCGCTGTGGAGATTGACGCTACTCGATCTGGGAAAAATTGTGGTTCTTCTTTGACGGAAATAATAGTAAAAAATGATGAAAACATACCACGTAAGCTATTAGTAACATACGACGCATTATAAATTTGTAAAATGTTTCATATACATGTCGATATTTTTCGCAGATCCGGCTTTTAGTGAATTGCCCCCCCCCCCCCCCCCCCCCTCGACAACGACGATTTGCTGAACCACGCTATATCTCGGAAATCAGCACACCTGATTTTTTAATTTCCAAGAGAACTCGGCGGGTTTTAAAACTAGTGAAGGAAACCGATTACAAGAAATCGAGAACTCTGAAAAGGCTACAGGAACAAGTTTTGCATTTGAAGAAATGCATCGTCTCTTTACAAGATTTGGTACAATATTTAACCGATAAAGGGCTCATGACCGAGAAGGCTGGCGATAATTTATTGGTAACGTACAGTTTAAATTAAAAGTAGTACTTCAAGTGGTTAGCGATATTCCAAGGCGTGAAGAAATGAGTATTTTCAGTAATTTGTCTTTACAGTAATGTAATTCAGTTTATATGACAAATAATAGAATTATTGTATTATATTTTAAGGAGGGTGGCTATACTCAGCGATGATGCCTATGCAAAAAGCATAGGAAATTTTAAAAAGCTTCGAATTCAAGTATTCTCGAAACTTGAGTAATTAAATACTAAAGTTCACGGGTGTAAGCATGGAACTAACATATATACAGATATACATGTCGTGAAATAAGAACTCTCGTTACCCGATAACTATTTAGGAAAAAATTTGAAAAATTTGTGTCTCCATAATTGATGCTAAAGAATGTTACCACAAAATTTTATTTACCATATTGATGTATTTAGCCACTCTCTTTAACCTTACTTGACCGAAATCTCAACAACAAAAATCAATTATTAACAAAGTTACCCCTGTCTTCGTCGGATCCCGTTCTACAAGTAGTGTTTTGCGGTGACCATCAGAACATTTTACTGGTTCATCTCAAATTAATAACAAAAATGAATCATTCGTGTTTTAGAAAATCTAATACGTAATCGAAGTTTAAATTAAAATAATGTCATGTCCTGAGGGGACGTGAGCATATATTTTTTACGTTTCCCTCGTTGTAGCCTATTCCTAGGGCAATAGCTCGGGACGAGGGTAGAAAGGGGTAGTGCTTGGGTAAAAATAGGATGACGCGATTATCCAATTGAGGAATAATTGGACACTCAAATTCTACCGACTCGGGGTTTATTTGAATTAACCAATCTGGTTAAGTCGATTAAATTAATAATACAGAAAATATACATGAAGTATTTCGCTTATATTTGTCGATGCGCCGTGGGTACAATGGTTGGAGATACGGAGGGTCGAATTGGGCCTTCCCAGGTAGGCCGGACCGCTCGGTTGTATGCGCTCAGTTACGGCTTTAGCGGAGCTGTTGTTCTTCACGTAGACATAATCGTTTAATACATGAGTATTTATCGCGAGCCGAGTCTTTGAATTAATTGGAAGTTTACACAACTCGATGTATCGATGTTAGTGTGGACGCTCAATATGAATAATTTGAAGTTTCATACGTCGCGCTTTAAAAAATATAGACAGAACTTGTAACAATTATACCGGAGATATACTCATTTTTAGTGTTAACGTCTGAACTCGTAAGGTGCTGTCAGGAGACAGCTTTTATTAATCGAATTAGATCTGATGGAAGACGTTGGAGACTTTGGACGATCGCGATGGAATCTGATGGGAGAATAACTTTAACGAGTGGTGATGGAACACTGACTTTCTGTAGGATAATTCTTCGACAAGTGGAAAATAGGAGAGGTTTCGTTTATGGGGGAATGAGTGCATTTTCGTGAGGCATTTTCCCTAGGGATTGGTGGAAAAGGCATCAAATATGTGTCTCTTCGGATGATTGGTCGAAAATAGAGAGTGGGATCAGAATAGGTAGTCTGCGAGTCATATTCGTCACTCTGTTTCTATGAATTGGAGTAGCGTTTCCTTTATCTTGTGAAAGATTTAAAAAAAGAGAATATACAAATGTAACGGCCGGTGACGCGCGCCGGTCGATTGCGCTGCCGATCGAGACGGCGCACAGCGCACGCTAGCGAGGGAGCGAGCGAACGTGGGCCGAGAGGAACGGTCTTCTCCCGTGGACCGTTATCGGGGTACGACGTGTGCGAGTCGAGCAATCTGTATGGAAAAGAAAAGACGTTAGGAAAAGACTGTCTGGACTAAGTGTACAAACTGTGTGGGAGTGCGGGTGATCAAGAGCTGTGTGCACCCGTAGCACTACGACTGTGTGGACTGTGAACGAGAATAAAGCCACGAGGCTTTATGAACTCGAATATTGCGTCGCGAAGTATCGGAGTAAAATATATCGCGTTACCTTTTTACCCACTTTAAAATTATTACCATTTAACAATCTGGAGCGCGGAAAAATACCGGGAGGAGAGAGGGGCCTTGTCCGCGGCGAGAACGCACCGCTAGAGATAGGGTTTGTTGACCAAAGCCCGCGAGTGCACGTGGTGTTTTATGACAGGGTAGTTTCCTAGGTTCGAGGATTTCATTCCAGCGAATGTGTATTTGTTCTTCATATGGTTAAGACTGCTGTGCTCTCGCGTGGGAAAGTACGTGAAACGCTTACTTATTATCAATAGCTTATATTTCCGCCGTGGTAGGTCTAAGCTTAAAGAAAAATATAAATATCCGTCGAAAAATGAGAATGCCGCTATCGCGCGTATGTGGTCATTCGCGATTTCCATTGGAAATCGCGTCTGCCCTGCGTCTTCGCCGGGGCCCAAGAAGATAAGAGAAAGCAAGAAAAAGAAATGCATCGTACGCATTTGGTCGCGACGTGACAATAAATAAAACTGAAGCTTCTGAATGTTTACTCGCGAATTGTCAAGGGGAAAAGTATTAGATAATCACTATTAAACGAATGATTTTTTGTTTGTTTAATTGATTTGAGATGAACCAGTAAAATGTTTTGACGGTCACCGCGAAGGCCACGCGGTCCAACAAAGATGGTAATATCTTCGTCTACAATTGATTTTTTTTAAATTTTGGTCGAGTAAACTTAAAATATAATAAAATAACTCCTCATTATTAGTTTTATAAAATAAATTTAATTACCGTAAAAAAACAATTATTAAAAATACTCATTTTTTCACGCCTCTGACTACCCCTAACCCCTTAAAGTACTACTGTTAAAAGTACAAAGTACTTTTGACACCGAGATAATTTTGTACGTTGCAAGGAAATTGAGCTGTATTGCTAGCGGCAACAAACACAATGCCTAAGGATTTATTTAATATTTACTGTTTAAGTGTAAACTCATTGACTCATGTACGCCGAATAGTTCCAACTTTTATTCCATGGCGACAATACTGTGAAGTCAATCACAATCACAAATTACTGTGAAGTCAAATAATAGAGAACATTTGAAATTTGTTTCAGTGCTTCTTTTTACAATAGCATCGCAAACATTTTTTTCCCCACCATTGGTATATAAAAATGTAGGTAATCAGTAATATCTTTGTAATCGCTTTTCCCAAAAAAGGAATTTCAAAATTTTATCTACTTTCTTGTGTGTCATAGTCATTTTGTTCGTGTATAATGTCACATATAATGTATTGTATTGCGCCTTTTCCTCGAGATCATTACGTAGTATGCCCCCTACTTCACACCAGTATCACCACATGTTGAAAGACAGTTGAAACTTTTTTATCTTTTGTTTGTTTGGGTTGTCATGGGGATTCATAAGAATTCTTCATTCTTCTTCTTTGTGCCAAAAGAACCACATGTGTATTTCATAGTGAAATAAGATCACCAATTATAAACGGGAAACGAGACCGAAGTTCATCTCGTATCGGTACAGAGAAGGAAGATCATTTGGAACAACGCCTTGATCGGTTGGAAGAACTGATTCTCCGTGAGGAACGAAAGAAACGTCATAACAAAAGACATCGAATGTTATGTTACATTTGTCGCGTTGCGGAATCTTCCGGCCGGAAACACGTCTTCCTCTTCCCCTTCAGACGGATAAGCTGATAATCAGAAATATCTGATGGTCACTTGAGCAGGCTCTAACCTGCTTAAGCGAGCTATTGCTCTGACCAAAAAACAATCGTCTGAAGCCACACGTGTGGACTCTAACCCACACGTGAGAGTTATACTCTGGCATTCAAATCCTTCCATGAAGGCTCTAACTTACATGAAAAATGCATATACACTACCGGCGGAATGTTTCCGGCCAAGAGTTGGAAAAAGTGCGCGAACGTTTCTTTATGCTATTTCGCCGGTAGTTGGGCTAGGCCAATTTGACCAACGGCATTTTAAAGAGCCGTTTTTACCTACATTTTGGCTTATCAAAAAAATGTTTACGATTTTTTTTTACACTTGGCACCCAGTTTTGAAAACGACCATTTTTTGTCGTTTTTTTGTTGTTTTGTGAGTCGACCCCGTTTACAGTAAAAATCTTTTTTATGCATTTCTCCTATTAAAATCATAAAAGGGGAAGCCTAAGCTTCAATTTCGTTTTGTAGAAAAATTTTTGCGATTTTTTTTCCCAAAAATATTTCGTTTTTTCGATAAAAATATACAACATGAAAATTGCTCCGGAGTACGAAAACGACGAGGTTTACAACAAAACCTCAAGACGGTAAAAAGTTGCGTTACTTTTTGTTGAGTTCATGAGAATTTTTTCAGATTTTTTTTGTGAAATTTTTTTTAAATTTATTTCCGGTCGGAACTCGATTGATCTCAACACCATGATAATAATATAATTAACTTTTATTTTCATATTATACTTTGGTCTCGTCGAAAAAACCTCCTCTCGCTGACAGCACGCTCTTAATCGTCGTAATTGAAATGTTTTTTCTACGACTTTCGACAAACTGCGCTTGGATGTTTGCCGCCGTGAGTTTTCGATTCCTTTTAGATATCACAATTATTGATTAGTCTTCCGCTTTGGAAGTAACAGGAGGCCTCCCGGAACGATTTTTATGGCGGTTCGATTGTGTCTCTCTGAAACGTTTTATAGCATCCCCAACGGTTGATTTGGGTATTTTCAATCGATTTGCAATGTAGCAAATTTTGAACCCTTCATTGCAAAGTGCAAGGATTGATGCACGCTTTTTGATGCTTATATTGGGTCGACGACCCATTTTCTTCTTCTTCAAAAAAAAAACTCTAATGAAGTCAAAAATTTTATTTAATTAACCGTCAATAAAATAATAGTTAAACACACTTCAAATTCAATATATTATTCGACACGATACGACGGGAAAATCTAACGCGAACGTTTTTTCGATGCTTGCCGAAGAAGTACTGAGTCGAAATAATTTTTGAATATTTTTTCATTGTAACACGTAAAGAGTGCGTGAACGTTTCTCCCACTCTTTGTAGAGTAGTAAAAAAAAAATATATCGCTCACCTATGCGACAAAGCGAACGCTCGACAAAGCGAACGCTCGACAATGCGAACCTCGCGAAAAAATAAACAAGGAACAAGGACAGACACTCCGTCGCGAGATTCGCTATGTTCGCTGACTACTCTACTTCGAAAACAAGAAGAAAACAGAGAGTGGGAGAAACGTCCACACTCTCTTTACGTGTTACAATGAAAAAATATTCAAAAATTATTTCGACTCAGTACTTCTTCGGCAAGCATCGAAAAAACGTTCGCATTACATTTTCCTGTCGTATCGTGTCGAATAATATATTGAATTTGAAGTATGTTAACTATTAATTTATTGACGGTTAATTAAATAAAATTTTCGAGTTCTTAGAGTTAATTTTATTTTTATTTTTAAGAAAAAAATGGGTCGTCGACCCAATTTAAGCATCGCAAAGCATGCATCAATCCTTGCTCTTTGCAATGAAGGGTTCAAAATTCGCTACATTGCAACTCGATTGAAAATACCCAAATTAACCGTTGGGGATGCTATAAAACTCTTCAGAGAGACACAATCGAACCGCGATAAAAATCGTTCCGGGAGGCCTCCTGTTACTTCCAAAGCGGAAGACCAATCCATAATTGTGATGTCTAAAAGGAATCGAAAACTTACGGCGGCAAACATCCAAGCGCAGTTTGTCGAAAGTCGTGGAAAAAACATTTCAATTACGACGATTAAACAACGCTTGCGCAGCGCACAATTATACGGAAGAGTCGCAACGAAAAAGCCACTCTTGCGCCGTGGAAACAAAAAGAAGCGATTGAATTGGGCACGCAAGCACAAGAATTGGACGATCGAAGATTGGAAACGGGTGTTATGGACCGACGAATCCAAATTTGAAGTATTTGGAGGAAAACATCGAGTTTTCGTTCGTCGCTCAGCTAACGAGAAAATGCATCCTGATTGCGTAATTTCAACCGTTAAACACGGCGGCGGTTCTGTAATGGTGTGGGGATCTTTTTCGTATGCTGGTGCGGGGGACCTCTACCGAGTCAAAGGCATCCTGGACCAAAAAGGATATCACGCGATTCTGAAAAACCACGCTGTTCCTTCTGGAAAGCGACTCATCGGAAGGGGGTTCGTTTTTCAACAAGACAACGACCCGAAACATACCTCAAAATTCTGCTCGAAGTATCTTGAAACGAAGCAAAAAAGTGGGGAGCTTCAAATTATGCAATGGCCTCCTCAATCTCCCGATCTCAGTCCCATAGAGCTGCTGTGGGATGAAATGGATCGGCAAGTGCGCAAGGTCACGCATTCATCCGCCGAAAAGCTATGGGAATCCCTACAAAAATCATGGAAAGAAACACCCCGAGAGACATTCGAAAAACTTGTGGAGAGGATGCCGCGTGTGGTAAAGAGCGTGCTGTCAGCGAGAGGAGGTTTTTTCGACGAGACCAAAGTATAATATGTAAATAAAAAAATTAATTATATTATTATCATGGTGTTGAGATCAATCGAGTTCCGACCGGAAATAAATTTTAAAAAATTTTCGCAAAAAAAAATCTGAAAAAATTCTCATGAACTCAACAAAAAGTAACGCAACTTTTCACCGTCTTGAGGTTTTGTTGTAAACCTCGTCGTTTTCGTACTCCGGAGCAATTTTCATATTGTATATTTTTATCGAAAAAACGAAATATTTTTGGGGAAAAAAAATCGCAAAAATTTTTCTACAAAACGAAATTGAAGTTTAGGCTTCCCCTTTTATGATTTAAATAGGAGAAATGCATAAAAAAGATTTTTACTGTAAACGGGGTCCACTCACAAAACAGCAAAAAAACGACAAAAAATTGTCGTTTTCAAAACTGGGTGCCAAGTGTAAAAAAAATCGTAAAATTTTTTTTGATAAGCCAAAATGTAGGTAAATCCCCCCTCTTTAAAATGCCGTTGGTCAAATTGGCCTAGCCCAACTACCGGCGAAATGGCATAAAGAACCGTTCGGGCACTTTTTCCAACTCTTGTCCGGAAACTTTCCGCCGGTAGTGTATAAGGGTTTAACTCGAAGATGCGTCATCGTGTTTCACGAAGCTCAGAAGGAAGTAGCGAAAGGATCTACTCTACATGAGGAAACTCGCTATAGAATTTAGATCAACAAGATCCTGAATGTGTTACGAAGACTGCTGATCTGTCAACAAATCAGACGCTTCCGCAAGAAACATCTCCACAGATTGCTGGTGCAGTCAGTGGATCTGGGAATATCCCAGCGCTCGAAGTGGATACACCACAGATCTCGCACTTATCCGGTAAATCCGAAAATTTGCTCCAAAATGAACCAGCGAGCTGTATCGAGGTCCCGCTAGATCCTAAAATTTTAGAGATAATGGGCAAACGTTTCTTAGAAGAACGTATCGTCGCTCCACCCATTCCCAAGGATATGATTGTTTGTTGGGAGGAAATTCTGATCAAAGGTTTACCAGAAGAGGAAAAGGTAGCCCTTATCAAGAAATATCCACCGCCATCTAACTGCATAATCATTGATCCTCCCAAAATCAATCCTGAAGTACAAGCCTCACTACAGGAATCAGTCCTTAAACGCGATGAACGAATTCTTACGAAACAAGCCAAAATTGCGGCCAGCCTCTCTGCCGTCGGTAAAGCCTTTTTGGGTATCATCGAAAATACGGACGAAAGATTAAATACCCTCGAGCTGTTAAGCGATATAGGCCGACTGCTGGCCGACCCACAATATACTGAGTCCATCGTCAGGAAGAGTTTAATTGTGACAAATTTGAACACATCTTTCAAGGATATCTTAAATGCCACAACACCAGATGAATGGTTATTCGGAAAACAATTGGAGGACAAAATGAAGACCGCAAAAGCTCTAAAGTATTCGTGTAAAGATTTAAAACCAACTCCCAAGACTCAAATAAACAGACCGTCAAAAAACTTGAAGTTCCCGCCTCATCGACCACTGGTCAGTTAGAAACAATATTCGTCGATGATGAGCGGGAGGAAAAAACCGAGGACTCATGGATGCATACCATACCACCGAGACAACAAGCGGGACCCCAAAAAAACAAGAATGGATCTATCGACGGAAATAATAGAGCCTGTGAGTTCTATTGCGGGGGTGGACAGCCCTTTTGTGTGGGTAACAGCCGCAAAGGGGAGAAATGCTATCTTCCTGCGTCCACATCGCGCCCGCCGGAAACGCTACTGTCGCGCCAATGTCCTTCGCGACAACGCAACAACAGAAGCGGCTAATGGAAGCTCTGGCCGTAGTCGCATATAGTGGTAAGCGTCTGCTAGACAACCACTCATACACAAATACACTAACACCTCTGAGCGGCCCGGCAGAGGCCCCGTGGCGGAGTGAATCTGGGCGTCCTATGAACGGACAACGCCTAAGGCTGAAAGGAAACCCTAAAGACGGGTATTTTTTCATCAAACAAGAGTTGGGGCAGGACGGGGACCCGAAGGTGCACATCTTCGGCCCCAACAGATCCGGACAGTGAATGGCGATGTGCGAGCTAGAATCGTAGAGAGCCATGCACTTACTGGAACGACAGCGACTTAAGATCGGGTGGGTCAATTGCCGCATCCGAATCAGGACGACAGTACCAAGGTGCTACCGATGCCTTGGCTACGGACACACGAGATGGAACTGCAAAGGACCAGACAGGACAGACTGCTGCTGGAAGTGCGGGGGCAGGGGCCACGTTAGCAAGACGTGCCAAAACCGACCAGCCTGCTTTCTGTGCACCGAGGTAAAAAAACTGAAGGTAGCGCATCGGCCGGGCACCGGTTTGTGTGCTGTCTTCAGGGCCGCACTGGAAGAGAACAGAAACAAGACCACGATATGACGAAGGTCCTCCAGGAAAACCTGAACCGAAGTCAGACGGCACAGCTGCTGTTACCGCAAATAGCTGACGAACTTGACGCAACGATACTGATACTATCCGAACAATACTATGACGTGACAACGCCGACGTGGCTCTCCAACACCAGGGGCACCGCCGCCATCTGGGTCAGGGGGGATGCCGCCTCCCGGATATCTTCTCGAGGCGTGGCAAACCACTTCGTCTGGGCAACGGTAGGCGCTCTGACGTATGTCAGCGTGTATCTAACGCCAAACGGCATCATCGGGGCGTTCGGGGAAAGGGTGTCTTTCCTCGAGGATGAGCTATGGCGTATACGAGGGTCCGTAGTCGTTGCACGCGACTTTTACGTTATAGCAATCGAGTGGGGAATGACCACGACGAACAAACGGGGCCGGCTCCTGCTGGAGATGGCCGCGAGCCTGGACCTCGCAGTGGCCAACACGGGAAACACGCCAACGTACAGAAGACCGGGCTTTGGAGACTCCATTCCCGACGTGACACTGACGTCGGACGAAACCTTCTCACAGATAATGTACTGGTGGGTGGTCGAGGGTTGCAATGCCAGCGACCACCAGTACTTAGCCTTTGAAGAGAGAGGCGAAACGACAACTCGACACCGACGGAGTATACCGCCGCCGCGGTGGAACCTCAAAAAACTCGACAGGGACAGATTCCCCGAAGAGCTGATGGCAGCACTAGCTCCAAAGGGCAATGTTCCCGACGGACTGACTGGACGGCAAAGCGCCGAACGAATAATCGACGAAATGAAGAAACTCGTCCAGCGGCTCTGTAAGGATACGATGCCGCAGAAACGCTACGGACGAAACCGACAACAACAATACTGGTGGACGGACGAAATCGCGGAAGTGCGGAGGGCCTGGTTCGCCTGTAGGAGGAAACTCACTCGGGCGAGGGGGGGGGGGGAGGGGGACCGGCAGCAGAGACGCATACAACAGCGGCCCGGAAAAACTGACGACGACGATTAAGGAGACAAAACGGAAGTTTTGGAGGGAACTGTGCGACGAGGTAGATCGGGACTCCTAGGGCACCGGCTACAAGTTAGTAACCGGCAGACTCGGGGCTCGGACGCCGACCGGCGCGATGGACCCTCCAATGACACGGACGATCATCGACGGACGTTTTCCAACGCACGAGACGAGAACGGAGACGGAAGATGACGACGAACCTGGGGACATACCACTCTTCTCCGAGAAGGTGCTTGCGAGAGCGCCCGACTCGATGAAGGTCGAAAAGGCCCTAGGACCGGACGGCATTCCAGGGGAGATTCTGCAGCTGATGAGCAACCTGAGGCCGCGGGTCCTCCTGGACATGTACAATACATGCTTGACGACCGGCACGTCCGGTGAGCAGTGGAAGGTGGCGAGGCTGGTGTTCTTGCCAAAGGCAAGGGGTACCCACACTCGCCGTCGGCCTACCGCCCCCTTAGCTTACTCGACACAACAGGAAATCTGTACGAACAACTGTACGAATAACTGACGAGACCCAGACTCACGGACGCAATCGCAGCCGCTTGAGGACTATCGGACAGACAATACGGCTTCAGGAAGGGACGATCGATAATTGGAGCAATCCAAGAAGTCGTGGCGACCTTCCAACGGACTCAACAGTACTGCCATGGGGCTATCGTGCCGTGCGAACCGACTGAAAATCAATTCCATTTGACCATATTCCTAGTGCCAAAACCAGACGGTAGCCATCGAATGATTTTGAATCTTAAAAAAGTAAATGAGTTCATCACAACTAAACACTTAAAACTAGAGGATCGCAAAATGGTAATCCATCTTCTACAGGAACGCTCTTTCATGGCAGCTATAGATTTGAAAGATGCATATTTTGCAGTTTCAATAGCGAAGCCAGATAGAACATTTCTGCGATTTCAATTCGACAAGAAATATTATCAATTTACTTGCTTATCTTTTGGTCTCGCTACGGCACCATACGTATTTACCACACTGATGAAGCCAGTAGTGGCCAAACTAAGAAGCCAAGGATACCTTTCAGTAATCTATCTAGATGATTTATTACTCATTGGACGAAACTTTTCGGAATGCGAAGAAAACCTTGCCGCCACACTTTCTTTGTTACAACAATCAGGCTTTATAATTAATAAGATAAAGTGTAAGTTAATACCGTCGCAGAACTACAAATACCTGGGCTTCTGGTTTAATTCGATGAAAACGTCAATCGAACTTCCACGGGAGAAAAAAGAAAAAGTAAAAAAATTAGTTAAAAAAATATCGCTCAATCAAACGATATAAGATTAGAGATTTCGCCGAATTCGTCGGGACTATTGTCACGTCCTTGCGTAACTGCATTCCCGCGAAATAGTTTGCGACACGTGCCAGAGAAACTCTGCTAAAGATGGAAAGAGAGATCTCGATACATATTCCTAAGACAAACCAGACTGAATACTCCATATTTCCCCTTACACAAAAAATTATTGAAACAGAGAGTTCAAGATTCCAAGACTGGCCAACACATTGCGACCATGCACAAAGAGTGTATCACATACCCCAGGCGAAGATCTTGGTCGTAAAAATTTCAAACTATGCGACTTCACGGCACAAGACTCGGACGAACGAACCGGCCTAATCCTATGCATGCACAAAAAAATATATTCTTTCGAAAGAAGGGGCTCTGACTCTTGCAGTAATAAAATTAGATGACATAAGCCACGCGCTTTCCCAGGCTGGCCAACTTGCTCCTTCTCTCTCGCGTGACGCATTCCGTCACGAACAAGGCCCTATTTATCCCCACTCGGTTTCTCCATATACTCGATAAGAGAAGCTGCGTTGTGTTCTCGGAAATGCAGCGCTAATCTCGATTATATGCGCCCTTACCCTTACAATACACCGGCAACTCATTCTCGCTTCCTTCTTCCGGCCAACCACACGAATCAGATCATGTTTTATGTCCGGACCACCAATCAAAAATCGGTTGCCTGTAAAGTCGGTTTACTGACGATAGTTGAACGTGACAACGTCATAAGAAAATACTGATGGAATGGTTTCATTTTTCAAAAGAAAATTTTAATTTTGTTTGATAGATATTTTGTATGGATATGGAGAAGGAGGTAAATGGAAATCACAATTGAATTGATCAAGTTACATTTATTTGTACGCATAAATACAATTATGTCAATTTTTATTTATTTTTTTTAAAATGTACATATTTTTTACAAGTATGAATGTGTTTGAGCAATTGTTTTACAACTTTTATTTTTTCATAAAATTCTTCGTTCAGAAAATCATTTTAAATTTACAAAATACTTGAATAAAATTTATTGTTTAAATTTCTACTCGACTGTTAAAATTTAATTTTTGATTTTATTATTTTATAATAATACATTTTGTATTGACATTATTTCATTCAGCAAGTGAACTGAATAAAAGTTGTTGTTCAATTAGTTACTTAATTATTTTTGCAAATTTAATTGTAATTTGTTGTAAAAAAGTAATAATTTTGAATAATTTAGTATAAGAATAAACTGTGATTAAATTATTGTTCATAAATCTTAAATTTAAAATTTAAAAATTGGAAACATTAAAATTTTTGTAACTCTAGCTTTTAAAAAGCCCGCTGCAATGTGTTTGATATAGGAGAAAATTGTTCCCTTTGACGGCTGGCTGGTCCAACCTGTCATTTCAGACACGTTGTTATGATATGTGGAAGATTTAACATTTATGTTTTAATTTTTTGAAATCATAGCTACGCTCGATAATTATTTCGATCGAATAGTAAAGCAATTGATTTTTACTCATCGTGAAATAGTTCTGTTAACTTATTGTTATAGTTTTGTCAATTATAGCATAACCTACAATCGCTGCACTAGCGGACCGATGCTATTTATTTTAATGATGAAAGCACGAATATTCGACAATATATCACTGAACATATATTTAATATCGAAAGAATCATTACCTTTATCGCCGCAATTATCGTTGCTATAAACAATTCACACCACATTCACTTTTCACTGCACTTCATACTTGACGAAAACATGTACATGTTTTATTGTATAGCAGCTGTCCACACGGACGCATCGCTCATGGCTTCTGCTCACTGCGCGCGATGGGCGACAAGCGATGAGCGATATCCAATGAGAGCTCGAGTATGACGGAAATGCTCTATGAGAGTGACGTTGCCATTGGATATCGCTGATCGCTCGTCGCTCGTCGCTCGCAGTGTACAGAGGCCATCACTCACGTAGGAAAGAGACAAATGTCGAACGCTGCCGAACGCTGCCGAACGCGGAGGCCGATTGTACCTCTTTGTCGCTCGTTCCGCGCTCTCGCTTACACTTCAAGCCTTAAGGAGTAAGGCCACTGTAACGGCCAAAAAAAAAAGGTTTTTTCACTAATTTTTTGCTCCCGAAATTGAAGGTATTTGAAAAAAAACTTTTAATGGTGTTATCGGGCATACATTAAACTTTATTATAAAATTTTTTTACCGTAAAAAAATACAAAATGGCGGTTCCACAGCTATCTTCCCGGGACATGTTTTGCTTCCAGGGCTCCGCGGCACGCAGCACCACTGGTGCACTTTTGAATCTAGAACAAAAAAAAAACCATTAATCTAGAGGGCTATAGCTAGAGAATGTCGATCGGATTTTAAAAAGTATCAATTTTTGTGGATTTGCCGTGCGTTTGAAAAAAAAAATTGATTTTTGACGAAAAAAACGGCAAGTTTTTTGTTAATAAAAAATCAATAAATAAAGTTCTTGAAAATTCCGATCGACATTCTCAAGATAATGTAAATGTTCACATCTGGTTAAAATTTCAAGTAAAAAAAATAAAAATTGTTCGAGTTATGCTGCGTGCCATTTTGAAAACATGTCCCGGGAAGATAGCTGTGGAACCGCCATTTTGTTTTTTTTTACTGTAAACAAATTTTATAATAAAGTTTAATGTATGCCCGATAACACCATTAAAAGTTTTTTTTCAAATACCTTCAATTTCGGGAGCAAAAAATTAGTGAAAAAACCTTTTTTTTTGGGCCGTTACAGTGGCCTTACTCCTTAAATGGAACGCCTCAGAGCGAGGTAACGGCGATGAGTCATGCTTTTTCGTGCGTGCAGCCGGCTCCATCGAATTATAAGACGTTGTCACGTCAAAAAAAAAACTACGTCACCTAAGTTTCACTCTCCCAAAGATTTCTTCCTCCAAAATTTATCCCACCCTGATTTCTGTTACTCCGAAAGAGTTCTGGTCGCATCAGTCTCCGATTAGAATCCAACGAGCTCAGACCTAGAGTTCTCTTACCGATATCCAACGCGTTAAACCTTTGTTTTCTTTTGTAACGATTGTCATACGATTCAAGCTTAGAACATCTTGTACTTCGAAGCTTCTGTAACGTTACGCGAAAATTATAAGAACCTAGAAGGTGTATTCCGCGCATTACTTTATTGTAAATTCCATTCTCGATCCGTGAAACTCACAAATATTAGAATCTGTGTCGTCGAACATCTGTATCCGTCTGACGCATACACACCATCTGCGAGCGCTTCTGGCCCTCCGGCGCAGGGCTCTTAGTTTTACGACCGTTACCTGACACCCAAGCGACTGGATCATCACCGAGGCGCACCAATGTAAGCGAACATACTCTTATATTTTGTTTCCGATTTGTATCCTAAAGAAATAATAGAATTAACCCATACGGTTAAATCTAATAAATTATGAGTCAATCGAACACAAGTGTCACAAACATTATTTAAATTATGGGATCATCCACGGAATCCCTAGAAATTCCCTCTTCCATCAGCACGTCCCTTTTTTAACCCTCATACGTGCTATTACGCTAGGCGTAGGCAAGAAAGAGGGATACCACACATATATACGGGTGTTTCATATCAAGTGACCCATCGGGAACTGGCGGGTTTAGGGGGGTGCCCCGAGTAAATCTGCCAAGGCGTTATTTTTTTCGTCAAATAATTTTCAAATGAGAGCGATTAGAATTTTGGCGTTCGACTGACTGATGTAGGACTTGAAGCCTGCCCTTAGCGACGACGCCACTCGAATGCCGAGTCTGAGCGCGAAACGCGTAGCAGGCAGCGAGCAAGGTAGCTCGGCATCTGTCTCGGTTGCCCGGTCAGTTTGACGTTTCTTGTATCGTCTGCTATTATTTTCTGTCATCTTGGGTACGCAAGTTCAGAGCGAGCGTTTGACAGGAAACGCGCGCTCTGAACTCGCACGGCTTGAGGAACGCAACGTTTGACACATGACGGCACGGATGATTTGACGTTTTGCGTATCATTCGGGTCGGCGTGACAGGCCGACGGATGTGACATTTCCCGCTTCGTCTTCTACCGCTCCGTGAGTCCGGGCCGAGGCGTGAAGGTTGCCGACGTTCAGAAGACTTGTAATTCTACCCGCGAGCGATGATGATAGCAAATAAGATTGTTCAATGCATTCGTAATCTTTATTTTTGAGAGAAATAAAGCACAGATCGGTCAATAATTTGGTGTTTTTCAAATTTGGAGGCAACGAGCGAAGGTTTTTTTTCTTTTCGTATTGCCGTTATCGTAAAGACTCGACGCGGACGTTTCCATATCGAATCACGAAAAAATTATTCAATTTTCATAACGACTTTGATCAAATTTTCCATTCTTAGTTATTGCGACAGTGATGACAATTATCACGCCCGATGATATTATTCAATGAAAGTTTCTGTTATGATTGTTATCTCAATAAATAAAAATTAACAGATGCGGAACCAACTCAATATGTCTGGACTTTCAAGTACCAAGGTACAGTACGTTTTTTTTTCAGTTTTTTTACAAGGTTTTATTTAACTTGACTTGGTGTTAGATGCTAAACGGAAAATCGATATTACACGCACTTCCCACTTACCGTGGGGCAATAATATCGGGAATGTCCGATCAAGGCTCCGAGAACCATTCCGAGCACCGATTTTATCTTTGTTAAATGAACAAAGCCCCTACCGCCGTTCTCGCGGCACCAACAGACTTCTCGACCCAATCTGTCCGGAAGTAGAATAAAATCGGAGACGAATTCGGGGCAGTAATATCGGGAATGTCTGATCGAGGCTCCGAGAACCATTGCGAGCACCGATTTTATCTTTGTTAAATGAACAATGCTCCTCCCGTCGTTTTCGCAGCATCGTCAGACTTCCTTATCCAATGACGAGTGTATCGAGTAATTGTCGATTGTATACTATGGATACTGCAAGAATCACTGACAGAAATGGTTTCATCTCCGTTCGCGATCGGGAACGGAATGAATTCATCTCGTCGCAATATTATCGAAAAGGAGATGAAACCAAACACGACCTCGTCGTGACATTGTCGAGTATATCCTATAGATACTGCACGAATCATTGACATAATTGATTTCATCTCCGTTCGCGATCGGGAACGAGATGAAATAATCTCTTTGCGATATTATCGGAATGGAAATGAAATCAACCGCGAACTCGTTGTGACCTTGTCGAGTGTATCGTATGGATAAAGCACGAATCGTTGTCCGAATTGATTTCATCTCCTATCGCGATCGGGAACGAGATGAATGTATCTCGTTTAAATATCATCGGAAAGGAGATGAAATCAATGGCGAACTCGTCGTGACGTTGTCGAGTGTACCCTATCGATACTGCACGAATCACCGACAGAATTGATTTCGTCTCCGTTCTCGATCAGGAACCAGATGAATTCATCTCGTCGCAATATTATCGAAAAGGAGATAAAATCAATGGCGAACTTGTCGTGACGTCGTCGAGTGTATCCCATGAATACTCCACGAATCACTGACAGAATTGATTTTATCTCCGTGCGTGATCGGGAACTAGATGGATTCATCTCGTTCCGATATAATCGGAAACGAGATCAAATCAAAGGCAAACTCGTCGTGACGGATTCGAGTATGTCCTACGGACACTAGAAGAATCATTGACAGAATTGATTTCATCTCCGTTCGCGATTGGGAACGAGGTGAAATCTTCTCTTTGCGATATTTTCGGAATGGAGATGAAATCAACCGCGAACTCGTTGTGACGTTGTCGAGTATGTCCTATGGATAATGCATGAATCCTTGTCCGAATTGATTTCATCTCCTATCGCGATCAGGAACGAGATGAATTTATCTCGTTTCAATATCATGGGAAAAGAGATGAAATCAATGGCGAACTCGTCGTGACGGCTTCGAGTATGTCCTACGGACACTAAAAGAATCATTGACAGAATTGATTTCATCTCCGTTCGCGATCGGGAACGAGATAAAAATTATCTCTTTCGATATTATTGGAATGGAGATGAAATCAACCGCGAACTTGTTGCGACGTTGTCGAGTATGTCCTATGGATAATGCACGAATCGTCGTCCGAATTGATTTCACCTATTATCGCGATCGGGAACGAGGTGAATTTATCTCGTTTCAATATCATCGGAAAGGAGATGAAATCAATGGCGAACGCGTCGTGACGTTGTCGAGTGTATTATATGGATACTGCACGAATCACTGACAGAATTGATTTCATCTCCGTTCGCGATCGGGAACGAGATGAATTCATCTCGTCGCGATATTATCGAACAGGAGATCAAATCAATGGCGAACTCGTCTTGACGTTGTCGAGTGTATCCGATGGATTCTCCACGAATCACTGACAGAATTTATTTTATCTCCGTTCGCGATCGGGAACTGGATGGATTCATCTCGTTCCGATATAATCGGAAACGAGATGAAATCAAAGGCACACTCGTCGTGGAGGCTTTGAGTATGACCTACGGACACAAGAAGAATCATTGACAGAATTGATTTCATCTCCGTTCGCGATTGGGAACGAGATGAAATCATCTCTTTGCGATATTATCGGCATGGAGATGAAATCAACCGCGAACTCGTTGTGACGTTGTCAAATATGTCCTATGGATAATGCACGAATCGTTGTCCGAATTGATTTCATCTGCTATCGCGATCGGGAACGAGATGAATTTATCTCGTTTCAATATCATCGGAAAGGAGATGAAATCAATGGCGAACTCGTCGTGACGTTGTCGAGTGTATCCTATGGATACTGCACGAATCACTGGCAGAATTGATTTCATCGCCGTTCGCGATCGAGAATGAGATGAATTCATTTCTTCGCGATATAATCGAACAGGAGATGAAATCAATTCGAACAATGATTCGTGCATTATCCATATGATATACTCGACAACGTCACAACGAGTTCGCGGTTGATTTGATCTCCATTCCGATAATATCGCAAAGAGCGATTTCATCTCGTTCCCAATCGCGAACGGAGATGAAATAAATTCTGTCAATGATTCTTCTAGTGTCCGTAGGACATACTCGAATCCGTCACGACGTGTTTGCCTTTGATTTCATCTCGTTTCCGATTATATCAGAACGAGATGAATCCATCTAGTTCCCGATCGCGAACGGAGAGAAAATCAATTCTGTCAGTGATTCGTGGAGTATCCATAGGATACACTCGACAACGTCACAACGAGTTCGCGGTTGATTTCATCTCCATTCCGATAATATCGCAAAGAGCGATTTCATCTCGTTCCCGATCGCGAACGGAGATAAAATCAATTCTGTCAATGATTCTTTTAGTGTACGTAGGACATACTCGAAGCCGTCACGACGAGTTCGCCATTGATTTCATCTCCTTTTCGATAATATCGCGACGAAATGAATTCATCTCATTCCCGATCGCGAACGGAGACGAAATCAATTCTGTCAGTGATTCGTGCAGTATCCATAGGATACACTCGACAACGTGACGACGAGTTCGCCATTGATTTCATCTCCTTTCCGATTATATTGAAACGAGATAAATTCATCTCGTTCCCGATCGTGATAGGAGATGAAATAAATTCGGACAACGATTCGTGCATTATCCATCGGACATACTCGATGTTGTCACATCGAGCTCGCGGTTGATTTCATCTCCATTCCGATAATATCGCAAAGAGGTGGTTTCATCTCGTTCCCGATCGCGAACGGAGATGAAATCAATTCTGTCAATGATTCTTCTAGTGTCCGTAGAACATACTCGTAGCCGTCACGTCGAGTTTGCCTTTGATTTCATCTCGTTTCCGATTATGTCGGAACGAGATGAATCCATCTAGTTTCCGATCGCGAACGGAGATAAAATCAATTCTGTCAGTGATTCGTGGAGTATCCACAGGATACTCTCGATGACGTCACGACGAGTTCGCCTTTGATTTCATCTCGTTTACGATTATATCGGAACGAGATGAATCCATCAAGTTCCCGATCGCGAACGAAGACGAAATCAATTCTGTCAGTGATTCGTGCAGTATCAATAGGATACAATCGACAACGTCACGACGAGTTCGCCATTGATTTCATCTCCTTTCCGATGACATTGAAACTAGATAAATTCATCTCGTTCCCGATCGCGATAGGAGATGAAATCAATTCGGACAACGATTCGTGCATTATCCATAGGACATCCTCGACAAAGTCACAACGAGTTCGCGGTTGACTTGGTCTCCATTCCGATAATATCGCAAAGAGCGATTTCATCTCGTTCCCGATCGCGAACGGAGATAAAATCAATTCTGTCAATGATTCTTTTAGTGTACGTAGGACATACTCGAAGCCGTCACGACGAGTTCGCCATTGATTTCATCTCCTTTCCGATGATATTAAAACGAGATAAATTCATCTCGTTCCCGATCGCGATAGGAGAGGAAATCGATTCGGACAACGGTTCGTGCATTATCCATACGATATACTCCACAAGGTCACAGCGAGTTCGCGGTTGATTTCATCTCCATTCCGATAATATCGCAAAGAGATGATTTCGTCTCGTTCCCGATCGCGAACGGAAATGAAATCAATTCTGTCAATGATTCTTCTAGTGTCCATAGGACATACTCGAAGCCGTCACGACGAGTTCGCCATTGATTTCATCTCCGTTCCGATGATATTGAAATGAGATAAATTCATCTCGTTCCCGATCGCGATTGGAGATGAAATCAATTTGGACAACGATTCGTGCATTATCCATACGACATACTCGACAAGGTCACAACGAGTTAGCGGTTGATTTCATCTCCATTTCGATAATATCGCAAAGAGATGATTCCATCTCGTTCCCGATCGCGAACGGAGATGAAATCAATTATGTCAATGATTCGTGCAGTATCCATCGGACATACTCAACAACGTCACGACGAGTTCGCGGTTGATTTCATCTCCTTTTCGACAATATTGCGACGAGATGAATTCATCCCGTTTCCGATCGCGAACGGAGATGAAATCAATTCTGTCAGTGATTCGTGCAGTATCCATAGGATACAATCGACAATTACTCGATACACTCGTCATTGGATAAGGAAGTCTGACGATGCGAAAACGACGGGACGAGCATTGTTTATTTAACAAAGATAAAATCGGTGTTCGGAATGGTTCTCGGAGCCTCGATCGGAATTTCCCGATATTACTGCCCCGTGGGAAGTGGGAAGTCGGTATAATATCGATTTTCCGTTTCGCATCTAACACCAAGTCAAGTTAAATAAAACCTTGTAAAAAATTAAACAAAAAAAACGTACTGTACCTTGGTATTTGAAACTCCAGACATATTGGGTTGGTTCCGAATCTGTTAATTTTTATTGATTGAGATAAGAATCATACCAGAATATCTCATTGAATAATATCATCGGGCGTGATAATTGTTATCACTGCCGCAACAACTAAGAATGGAAAATTTGATCAAAGTCGTTATGAAAATCGAACAATTTATTCGTGATTCGATATGGAAACGTCCGCGTCGAGTCTTTGCGATAACGGCAATACGAAAAGAAAAAAAAACCTTCGCTCGTTGCCTCCAAATTTGAAAAACACCAAATTATTGAACGTTCTGTGCTTTATTTCTCTCAAAAATAAAGATTACGAATGCATTGAACAATCTTATTTCCTATCATCATCGCTCGCGGGTAGAATTACAAGTCTTCTGTACGTCGGCAACCTTCACGCCTCGGCCCAGACTCATGGGGCGGCAGAAGACGAAGCGGGAAATGTCACCTCCGTCGGCCTGTCACGCCGACGCGAATGATACTGTTGTGTCCGCAAACTTGTGCAATGCAAAAGTGTATTGCACTCTTGCGAAACTGCAAGAGTTCCACTCCACAGTTTGTTGTCCTCCCTGCGAGAGTTGCACTTTCGCCAAAATGCAAACGTCAAAAAGACACTTTGCGACACGTCCTGACCAAGCATCTTATGCTGCTTGATCTAGGGGCAAATTGCGACAATCAGAGTCGACAATTTAGAGAAGACACCAAGGAACAGGGAGTCCTTGGTTGGCTTTTGAACGGTTCGGTCCTAAGGTACGACCGACACACTGTAAATTCACTTATAAGACCAGCCCAGTAATAAACTTATATTCCTATTCAACGACCTTGAATTCCAACTCTTAATTTCGCAACGATCCCAAAAATACCTATCCCGGGTTCTCGAGCCGGGGATACAACATTGGTGGCAGCGGTGGGATCTGCCGAAAAGTTTGTTGCTTGTGTGTGGACACGCACAACAACCACTCAAGCACCATAAGCGATTGACCGAGTCAACTCGTGTGCTGGAATGAGACATCCTGACCGAGTCGGAAGAGGAATTCAGAGGAAAGGCTACAGCAAAGCAGAGCCAATCCCAGAAAACGCGGATCCCGAGGATCAACGGAAGAAGGACTCAACAATCAGAAAAATCGTACCCAGAAGCAGAGTACGAAACGAAGGAACGAAGACCAGGACGATCAGAAGATCATCAATCAGCATGCATCTTGCGATCATCTACCTGTAAGTGACGGAACATTTATTAAATAAACTCCTCCAAAGCCAGAGAATTCGTCTATGTCGGACGAAGAAAAAGCAGACCGGTATCGATTGCCCGGGAGAGACGAACTATCGCGATCGTTAGATTCGTTTTTTAACACTGTCGTAAGTTACGACGGTGAGAGTGATTCAGGCCGAAAGCGTCGTAGGGAAAATCCAAGAACAGAAAAACTAGATTTGACTCCCGTAACGTACGCGAAATATTTAAATCCGAAGCGTCAGCATAATCAGCCTTCGGATCACAGTTCGTCAGACGCGTCGTCCAGTGCTGACGAAACATTTAATCCCGTTGAAACCGAAAGAAATCACGAATTAAATCACCAAGATTTTACGCTATTAAACCAACGGACAGTAACAATGGCCGAACACGACGACTATATGTCAATGAAAGAAGCTCGAATGAGCATCCTCCTATTCGACGCATCAAAACCGGAAGCCGTTACAGATTTTATAAGAGCAATAAAATACGCGTCAACTCGAGTCCGTCCCGAAAATGTCGCGGATTTATTACAAGCTATATTGCATCTCAAATTACAAGGCAAAGCCGCGGCGGACCTGCGTTACAAAAACGTAGAGACGTTCGACGATTTGCTGACATTATTAAAATCACTGTACGAGGCGAAGCGAACAGTCCCTGCGCTACAAATCGAATTCAATTCCTGTAGACAAAAACATGACGAGACTGTACAAGCTTACGCAAACCGCGTCGAATCTATAATGATGGATTTAATCAAGGGTTGCACGCCCATGGTCAATTCCGAACTTGGTAGACAAGCAATCGAACAGCTAATTAGGCATTTTGCCCTAAACAATTTCGAACACGGACTTCGCAAGGACCTGCAGATAATGGTCAGGTCACGCGGGTACCACGATTTAGGAGAAGCAATCCGAGGAGCAATCGAAGAGGAAAAATCGGTCGAAGGAACAAAAACTATCGCGAAGAGCGTTTCCCACAGTAGCGGACAGTCCGCGCCGTCACACGCCCACGAGGGGCGAATATCGCTCCCATTTCAAAGGCCCGCGTCGCATCAGGCGCAAACACAAGCGCGTTATAGTTTGCCAGTGCCAACGAAAATAATTAATCAAGCAGAAATAATTTGCAATTATTGAAAAAAACCGGGTCACATATATAACGACTGTAGACGACGGCCAGGATGGCAAGGCCCGAGTTATCAACAGAAGCGTTACAATTACGCACCAAACAATAAGTTCCCAAGAAAACAAAATGAGTATAGGCCAAATGAAAAAACCCAAGAAAATACGCCCAAAAGAACCGTCAGTTCATTAGCAGTCGGCGTTCTCTCAATAGAGAAAGAAACAAAATGCGTCCAAGTGAATGAGAAAAAATATTGGCCAAGAAAAATAATGGACATTCTACTCGGAAAGCCATATGTACGAAATGACAAGGCGCCGAGAAGAATTTACCACGTCAGCGCTCAGCTGCCGCGAGTACACGCCAGTGACCTACTTATAACGTCAAAGCAGGCTCGCGACAAAATGTTGACGCTCCGTTGCGACACAGGGGCCCAGTGCAGCATAATAAAGGTGAATGAGCTGGATCCGGAAACACCCATCGGGGACGAGATAATAGAACTTCACGGCCTCGGGGGCAAGACGTTTCGCACGCTCTGCACAGCTGAGCTAAAACTGGATACCCCGGCCACTGTGATAACGCACAAGTTCCACGTGGTCGGCAAGGAAGTACCGTTAGCAGTAGACGGACTCCTTGGAATGGACTGTATAGTCGAAAAGGGAATAAACATACTAGGAGGAAAAATGATAGAAATTCGAGGGCACAAAATACCGTTTGTACACGGCACGAAATACTTGAAAATACCCGCCCGCTCAGAATGTATTGTGCAGGCGAGGACGATGGAAAAAGGCCAAGGATTTACCAGGGAACAAAAAATTCAAAAGGGGGTCACGATGGGAAAGGCCATCATGAAGGCAGAGGCAAACACTTGCCCTGTAATAATAATGAATGTGCTCGAGAAAGAGCAAATTATTAAAAGACCTACGGTCGAACTGGAAAAAATAGAAATCGACAAGGTTAGCCTGGAAAAAGGAAACTGCGACAAAAAGAAGAAAGAAGAGGAAACCCACGAAGACGCCGGAAAAAACGCGGAAATACGAATGAAAAGGATGGAAAAATTATGACGCGAGATTAAGGGGAACTCGCATTTGAACGCAGAAGAAGAAGAAATTTTGCGAGAAATCTGCGAGGAATTCCCCGACGTATTTCATCTCGAAGGAGAACTACTAGGTTGTACAAAAGCAGTCGAGCATCGGATACCCCTCAAGGGCGGGACAATGCCGATAAAGGTGCAACCTTATCGACTGCTGGAGGAGCACAAAAAGGAAATTCAACGACAGGCACAAAAAATGTTAGATGAGGATATAATCCGCCCCAGCACGAGCCCATGGAATGCCCCTTTGCTCGTCGTGTCGAAAAAACCAGATGCGGACGGAATAGTCCAAAAAAGGGTGGTCGTTGACTTTCGGAAATTAAACGAGGCTACAGAAGGCGACTCTTACCCACTGCCGAATATCGCAGAGATACTGGACCAGTTGGGAAAGGCAAAATACTTCACGACCCTCAACCTCGCTTCGGGATTTCATCAAATCCCAATGGCGGAGGAAGATAAACCGAAAACGGCTTTTTCAACGCCGCTAGGGCATTACGAGTATAATCGAATGCCATTTGGTTTAAAAAATGCACCTCCTACGTTCCAAAGATTAATGGACGCAGTATTGGCCGGCTTGCAGGGCCTAAAATGCTACGTATATTTGGACGATATTGTCATACACGGAGCCTCACTCGCCGAGCACGACAAGCGGTTACGTGAAGTGCTGACGCGGCTAAGAGAGGCTAATTTAAAAATACAACCCAAGAAATGCGAATTTATGCGAAAGGAAACGCAATATCTCGGTCATATTATAACAGAAGTCGGTGTGAAACCTGACCCTGAAAAACTAAAAGCGGTAAAAAATTTCCCAATACCGAGAAATGTGAAAGAAATACAATCATTCCTGGGACTAGCCGGATACTACCGCCGATTCATTAAAGATTTTTCCAAGATCGCTAAACCAATGACGAATTTGATCAAAAAGGGTGTCAAATTCGAATGGTCCGAATTATGCCAAGGCTCATTTGA
The DNA here is from genome assembly GCA_964007375.1 of Ophion obscuratus. Lineage (NCBI taxonomy): Eukaryota > Metazoa > Arthropoda > Insecta > Hymenoptera > Ichneumonidae > Ophion > Ophion obscuratus. The sequence goes on from OZ023317.1 coordinate 8,415,631, forward strand.
CCATTTAAGGGAAGCCCTGACAACGGCGCCCATACTCCAGTATCCTGATTTCACGAAACCATTTATCGTGACCACGGATGCCTCGGATAAGGCAATTGGTGCAATCCTTTCCCAAGGGAAAATTGGAGAGGATTTACCCATATGCTATGCAAGCCGAACTCTCAACAAAGCCGAGACTAATTATTCGACTACGGAGAATGAACTGCTTGCAATCATGTGGGCAGTACATCAATTTCGACCGTATATTTATGGTACAAAATTCACTATAATTACGGATCACAAACCATTGACATGGTTATTCAGCGTAAAGGATCCAGGATCAAGGCTTATGAGATGGCGAATAAAATTGGAGGAATATAACTATAAGATCCAATATAAAACGGGAAAATCAAACACGAACGCAGATGCGTTAAGCCGCATATATGCCTTGACACGAGCTCAAGCACAAGAGAGAGAAAAAAATACACAAAAGCGCGGTATTGAAACAGAGAAAAATAATAAAGGAAAAAATATAAGGAAATGCGGTGGCGCGACAGAAAAAGAAGATAAAGAAAGAGTGATAGCAACAGGCAAAAGTGAGCAAGAAAAATTAAATAGAGAAAGAAAGAAGACTCCGCGCGGCAGCGCGAGAGAAATAATAAAGGAAGACAGTATGGCCGCCAGCAGTTACGCAAGTGAGAGGGAAGAGACCGAATCCGAGAATATGGATTCGGACAGTGACAACACGAGCAAGAGCGCCCGAGAGAGAGAGAGCGCATAAAGAAGGACAGCGCTACGAATATCCGCACAAAGCGGAGAGGCCGAGAATGCAACTCCCCGTGCTACGAGGTAGCACGCGGAGAAAAAGTCGCCTGGGGAAGCGCGGCACAGGAGGAATCTCCCCGTGAGTTAAAAGAGTCGCCATGCTCGAGCACGAGCGCGAGCGACGAAGAAAACGGCAGCATTGGCGTATGCACTCCCAGCAAGGAAGACCGAGAGAAGATAATGCAGGAATATCACGATGCCCCTCTAGGTGGGCACCAAGGCATCACACGGACGCTGCAGCGAATACGACAACAGTATGTGTCGCCGGGAATGAAACGAGACGTCACCGCACACATTCAAGAGTGCGACAAATGTCAGCGGAATAAATCAGGAAAAAATACGAAGGTACCGATGGTCATAACAGACACACCGGGCTGAGCGTTCAAAAATGTGCTGTCGATATTGTAGGTCCCTTGACTGTTACAGAAAAAGGCAACAAATACATCCTGACTTTCCAGGATTTATTAACAAAATATAGTGCAGCAATTCCGTTAGAAAACCAAGAAGCCAAAACGGTAGCAAAGGTCCTCGTAACGGAAATCATTTGTAAATTTGGTGCCCCGTCCGAAATTCTTTCGGATCAAGGCACAAATTTTCTAAGCAACATATTTAAAGAAATGTGTGATCTCTTACAAATAAAAAAGTTGCAAACCACGGCATACCATCCGCAATCGAATGGAGCTCTGGAAAGATCCCATAGGACCCTTGCGGAATACCTGAAAAATTTTGTACGTGAGGATCAAAGGGACTGGGACGAATGGATACCATACGCCATGTTCACATATAATACCACGCCACACACGGCTACAGGTATTACATCGTATGAATTGGTATTCGGTAAAGAGGCTAAATTACCGACCGCGTTGCGAGAAATACCGAGAGCAACATATTCATACGACGATTATGCAGCAGAATTGCGTGAACGCCTGAGGGCGTCACGGCAACAGGCACAAGAAAAGCTGAAAAAAGGAAAGGAGAAATCGAAGCATCATTACGATCACACGGCCGGTAAAGTAGAGTACCGCCCGGGTGATAAAGTCCTCCTCTACGACGAGACCGTGAGGAGGGGCAGATCGGCCAAGCTTACCCCGAAATGGGTAGGGCCTTACACGGTCCGAAGCCGAGAGGCAGGCGAAACCTACCGTATCGGCCGCGGACGCAAAGAAACACGCGTACACGCGAACCGCCTAAAAAAATATATCACCCACTAGCCGTCTCAATGGCCAGCGGGTGGGCGGAGAAAGGGGGGCCGCGGCTCGACCGCACGAAGCCCCGTCATAAAAAAAAAAGGAGACAAGAGAGAAAAAATAATGTTTAATACAGTAATCGAGGGAGGGTACAGAGGCTCTCCCGCAAGACGCCCTGAAAAGAGGAAGGGAAAAATAAAATGCACAAGCGGACACATATTTAAAAAGAAACGAAGGCAATATATTGTTACAATATTCTGTATATTATATATGTTAATACCGAACACCCAAATGGGGTCCGGTTCCGACCCCGGGAATGGAAAAAGGGCAGGCAGCCACCACATGGTGGGCCGACTGAGCCACCAACCCTCCTCCAGGCTGTCATAGAAGAGCCGGCATAACCCGAACAAGTCGGCCGGCTCCCAGCCCCACTCCATGGCCTCCACACTGTCGGGATCCTCGGCCCAGAGTCGTTGTAAATTAGCCCGTACCCGGACGCGACGGCGGCGAACTCCGATAGCGTGTTGAATAAACAGCCGCCGCCACCACCCTTTCGAGGAGGTACGCATCCGTTTAGGAGCCCGAGCGGACTGAAAGGAAAAAGAAACAAAAAGAAAATACATGAATAGAAAGACAATTTTTTTCAAAGCAACGGAAAGGGAGGGGGAATTGCTCCACTTACGATAACAAACTCGAGGCCATCCTCCTCAGCTCCGAAAACCACAGTTTCTCCCTCATACCGCAAAACGTCGCCGTTCGAGCACTGAACGAGCGACCCGATCAAAGCACGAAAACGCAGAATTGCAGAAAAAGGAAGAGCAATAAACTCAGGACTCAGCAACGAGCCCAAGTCGAAAGTCTTCAATGAAAAGAATTAAAGAATTCTAAAGATAAAATAATAGGCTTATATGTACATCTATATAAATTCACTATTCAAAAAAAAAAAAAAACGACAGGTCCGAAGTATCTAACCACGCGAATAATTTTCGCAGGTTACTATCTCTGGCCCCAGGGACGAGCTCAGGTGAAGCTGATATGCCAGAAAAATCATACCGGATAGAAAAGTTTACGGTTTCACCCGGAATCTTTTATGAAGAAATCGGGACCATGTCAATAACCCGCGACGTGTGGAAACTGGCAGTGAAAATGGATCTAAGTGGAATAGCGGGACAGGAAGCACAGATCACAGAAGCCATGAAAAAAATAGTAGAGCTATGCGCTCAAGACCTTCGGGCCAACTTACTTTGTCATATGGCGACAAAAACAACGACTCGCATGGTCGATAAAATCAACAACGAACTACAAGCCGCATACGACATAATAGGAATTAAAAAAAAAAATCGTTATCGACGAGGCTTGATAGACGGATTAGGGGGAATAATAAAAGCAATCACAGGAAATATGGATGCACAAGACGCATCTGAAATCAGCAACGAAATAAACAAAATAAATAAAAAGCAAAAAACAGTAGAAGACGCCTTAAAGGGAAATGTGCAAATTTTGAACTCAACAATAGATCTTTTTAATCGATCATCAAACCGTTTGGAGGATAATCAGAAGGTGCTACAAGCTCTCGTGAAACAGATCGAACAACGGGTGGTCAACAAGTACAACGACCAAAACACCCGGCAACAATTGGATGAACGAATAGCGGCTGTAAGCCTCATCGTAGAATCATTACTGAATGACGTACGACAAATAGTTAATTTTTTAATAGGACTCACGAGAGGAATGGTCAGCCCAAGCATACTATCTCCAAGACAATTGACAAATTATTTGACTGACGCTTTACCCAATTTGACAATAGGGCATACGTTCCCTACCGCGATAAACTACGCGCAAATGCCAACATTATTGGAGTTGTCAGAAGTAGGCGCGTATAGTACGAAAACGTACATGGTACTTGTAATAAAAATACCGTTAATTGGCACTGAGGAATATAAAATCAGCAAAGCCTATCCTCTGCCTGCCAAAATAAAAAATCATAGTTATCATTTTGTAGAAATAAAGAATGACCTTGTCGCGGTCGAAGCCACAAGAGAATCTTGCTTACACATAACAAAAAATGATTTAGAAAATTGTAAGGCCGTAGAGTCACATTATTATTGCCGGCCAAAGTAAGCAGCGCGTCCCGCTCATACTTGCGCATCGTGCGAGGTGGCATTGTACATTGCACCTAAAGATAAATACGCGAATTGCGACCAAAGAGTTGCTCAGATAAATAACACTCTAATTATTGCGTTAGAACGTCATGGTAGGTGGCTATACGTTGCACCGGAGCCCGAAACGCTTCTCATCCATTGCGGAAAACAACCAACCGCGCACGCGACCCTTACGGGTGCAGGGACTCTGGCTTTGGACGGAAAATGTTCCGTCACCGCCCCTAGTTTTAGACTAGAAACCGTCGGCGAAATAAGACAGAACGTATACGCCGATTTCCTACCGCAATATAATGTAACGGTTCGGCTGTACAGGTAAGCCACCGTCACACCGAATACGATAGCGTCAACCCGTCCACGAGACACTTGCGTATTCTGGCCAGCGTTCGAGGCAACCGGCCATGCCGCCGGCCGGGCGGGTCACTTGCGCTAAGAAATCGGGGCGAGCCCGCGACACCTCGCAAGGAGCTCCTCCCACAGCGAGGAGCAAGACCACCGCGGACTCGCGGGAATCGCCGCCTTTATTCGTACATCTCGCGTTCGGTGCTTTGACCACTCCTATCAGATCGAGAGCGTGACCTATATTCATCGCGACGCCTCTTCGCACGGCATGGGCGCCTAATATCCTAGAGAAGAACAACCGGGCATATTTTATCCCTCGATCTGAGTATAGTATGCGAACGTCCTCAAAATCACCAACGCCGTCAACCCCACCTACGGAGTGTTCTTCGGCGGCGTGATTTCCCACCAAGTTCTCCAGATTCGCGGGAGAAATGGAATTTCTCCTGACGGGCCTTAGGCTATTTAAGGGCGTGCACGAGTCGGAGCTAGACTCTTCGCAAATTCTTCTACATACTACGTGGAGTCACCGTCATCCGAAACCTCGGATCACAGGATGGAGGCCTTGCTGCCGTAGCCCTGGTCCCATCCTAGAACGACCTCAGCTTCGGGTTAGATACTCTATTTCCGTGGGAAGCCCCAGCACTGCGCTGGAAGTCCGACCTCGGAAATAGAGTCGTCGTGGTGATTGCTAGTCAGGGAATACTAAAGAACATCCGATCGATCGTCGTTAGGACCTTCGATCGCCATACTACGCATTTCACACGCCCATACTCGGAGTGTGCAGTCCGTGAAGTGCCGATCGCGCTTCGCTGCACACGAGGAAATTCTATAACCAGCTTCTCTGGTTTTTGGTCCTCCTCGCCTGGCACCGAAGAGGTCAGCCGTCCCTTCCGGACGGCCCTGCTATGCGCTCTCGAGGAGAATAAATCTACCTCGAGCTCGCGCATTATTTCAACGCTAGCATATCTAGCGCGTGAGCGACACGGCGTGGCACCCGTGCGCTTTGTTGCATTTTGGCAACAGTGCCAACCGATAGTATCGCCACTTTAACCGAATATCTGTAAATTCAAGGGCCATCGTATTCTTTTACAGAAGCGACCCCGACTCCGGCGTTACGCGTACACGACGACGCTCGCGGACTGTGCGAGTGCGAGCGAGAGAGCGAGAGAATAAGGAGAGAGACCGCGCACGAGGAATCGCGTGCCCGCAATAACTCGCATGACTCACATCATTCTAGTCACTCCTATCACGGCAGCTTTTCTCGCCAACCTTTCCAGCTCCCCGTAAAAGTCGCTTCACCCAACTAATAACCGTAAACTCATGGAATTAACACACTAACGATTTTCATTGTTTATATAACCCGAAATCAATTCACAATAATCCGAAATACCAAATGCCAATGATGACGGATTATAACAGGTGTCCCTGAGACCCTCAAAACCACTGAGGCATCTCCAAAAAACACCTTAAATCCATCCCATCATTCCTGGCACCGAAATCGTACATCGTCCTTCAGGAGGCTACGGGAACCCCTATAACATCATACGGCGAAATATTCGCCGCTCAACTTCGTTTTCCTCAAAACCGCGTAGACGATTTATGAAAACGAAATAAAAGCTTTCGCTTAAATTCGCGAAACGTTTCATTGGCGCCCAACGTGGGGCCCGAAAGCCTTATAAAATTTCCTGAAAATGTACAAACTACCGAACGTATCAACACACGCTCTAGCTTAAAATAAAATAGATAGTTAGGCGTTGCAATCACCACTAGCTCGTATAGCCAGCGTAAGCTGAGAAATATACCTATTTCAGGTCTATTATAATACGAGAAAACAAATACAACGAGAAACGAGCACTCGCACACGGTGCATGCTCGTTCTCTCTTAGGAAAGCCGAGAAAACCTCTCGAGCAAAATTACCGACATAAATTGTCTCAAAATCAATCACAAGGAAGCATAGAGGAGCGAGTATTCGCGTACACGTGTTTGCTCGTTCTCTCTCTTGGGAGACGAAATAATCTCCCGTGGTAAAGTACGAATATTTCGTCTGTCTCACTCTCACCAAGCGAACAAAGGAAACACGCAATATCGAGTACGAATACGCAAACGCTTGGCAAGGCCACGCTAATCCCGAGCGACGAGCGAGAGCAAGAAAAAAAAACTTTTCTGGTCGCTCGCGTGTCGTAAGGGATTAACGAGCCTCCCGTACGACTCGAGGTTGCGGACTCCTGAAAAAAAAAATACACAGGCCTCGAGTCTCGAGACCATCGCAAGGCGTGAGAGAGACGGAGGTACAAAAACTTGTGTTTACCACGGGCGCACGAAATCGTTGCTTCAAGTCAAAATTAATTCGGACGTACTGCTCGGTGCTCGAGGAGTACCTCCCCTCTTCTCGCACCGAGGCTTAGCGCGCCGAAATGAGCGAGGCCCGGCAGAGGAATCCTCCTCAGGAGGGGCGGCCGCTGAACCTCCCGCCCCGTGCCGCTACAGACTCGGCCCTCGCAACCGGCCTACCCACCGAACCCGACGCCCTCGCAAATGTGAGGAGCGAGCCGGGGGGAGGTGAGAGGGGGGCGCGTCGCAGGGACGACGGTACCGGGAAAGGAATGAGGGGTCTTCCCGCCTGGAACCCCAATATTTCCGACCCGCAAATTTCTGACGATAACGCTCGTTCACTACCGGAAGAATCTCAATTATCATTATCGACCATCAAAGAAATGATGGCCAACATCCAACGCCGAGTCGATGACGACGCAAAGGCGCTAACGGCAACCCTTCTCTCAATTAATGAGAACTTTGCTAAGAAACTCGAATCCCTAGAGAACGTAGTAAATGTCCAAGTCCAGAGCCTACTTCAAAGACCTCCCGACGCAAACTCTACTATCGAACATTGAGGTAATGATCCTCTTTCTTCCACGCGCCACTGCGCACCCATGTCCAGGGGACACCGCCCCCCACAAGGGGAAGCGCATCCGACCCCGGAGGAAAGATTACTCAACCTAGGGAACCTGGGTTTACCTGAGAGGTACGCCGAAGAAATTAATCAGCGTTATGGGAATCCCGTCAGGGACAATCCCACTACTTACCTACCATCCACTCTACCAGCATCACGTGAAGATATGCCTCAGTGCACCAGCGCGGGAATAATGAAAATAAGTGCCCCACCTTCGGAGGGCATGATCACGAACTTCCGTGGCAGTTCTTGACGGACCTAAGAGAATACCATCGCGTATTTGCCACTCGCTATGATTTCAAAATCATCGTCTCGCAGTGTCTCTCAGATCTAGCCCTTCAGTGGTGGAAGATATCCAGAAATGATATCCACTCCTGGGAGTCCCTCGAACGAATGTTCCTCGAACGATTCTGGAGCGAGGATCGGCAATACCGTGCGAAAAATAAAATAGAATACGGATGGTTCGATCCTCTCAAAAAGGAATCTCGTTTTGGGTACGCTCTATCGTTAATTGGGCTGGCAAAGGATCTTCGGCCGCCCCTCTCCGACAAGGAGATTATTAACAAAATGAAAAGACACTTCCCCGAGGAGGTCCGAATGATCATTCGGGCGAAATGCATCGAATCCATTCCGAGCCTCCTCGACCTACTGTCATCACTAGATGAAGAAGGGCCGGGAAATAAAGAGCGCGAAGGCTCATGCCGTCCGCCTCGACCAACCTTCGCGGGGTTCTCTAGGGAACCACCACGACAAGAATCCCATCCTGGGAACAACAAACAACCACGATTCGGGTACCCTAGAGGCCCACCCGAAAAGGGTCAATTTTACGACAGTCGCCGTGACAATCGCAAGGCCATCCAGAGCCTCGAGATTGTAGAGACCGCCGCTGAATCGATCGCCAATCCACCCGATCCCTCCGAGCAGGGAAACGAGCAGACGTCACCCCCTCCTGCTTCGCAATGAGGGAGGTGACGCTCGGCCTGGGCAGGGATGTGAGAGGCAACCTCTTAGCAGAGGAACCTGATAAGGAAGATGAGTCTAGAGAGTGCCCCAAGATCGCGGTACTAATCGCAGGTATCCCGGTGTCTGCCCTGGTGGACACGGGCAGCCAAGCGACAGCGATAGCCTTAGACCTCTTCGAGAATCATCAGGCCCTTCAGGCGTGTCCCACGCTACCACTAACTAGAACCACCGTCACACAAGCGACGCGGGGACGCGCCACTCCTGTCACCAAACAAATATACGCGGAGATCGAAGTCCGCTCGATCAAGATTCCGCACACCATATTGATTGTTCCCAATCTCACGAGCCCGTGTATCTTAGGGATAGACTTCCTCGTAAGAACACGGTCAATTATAGATCTGGGACAATACAACATAACTCTCGACAGCAGGGAGGATGATAGGACCCATCAATCCATACCCATGCAAGCCACCAATCTCGACACGCACATCTCCGAGCGAGGAGCAATCCTCGCCTCTGAGGAAGTCACCGATCTAGAATTAGACCTAAAGGTCTCTGAAACCACCGGCCTCGTAAACCCCGAGAAGGAAGCCCTCAGGAACCTTCTCGAAAAACACAAACAGGTCTTCAACAAAAGACCTGGTTTGCTCCTATCGTACCAACACGTGCTAAAGGTAAAACAGCATGTGCCTTTCAAGGCGATGAGCTACCCCGTACCCCTCGCCTACCGCTCGGCGGTAGATAAGGAAATCCGGGTACTCATCCATCAAAAAATAATTCAGCGCTCGAAAAGTCCGTACAGCAGCCCACTCCTGATATCTCGGAAAAAGGATGGCGGAGTCAGGCTGTGCCTGGACGCACCCGGAATCGAGGAAGTATACCGCCTTTTCTCATCGTGGGAAGGTATACGAATTCCGCGTGACGCCCTTTGGTCTCTCCACCAGCACGGCTAGTCTGGTGAGAGGACTCGAAAAGGTCCTTCAGGGGCTTCACGACGTGACCAACTTCGTAGATGACATTCTATGCACCTCCGAGACTTTTGAGGAACACCTCACATGCCTCGAGGAGCTGTTCCAAAGATTCTTGGAACATGGCCTGACGCTCAGCCTAGAAAAATCTTACTTTTTTAAAAAGCAGACCAAGTTTCTGGGGCACATCCTGTCGCGAGACGGGATAAGACCTGATCCGGATAAGGTGGAGGCCATCCAAGCCTTCCCCTCATCTAAGAATATCAAACAACTCCGAGGGTTCCTTGGATTAGTTAATTACTATAGCAAATTCACCAAGGAACACAGCGAAGCGACGGCCCCCCTTCTCCACTTGCTACGGAAGGGGGAAAGGTGGGAATGGGGCACCAACGAGGAAAGTGCATTAGCAAACATCAAAGCTAAATTTTGCGCGAGCGTGATCCTGGCGTATCCCCTAAAAAATCGGCCGTTCTATCTACAAACGGACGCCAGTGACCTCGCGCTCGGGGCTGTCCTATCACAAAAATCAGACGATGGAGAAACAATGGTCCTCCACTTCGCGAGCTGTACTCTGAAGGGTGCGGAAATCCGATATACCGTCACGGAACGAGAGTTGCTTGCAATTGTGTGGGTTCTCACCAAATTCCGCACCTACCTACTGGGAGCACCGGTGGTTGTCGTGACGGACCATGTAGCCCTAACCTTCCTGAAGGAATGTCGGTTGTCTCACGCTCGGCTCACCCGATGGATCCTCGCTATCCAATACTATAATCCCACGATTGAACACTGCGAGGGAAAGCAAAATCTCGTCACGGACCTCCTGAGCCGTCCCAATGCGCAACGAGCTAAAGAGCACATACGCATAGCCACCCTCGAAGAAGACCAGGTGGAAGCTCTAGTCGCGTCCATATCCCACCTCAAAGAATTGCAAAAGATCGACTCCGAATATGGGAAACTCATTGAGCAGGCCGAGGAAAAACCCGACAACCCCAAACATCTCCTTCGAGATGGTCTCCTCTTCAGAATAACGAAGGGGACTGAGAGAGTCTGGGTGCCCGCCTCCGGAGTACGGGAGCTCATCCTAAATTGCCACACTACATACGCCCATGCGGGTGCAAAGAAGTGCCACCTGATGCTCAAAGAAGACTTCTACTTCCCACGATTCCACCACGTAATCCGTCAAACCCTGGCCAGCTACGATAGCTGCCAAAGGAACAAGATTTACACCGTAGGAAGCTTTGCACACCAGCAAAACATCTTGCCGTCCAGACCCCGAGAGCTGGTATCCCTGGACTACTATGGCCCTCTTCCAAAAGGACGTAATGGTCTGAGCTACATCCTGGCAGTGATCGACGTCTTCTCTAAAATCACTCGCCTGTATGGGCTGCGTAATGCTACAACGGATGCCACGTGGAAAGTCCTGGCGGACGACTACTTCGTGAAGTTTGGGAAGCCCGAGGCCATACTTAGCGACCAAGGGACCCAATTCACTGCCAAGAAGTGGGAAGTCTACTTGCGAGAAAATGGGATAAGGAAGATCTGGACCTCAATCCGTCACCCACAAGCCAATCCCATCGATAGAACGAATCGAGAACTTTCTCGATTCTTCCGAACCCTGATCGAAGGCAAGCACAACGAATGGGTCAAATGGCTACCCGTCGTCGAAGAATGCATTAACATGACCCATCACGAGTCCACAGGCTGCACGCCATGGAAACTGCACTTCGGAAAAGAGGTGGATCGTCCCTGGCAGAAGATCCTGGGCAAGCGTCAAAAGACACGCAACACGCACAAAAACCTCATACTGGCCGCCTCAGAACGGATGCGGAAAGCACGAGGCAAGCAAGCAGACAAGATTAACCATCTGCATAGGACGAGGGAATTTCACGTGGGCGTGAAATACCTTCACGAGGTACTTGCACGAGCCCTCGCCGTATCGCGGCCATCGGTGTGCCTGATCGCCAAATTCCTGCCGGTCTATGAAGGGCCCTACGTCATCTCACGAAAAATCCACCAGTCGTCGTACATCCTCAAACACGTAGGCCACGACAGGGAGCGAGGACTATTCCACCAAAGCGATCTACGCCCCTATCAGCGACCCACGGAATACCCCCTCTACTAGAACACCGGGACGAAAAGGAAAGATAAGAGCCAGCACGTCCGAGCTTACTCCAGTTCTCGATAGATCATGGACAAAGCAACACAAACACGCAGCGATCGGGAGGGTCACGAGGTCTCCCCGCGACCCTACATACCCGCCGAAAAGGAGAAAAGGAACGCGCATCGTCCACTCACCGGGAAGAGCCGACAGTCCCAAACGGAGCCATGGTTCTTCCAGCACCTGGAGGAGGATGAAGCGCGACAGCGAGAGGTGTTGGGGATAACGGAAGGGATGCCAAGCCGGTTCGAGCCCGGTACAACGAAAATCAAAAGGAAGTACGTACTCCCCACACCTCCGGCGCACCCGCCCACTCCAGAATGGAGAGCACCGGCTCGGGAAGGACCACGAGCGGTACGCACCCCGGAAGGGATGCGGATCCTCTGGGGACGGCGACCCACCACGACCAGGCCCTCAAACAAGCGCCCTGCCGATGACCCCGCCATCGAGGAGGCGTGCACCCGCAAGAGTGCACGGGGTCGTCCCGCCACCGGGAAAAGGCATTAAGGTCGTCGCCCCCTAAGGAAGGGAACTTCGACCTTGGAGGGGCCATGTAACGGTTCGGCTGTAGAGGTAAGCCACCGTCACACTGAATACGATAGCGTCAACCCGTCCACGAGACACTTGCGTATTCTGGCCAGCGTTCGAGGCAACCGGCCATGCCGCCGGCCGGGCGGGTCACTTGCGCTAAGAAATCGGGGCGAGCCCGCGACACCTCGCAAGGAGCTCCTCCCACCGCGAGGAGCAAGACCACCGCGGACTCGCGGGAATCGCCGCCTTTATTCGTACATCTCGCGTTCGGTGCTTTGACCACTCCTATCAGATCGAGAGCGTGACCTAAATTCATCGCGACGCCTCTTCGCACGGCATGCGCGCCTAATATCCTAGAGAGGAACAATCGGGCATATTTTATCCCTCGATCTGAGTATAGTATGCGAACGTCCTCAAAATCACCAACGCCGTCAACCCCACCTACGGAGGGTTCTTCGGCGGCGTGATTTCCCACCAAGTTCTCCAGATTCGCGGGAGAAATGGAATTTCTCCTGATGGGCCTTAGGCTATTTAAGGGCGTGCACGAGTCGGAGCTGGACTCTTCGCAAATTCTTCTACATACTACGTGGAGTCACCGTCATCCGAAACCTCGGATCACAGGATGGAGGCCTTGCTGCCGTAGCCCTGGTCCCATCCTAGAACGACCTCAGCTTCGGGTTAGATACTCTATTTCCGTGGGAAGCCCCAGCACTGCGCTGGAAGTCCGACCTCGGAAATAGAGTCGTCGTGGTGATTGCTAGTCAGGGAATACTAAAGAACATCCGATCGATCGTCGTTAGGACCTTCGATCGCCATACTACGCATTTCACACGCCCATACTCGAAGTGTGCAGTCCGTGAAGTGCCGATCGCGCTTCGCTGCACACGAGGAAATTCTATAACCAGCTTCTCTGGTTTTTGGTCCTCCTCGCCTGGCACCGAGGAGGTCAGCCGTCCCTTCCGGACGGCCCCGCTATGCGCTCTCGGGGAGAATAAATCTACCTCGAGCTCGCGCATTATTTCAACGCTAGCATATCTAGCGCGTGAGCGACACGGCGTGGCACCCGTGCGCTTTGTTGCATTTTGGCAACAGTGCCAACCGATAGTATCGCCACTTTAACCGAATATCTGTAAATTCAAGGGCCATCGCATTCTTTTACAGAAGCGACCCCGACTCCGGCGTTACGCGTACACGACGACGCTCGCGGACTGTGCGAGTGCGAGCGAGAGAACGAGAGAAAAAGGAGAGAGACCGCGCACGAGGAATCGCGTGCCCGCAATACCTCGCATGACTCACATCATTCTAGTCACTCCTATCACGGCAGCTTTTCTCGCCAACCTTTCCAGCTCCCCGTAAACGTCGCTTCACCCAACTAATAACCGTAAACTCATGGAATTAACACACTAACGATTTTCATTGTTTATATAACCCGAAATCAATTCACAATAGTCCGAAATACCAAATGCCAATGATGACGGATTATAACAGGTGTCCCTGAGACCCTAAAACCACTGAGGCATCTCCAAAAAACACCTTAAATCCATCCCATCATTCCTGGCACCGAAATCGTACATCGTCCTTCAGGAGGCTATGGGAACCCCTATAACATCATACGGCGAAATATTCGCCGCTCACCTTCGTTTTCCTCAAAACCGCGTAGACGATTTATGAAAACGAAATAAAAGCTTTCGCTCAAATTCGCGAAACGCTTCAATAATTTATCATTCTTGTCTACAGATATGAACATACTCGATCACACATCGACAAAAATTGTATTACCTCACGAAATCATAAACGATCCAAAAGAATTAAACAGGATCAGCGAACGCGTAAAAAACATAAAGATTAAGTTAAACAAAGAGTCAAGCGATTCGAATACATATAAACATATAATAGGTAACTATTCGCTAAGCACAATCGCGCCGATAATACTCGGAATAGCCTATGTATGCTATTACCGCATAAAGCACGCAAGGAAACCTGTCCACGACGAGGACCACAACAGCGCCGAGCCGGCGCAACCAAGCGAAGCACAGTCAGCAAAAAAAAGCTGCCCGTGCCCAAATTGACACTAAAAATCAAGCGAAACACATCAACAACAAGTTCCGTGTAAAATGTATTAAAATTATGCGAAAATTATTTTAAAGAAGAAATAATAGCTATATATATGGGATAATCACACGGGAACATGGATAAAGATTTGTAAACCGAAGGACCGACCATTAATGCAAAACAAATCCCAAGAGAGATTTGATATTTTAAGGGGGAGGGATGTTGTGTCCGCAAACTTGTGCAATGCAAAAGTGTATTGCACTCTTGCGGAACTGCAAGAGTTCCACTCCACAGTTTGTTGCCCTCCCTGCGAGAGTTGCACTTTCGCCAAAATGCAAACGTCAAAAAGACACTTTGTGACACGTCCTGACCAAGCATCTTATGCTGCTTGATCTGGGGGCAAATTGCGACAATCAGAGTCGACAATTAAGAGAAGACACCAAGGAACAGGGAGTCCTTGGTTGGCTTTTGAACGGTTCGGTCCTAAGGTACGACCGACACACTGTAAATTCAATTATAAGACCAGCCCAGTAATAAACTTATATTCCTATTCAACGAACTTGAGTTCCAACTCTTAATTTCGCAACGATCCCAAAAATACCTATCCCGGGTTCTCGAGCCGGGGATACAACAATACGCAAAACGTCAAATCATCCGTGCCGTCATCTGTCAAACGGTGCGCTCCTCAAGCCGTGCAAGTTCAGAGCGCGCGTTTCCTGTCAAACGCACGCTCTGAACTTGCGTACCCAAGATGACAGAAAATAATAGCAGACGATACAAGAAACGTCAAACTCACCGGGCAACCGAGACAGATGCCTACCCTGTTGCAAAGGACCGATAGGATGCTGTAGCCAACGATAAAAATCCGATACATTGCTGTTTGGTCTATTGGCAGCACAGATAGCGGATTTTCGTATTTTATCTGGACTCATTGGAATGTTCGCATATACGGTTTCTATTTGGATAAACCGATATGGAAGGTATCAGATTCTATTTTTTTTATGAGCAAGATGGAATCTATAGGGAATAACGTATGTGCGATCTACTGCATCAAATCTGCATTTTACACTGATCGACAAGTTGCGTGCATTTATCAGCAGCTACGGATTTGATTTTAATATTTTTCTAATTGTATTTCCACAAGTTATAAATTTATAAGTTTCAAATGGACTTGACCGTTTGAAAGCAAATGTGCATAAAACGGGAAAGTCCACGATTTTTAGCTATCAGATCTCGAATATAAAAACTGATACGTATGAAACTGTACTTATTTCGCCTTATGAGAAATGACAGATATATTAGGACCAAGTTTTGTATGGGACAGAATTTGTGATTCCATGGACAAAAACGCATCATTTTCCGATAAAAATGTACATTTTCAATACGAATGAATCAGATATTTCAGATAAGTCACTTCATCAGCAGTAATTGGTATTGACTGATTAACATTTAATGGGGATATACAGATTCAACGATCTTATTGATAAATATGGGTTTAACCTGTATATGTTTTAATGAGAGTTTCCAAACTTATCCAGGGTGAAGAGCTTTAAGTTATGTGAATGCACATGTTGATGCAGAGTATAACGTATCTGCCCATCTCGGCATTTATTCGTACAGTCAAAGATTCAGCTTAAAAATGAAGCTCGGGTGCTTGTGCGCAAATATGAGTCAAACTTATACCCGTTCGAATCCTATATCTGTTTTAAATTGGTGTTTTCCAATCTATGCAGACTTGAGTGATAATGCTTCGGTCGGTCTTCATATGGATATCCAATAAAAAATGGCATCTGCATCTATGGTAATGTACGAGGGTGGGGTGAAAAGTTTCCGGCCTGACTAAGAAAAACAATGTTTGACATTTTTTTTTGCTCTATTTTTCAACATAATCTCCATCAACACTGATACTTTTCTCATAACGGTGTTCTAATTTAGTTATACCAGTTTTAAACGTAGATTCGTCAAGCTCCTCAAAATATTGATTTACAGCTTCGATAACTTATTCGATGCTCTTAAATCTTTTTCCGCCAAGCCATTTTTTAAGGTTAGGAAACAGGTATTAATCGCTGGGGGCTAAGTCTGGAGAGTAGGGAGGATGCAGCATTAATTCAAACTTCAATTCGTGGATTTTGGACATGGCAACAATCGACGAATGCGCTGGTGCGTTATCGTGATGAAACAAAACTTTTTTCTTCGCCAAATGAGGTCGTTTAATTTGCACCTCGTGCTTCAAGATATTGACCAGTGATAGGCTTACCCTTTTCAAGGTAATCAATGTATATAATCCCTTTCGAATCCCAAAAAACAGTAGCCATAACCTTGTTTGCCGATAAAATTGTTTTTGCCTTCTTTGGGGTTGGTTCCCCTTTTCCAACCCACTGTTTTGACTGTTCTTTTTTTTCGGGAGTGTAGTGGTGGACCAATGTCTCATAAACAGTTATGAATCGACGCAAAAATTCGTTTGGATTACGCCTATACAGCGCCAAATTGTCGGTAGAAATGGTTTTTCGAAGTAGTTTTTGGTCGAGCGTTAGCAAACGCGGCGCCCACCTTACACACAGCTTTTCCATGTTCACATGGTTGTGCAAAATATTTCGCACACGTTCAGCTGACATCCTACAGGTCTCAGCTATCTCATGCACTTTCAACCTGCGGTCTTTCAACACTATTTTATGGATTTTTTCAATCATCTCTGAAGTTGTGACTTCAACGGGCCGTCCTGAGCGAGGCTCGTCAGAGGTGCTCACACGACCCATTTTAAATTCAGAAACCCACTGCTTAATAGTTGAATATGATGGGGAGGAGCCTCCTAGTGCTGAATCCATCTCTTCTTTTATTTGTTTTGGTGTAAAACCTTTCAAATGGAAGTATTTGATGACAGCACGTTTTTCCAATTTTTCCATTTTTACGAAAACAACGGAAGCGTCTCGCGCAATGTGCTCTCAAACGCAAACTAACGTAGTGATTGGGCTGAAACTGTACATACAAGCTCGGTAGGATGGTACTGTAGGACGCCGCTCCAAAACTAGACCTAGTGGCACCATCTCTTGGTCAGGCCGGAAACTTTTCACCCCACCCTCGTATACGTAAGTACAAAACTAGTCTATTTGTGCATATATGTATTTATTTGTATTGTAAACCATTCAGCCTCAGAATCGGGTCTGCTTTACGTGAAATAGCCTCTTTGTTACACAAAACACACAAAGCGTTTACGGTTTCCATTATTTTGTTTACATTTTTTGCATTTTGAAAAATGTTAAAGACAATAGAAAGAGATGGCAGTTCACACTAGTACGTGGGTATGCTGCCGAAAAGCCAATACCCTTTGTCTATCTAAAATTTTGCACAGATTTTTGTTGCTACATTTCACGGTCAAGATTTTTACCGTAACATTTTGTTTCTACTGAATATCCAGTGCATGCAAGGAAATGCAATAAAAAATTCAAAGACTGGACTTATCCGAAGAGTAATACAAAAACTAAAAAAAAAAATACTGCCTCTATAGTGTAACTGAGTGTTAACCGATTTAATGAATCCTCACTCTGAGTTATGTGCATATGAAAAAACCGATTCACACAGTTAAATGATTGGCCCGTATTTACTGATGAAAACCAACGCCTCCTCTTGAGAGTGAAACATTTACAATATTAGTACATTTCGATAGGTGCGGATAAAAAATAATTTGGAGATACACATACATTCTCATACAACAAAGGATTATTGTTGGATTGTAGAATCCATATAGCAAACGATTGAATGGATCCCACCCTTATAAATACCAGACCCGTATTAACTGATAAAAAACCGTGCCACTTTTTGAGGACGAATCTTTTATAACACAAGTATATGCAGATAGGTGCGGATATCAAATAATCTCCAAATATGAATACATTCTCCTACAGTAAACGGTAAGTTTTCGATCTGAAAAATCGAGTAGGTTCAGACAAAAAATAATTGCGAATACGTATACCTTCTCGTACAGCTAAAGATAAGTTTTCGATCTGAAAAGTCACATACAAACTGATTGCTGTCAAATTTCGATTGTAGCATATAACTTCCTATATGAATTATAATTGGATTCTGCCAATTAGTACCAATAGAATTCCAGTTTGTGAGTGCAAGTTCATTCCGTTAGAATGTAATGGACATTTTAAAGTAATCTGCTGTTGCAGATTAATTACGATTGAAATTTAAAAGGTATCTGCATTTACAAATTGAACTACGCGGAACCATTTTCGGATTTTATAGGTAATCTATGGACACCGTAGATACGTACAAAACCCGATAAAATCATATATTTCAAAAAGTCGTCAATCCTATCGGATTTCATAAGCGTTTCCGAGGACAAAAACACATTATTTTCCGATAGTATTTCTTTTTTTATTGGTTTGTATCGGTTCTTTGCAACAGGGTAGCTACCTTGCTCGCTGCCTGCTACGCGTCTCGCGCTCAGACTCGGCACTCGAGTGGCGTCGTCGCTAAGGGCAGGCTTCAAGTCCTACAACAATCAGTCGAACTCCAAAATTCTAATCGCTCTCATTTGAAAACTATTTGACGGAAAAAAAACGTCTTCGCAGATTAACTCGAGGTACCCCCCTAAACCCGCCAGTTCCCGATGGGTCACTTAATATGAAACACCCATATATATGCCCACGTCCCCTCAGGACGTGACACTATAGTTGCATCGTGTCCAACAGTTAGGTACGGATTTGGGCACACCAAACTCTTCGAAAGAGCTCGATCCTTAGCATTAAAAGAAAATAACGATTGCTACGATAAAATTATGCCATTGCCCGAAAATCTCGAACCCAAACTGGTGGGATAAAACTATAATATCGGCATCAAACTCCATCAAGACTTCAACATACTGCCGCAAAATATTTACAGATGCCGCTTTATCAGGCTGGGGAGACGCATATGAAACTAAACGAACGCATGGATTTTGGAACTCAGAAGAAAGAAAGATGCATATTAATGTACTGAGACGTACAGGTCCGTCTCATCATTATTTCCCCACCACAAATTCAAAAGGTAACCGATTTTGGGTAAACGCCAGAGAGACCCACTAATTAGATTAAGGGTAGACCAAAGAAATGGGAAAGTAAAACCAGTGAAAACTGGACACAACGACTATTTGAACTGCAGGGAAAGAAAAACCGGTAAAATCCGGATAACCATTAATTTAATTAAAGGAAGACGGAGAAGAAGGGGACCTGAAAAGCGTTAAAATCAGGGTATAAAAGGAGGAGAATTTTGGGAGGAAAGCACTCTTCGAGTCCCTCGTGGATCGACAAGTACGATTGGACAAAGTACATCCCTCGCGGATCGGAAACGTCTGGTACATGGAACGTTGAAAAACAAGAGAAACACGGAGTCGCGCCTAAAAAGCATTAGAAAGATCGCTTCTTTCAGTCCTCGTGGATCGACAAGTACGATCGGACAAAGTACATCCCTCGCG
This sequence comes from Ophion obscuratus, assembly GCA_964007375.1. Lineage (NCBI taxonomy): Eukaryota > Metazoa > Arthropoda > Insecta > Hymenoptera > Ichneumonidae > Ophion > Ophion obscuratus. The sequence continues at coordinate 8,435,204 of OZ023317.1, forward strand.
GATCGGAAAGGTCTGGTACATGGAACGTTGAAAAACAAGGAAAAAACGGAGTCGCGCCTAAAAGGCTTTAGAAAGAATTAAAATAAATTTATTTTTACGAGAAAATACTGGAAAATCAAAGAAAAATAAAAAGAGCAATAAGGAAAATTAACTACTTAAGGGGAGCGAACAATTATCGAGAATAGATAGAAAAATTAGAGCAGGAGAAAATAGGATCAGAGAAGGTAGCATAGCAAGTAAGCGTGGCGAATAGATATAAGGGAGGAATATTAAATTCGAAAAATAAAAGAAATATTACATTAGGAGATAAGGAAGAGTATGCTGCAGTCATACGAAACGCACACACACACACACACACACACACACACACACACGCGCGCGCGCACACACACACACACCGTGATTATCGAGCTATATGGATCAGGATCGAAGAAAGGACAAAGAGGTATTCCGAAATCACGAGAGCGCCGAAACATATGCAAAAAAGGGTAAATCGAGTGCTCGCGGCAAGTCCCTCGAGTAGACTACCGTAAACCGGTCGGTGGCGACATCGAACGCCTAGATCAAGGACCGGGCGATCAATTATCGACGCGCGATAATTGATCGGGAGAGAGCATCGATCACCGCGGCGCGAAGGGCAGAGCTAGGGTAGGAGAATAGATCGTGGCGCGTAACGAGAGAGAGAGCGCGCGCCCAGCTCCATTAACTTAGCCGCCGACTATGGAAATATCGAATTTTTTTTGACGCCAATCGATTGTTAGTCGTTTGTTAGTGTTTGTTAGACAAAACCCAGCGTTTGTTAGACTTTATTTATTGAAAAAAACGAAAAACAAATTTATGCCAAAGTTAGCCGCAGAAAATGATTTTCTAGTGATTTCGAACTTTTCTCCGTAACCAATCGATTGTTAGTCGTTTGTTAGTGATTGTTAGTCACTTTATATCGTTTGTTAGAGCTCAATTATTATTAAATTAATGAAAAACCTTTCGGCCCTAGAGCGCGCTGCAAGCCACGTGAAGATGGCAGCATCGTCGAGACAGCTGCTTCCGGCTTTGCACATGTAACTCGTCAATTTCAGCAAAACGTTGATTCTTGTCGTTCTATTAGATTGTTAGACGATCGCCAGTGATTGTTAGTTAATTTTCATCGTTTGTTAGAGCTCCATTTTTATTTAATCGCTGAAAAACTTTTCGGCGCGAGAGCGCGCTCCTCGTCGCGAAGGCTGGCAGCATCGCCGCGACAGCTGCTTCCGGCTGGGCACATGTAACTCATCAATTTCAGCAAAACGTTGATTCTTGACATTCTATTAGATTGTTAGACGATCGCTAGTGATTGTTATTTAATTTTCATCGTTTGTTAGAGCTCCATTAAAATTTAATCGCCGAAAACTTTTCGGCTCTAGAGCGCGCTGCTTGTCGCGAAGGTTGGCAGCATCGCCGCAACAGCTGCTTACGGCTTTGCACATGTATCTCGTCAATTTCAGGAAAACGTTGATTCTTGTCATTCTATTAGATTGTTAGACGATCGCTAGTGATTGTTAGTTAATTTTCATTGTTTGTTAGAGCTCCATTTTTATTTAATCGCTGAACAACTTTTCGGCGCTAGAGCGCGCTGCTTGTCGCGAAGGTTGGCAGCATCGTCGCGACAGCTGCTTATTCCGGCTTTGCACATGTATCTCGTCAATATCAGCAAAACGTTGATTCTCGTCATTCTATTAGATTGTTAGACGATGGCTCGTGATTGTTAGTTAATTTTCGTCATTTGTTAGAGCTCCGTTTTTGTTTAATCGCTGAAAAACTTTTCGGCGCTAGAGCGCGCTGCTTGTCGCGAAGGTTGGCAGCATCGCCGCGACAGCTGCTTACGGCTTTGCACAACTAGTCAATTTCAGCAGAACGTTGATTCTTGACATTCTATTAGATTGTTAGACGATCGCTAGTGATTGTTAGTTAATTTTCATCGTTTGTTAGAGCTCCATTTTTATTTAATCGCTGAACAACTTTTCGGCGCTAGAGCGCGCTGCTTGTCGCGAAGGTTGGCAGCATCGTCGCGACAGCTGCTTCCGGCTTTGCACATGTATCTCATCAATTTCAGCAAAACGTTGATTCTCGTCATTCTATTAGATTGTAAGACGATCGCTCGTGATTGTGAGTTCATTTTCATCGTTTGTTAGAGCTCCGCTTTTGTTTAATCGCTGAAAAACTTTTCGGCTCTAGAGCGCGCTGCTTGTCGCGAAGGTTGGCAGCATTGCCGCGACAACTGCTTACGGCTTTGCACATGTAACTCGTCAATTTCAGCGAAACATTGAATCTTGACATTCTATTAGATTGTTAGACGATCGCTCGTGATTGTTCGTGGATTTTCATCGTTTGTTAGAGCTCCATTTTTATTTAATCGCTGAACAACTTTTCGGCACTACAGCGCGCTGCTTGTCGCGAAGGTTGGCAGCATCGTCGCAACAGCTGCTTCCGGCTTTGCACATGTGTCTCGTCAATTTCAGCAAAACGTTGATTCTCGTCATTCTATTAGATTGTTAGACGATCGCTCGTGATTGTTAGTTAATTTTCATCGTTTGTTAGAGCTCCGCTTTTGTTTAATCGCTGAAAAACTTTTCGGCTCTAGAGCGGGCTGCTTGTCGCGAAGGTTGGCAGCAACGCCGCGACAGCTGCTTACGGCTTTGCACATGTAACTCGTCAATTTCAGCGAAACATTGATTCTGGACATTTTATTAGATTGTTGGACGATCGCTCGTGATTGTTAGTGGACTTTCATCGTTTGTTAGAGCTCCATTTTTATTTAATCGCTGAAAAACTTTTCGGCGCTAGAGCGCGCTGCTTGTCGCGAAGGTTGGCAGCATCGTCGCGACAGCTGCTTCCGGTTTTGCGAATGTATCTCGTCAATTTCAGCAAAACGTTGATTCTTGTCATTTTGTTAGATTGTCAGACGATCGCTCGTGAATGGTAATTAATTTTCATCAGTTGTTAGAGGTCCATTTTTATTTAATCGCTGAAAAACTTTAAGGCGCTAGAGCGCGCTGCATGTCGCGACGGTTGGCAGCATCGCCCAACCGTCGCGACATGCAGCGCGCTCTAGCGCCGAAAAGTTTTTCAGCGATTGAATAAAAATGGAGCTCTAACAACCGATGAAAATTAACTAACAATCACTAGCGATCGTCTAACAATCTAATAGAATGACAAGAATCAACGTTTTGCTGAAATTGACAAGATACATGTGCAAAGCCGGAAGCAGCCGTCGCAACGATGCTGCCAACCTTCGCGACAAGCAGCGCGCTCTCGCGCTGAAAAGTTTTTCGGCGATTAAATAAAAATGGAGCTCTAACAAACGATGAAAATCCACTAACAATCACGAGCGATCGTCTAACAATCTAATAGAATGTCAAGAATCAACGTTTCGCTGTAATTGACGAGTTACGTGTGTAAAGCCGTAAGCAGCTGTCGCGGCGATGCTGCCAACCTTCGTGACAAGCAGCGCGCTCTAGAGCCGAAAAGTTGTTCAGCGATTAAATAAAAATGGAGCTCTAACAAACGATGAAAATTAACTAACAATCACGGGCGATCGTCTACCAATCTAATAGAATGTCAAGAATCAATGTTTCGATGAAATTGACGAGTTACATGTGCAAAGCCGTAAGCAGCTGTCGCGGCGATGCTGCCAACCGTCGCGACAAGCAGCGCGCTCTAGCGCCGAAAAGCTTTTCAGCGATTAAATAAAAATGGAGCTCTAACAAACGATGAAAATTAACTAACAATCACGAGCGATCGTCTAACAATCTAATAGAATGTCGAGAATCAACGTTTTGCTGTAATTGACGAGTTACGTGTGCAAAGCCGTAAACATCTGTCGCGGCGATGCTGCCAACCTTCGCGACAAGCAGCGCGCTCTAGCGCCGAAAAGTTTTTCAGCGATTAAACAAAAACGGAGCTCTAACAACCGATGAAAATTCACTAACAATCACGAGCGATCGTCTAACAATCTAATAGAATGTCGAAAATGGACGTTTTACTGTAACAATCAACGTTTTACTGTAATTTACGAGTTACGTGTGCAAAGCCGTAAACAGCCGTCGCGGCCATGCTGCCAACCGTCGCGACATGCAGCGCGCTCTAGCGCCGAAAATTTTTTCAGCGATTAAATAAAAATGGAGCTCTAACAAACGATGAAAATTAACTAACAATCACTAGCGATCGTCTAACAATCTAATAGAATGACAAGAATCAACGTTTTGCTGAAATTGACGAGATACATGTGCAAAGCCGGAAGCAGCTGTCGCGACGATGCTGCCATCCTTCGCGACATGCAGCGCGCTCTCGCGCTGAGTTTTTCGGCGATTAAATAAAAATGGAGATATAACAAACGATGAAAATTAACTAACAATCACTCGCGATCGTCTAACAATCTAATAGAATGTCAAGAATCAACGTTCTGCTGAAATTGACTAGTTACTTGTGCAAAGCCGTAAGCAGCTGTCGCGGCGATGCTGCCAACCTTCGCGTCAAGCAGCGCGCTCTAGAGCCGAAAAGTTTTTCAGCGATTGAACAAAAGCGGAGCTCTAACAAACGATGAAAATGAACTAACAATTATTGAAGCAGTTAGTTTATCGCGTACAAACGAAAGAGTGCGCCACCGTACAGCGAGAATATGACGCGAGAATATAACGCGCGTCAGCCTCGGGCATCTCCGACTGTGTTCGGGAGCGCGCAAGTTGCCGAGAATCGCGGCCATTAGAGTTAGTTCGTTTCCGACATCCGTACTGCAACCACGTGTATCGAATATCATTCATATGTAATTAAAAGAGTTTAGTATCATTAATTTGTGTGTAACTTTCTTAAAATAAACCTCTATCCTCTCCTCACAACCTGATATACACATAAATTGTCCAAATGGGTTTTATCAGGTTATGGGCCCAGATCACGCAATGCTGCGTATCTGACTGGGTGTGAGAGAGAGAGAGTGAGAGGTCTCGATCACGCGGTGTAGGCAGCGGCCATTTTTTTCTGTGTAGACTGAGCACGTGCAGACTTCTTTTTCCTTCGTTACGCGAGTGTTTTGCATCCGACATGGCTCAAGAGATCTCAGCGAGACACGTCAAGAAATTCGATGGATCCAACTTTCAAGGTTGGAAGTTTCAGCTCAGAGCATTATTTGTGGCAAACGAGATCGATGATATTGTGGATGGCACGCGGACCTTGCCGGAAGATCTAACGACCGCCGAAGCCAAATCCTGGACACGTGACAATGCGAAGGCAATGTTTCTCATCTCGTCAGCGATAGAATATGCTCAGCTCGAACCGTTGCTAGTGTGCAAATCAGCAAAAGAAATGTGGGATAATTTGTGTCGTATACACGAACAAAAATCCGCGACTAATAAACTCTTGCTGATGAAAAAATTCCACGAGTATCGTATGGAATCGAGCGACAAGGTAGTCCAGCATATCTCAAAAATTAGAAATCTAGCAGCACAGATCGAAGATGTTGGCGAAAAAGTGTCGAATCTAACCGTGATAGCCAAGATTCTGGGAAGCCTATCGTCAAAGTTCAGCACGCTTCAAACTGCGTGGGACAGTGTCGACTCAGCGCGCCAGACTCTAGAAAATCTCGAAGAAAGACTTATTCTTGAAGAAGCGAGGCTGAGTCAAAATGACGAAGGGGCAAGTGCGTTCTCGGCCGCGAAGAACGAGAACAAACAGAAAGGGCAAAAGAAAGGAAAATCCAAGAAAAGTAACAACAATAAAAAAATTGTAGAGTGTTACAAGTGTCACGAGAAGGGGCATTATGCATACGAGTGTCCGACAAAAAAGAGCGGGAACAATGGCGGGAACAATGGCGGTAACGAACAATCACGTGATTGTGCGTTCGTTGGTGAGAAACTCGCGAGTGCGCAGTGTGAGTCGAGTGAGTTCGCAGGACAGCCGCGAGAGTTGCCCGTGGTCGATCAAAAAGAAATCTGGCTTACAGACAGTGGCGCCTCAAGGCACATGACACATCGACGCGACTGGCTCACAGATTACCGACCGATCTCGAATGGTGGAACAGTGGCGCTTGGTGACGGCGATGAGTGCAAAATCTCCGGTGAAGGGGTCGTACTTGTGCAAAGACTTGTGAATGGTTTGTGGTGCGACGCTCGGATCGAAAAAGTTCTCTATGTTCCCGGGTTGAAAAGAAATTTATTTTCTGTCGGTGCCTGTACGAAAAAAGGTCTTGAGGTAATATTCAAAAATAATCACGTGAATATAATGCGCGGTAAAGAAGTAGTCGCGTCGGGCGTGAGGCAAAACAACGACATCTACCGGATGTTCCTTCGTGTCGCGAAATCTCGAGCGGAAGAAGCATACACAGCCGCGCATAACCTACGAGTATGGCACGAGAGACTCGGCCATGTTGATAAACGCGCGATACGTGAGCTTGTGGACAAAGGACTCGTTCGCGGAGTATCAGTGACAGACACGACGAACTTCGTGTGTGAAATGTGTCACCTGGGAAAAGCACATCGGCTGCCATTCAAAAAACGAGAGAAAGTGTCGACGAAACCAGGAGAAGTTTTTCACACTGATGTTTGCGGCCCGATGTCCGTCGAATCGCTAGGAGGTAGAAGGTTCTTCCTCACGTTCAAGGACGACGCCACCGGATACCGACATGTGTATTTTCTGCGACACAAGGCCGACGTTTTCGACAAGTTCCAAATTTTCGAGAGGTCAGTTTCGAACAAGTTCGGTCGCGCGATGAAAGTTCTGCGATCAGATAATGGCGGAGAGTTCTGCAACCAGAGAATGGAAGAATATCTGAAAAGTCGTGGCATCAAGAAGGAGAACACCGCGCCGTTCACTCCTCAGCAAAACGGCAAGGCGGAGAGAGACAACCGAACCATCGTCGAGAGCGCTCGAACAATGATTCATGCGAAAAATCTTCCGCTAAATCTGTGGGCCGAGGCTGTTAACACCGCAGTATACGTTTTAAATCGTACAGTGTCATCAGGCGGTACTTCCACACCATACGAACAATGGGTAGGTAAGAAGCCGACCATGGATCACTTGCGAATTTTCGGTTCAGTCGCGTTCGTTCATATACCCAAACAACTCACAAAGAAACTTGATCTACGGGGTCAAAAGATGATTCTTGTCGGGTACGAAAGTGACTCTACGAACTACCGAGTTTACGATCCGACAACAAAGCAAGTGAAAGTTACATGCGACGCAACCTTCCACGAGCGAATCGGGAACGTAAAGATCTGCGAAGAAGAAGACGCAGACGACGACACAATAGTGTTTTGGTCAACAAAACCGGAAGAAGTCGCGGAACACGACGACCCGGACGAGCAAGAAGACCCCCAACATGAGGAGGTAAGAGAGATCGATAATAAAGGTCGTGAAGCTCGAGATGAGCGAGAACAGCAACAACCGCCTCAAAGACCGCTCGTGAATCAAGAACGAGTACTAAGAGATCGCAACTCAATTCGTCTACCCGCGAGATACCAATACGAGGTCGACATTGCCGAATACGAGACACCCACAACGTACGAAGAGGCAACACGAAGCACTGACGCCGCGCAGTGGGCGCATGCTATCGACGAAGAGTTGCAAGCGCACAACACAAACAAAACTTGGACAATCGTGCCAAAAACACCTGGAACGAAAACAATCGATTCCAAGTGGGTGTTTAAAATAAAAGAAGACCCAACAAAGAAAACTCAACGATTCAAGGCGAGGCTGTGTGCTCGTGGATTCCAACAGCGGCAAGGGATCGACTTTACGGAGACATTTGCACCAGTCGTGCGATACGACTCGCTCCGAGTACTTTTGGCAGCAGTAACCGAGATGGATCTCGAGCTGCTACAATTCGACGTCCAGACGGCCTTCCTCTATGGCGAACTAGAGGAAAATATCTTCATGGAGGTTCCCGACGGTCTGGAGATCGAAGAAAGTGAAGTAAAAAAGGTGGTGTGCAAATTAAACAAGTCACTGTATGGGCTTAAGCAAGCACCTCGGTGCTGGAATAAGAAATTCCTGAGTTTCTTAAGCCAGTTCAATCTCAAGTGTAGCGAGGCAGATCAGTGTATCTTTGTAGGACAAGTAAAAGGTGAAACCATTTACCTAGCCCTATTTGTAGACGACGGTCTTGTCGCGGCAAAGTCAGAGTCTACTTTGAATCACATTGCGGGTCAACTGCGCGAAGCGTTTAAAGTAAAAATCGGCGACTCAAACTCCTTTGTCGGTATGCAAATTGAACGTGATAGAGTCAATAAAACCCTCGCGATTCATCAACAAGCGTATGTTGACAAATTCTAGACAAGTTCGGGATGCGAGACGCAAAACCGGTGAGCATACCGGCCGACCCGCAAGTAACCTTGTATCCAGTCGAAGAAAACGATGAGACACCAAACACTGTGCCTTACCGAGAGGCAATCGGTTCCCTCGTCTTTCTTGCAGCTGTGTCTCGTCCAGACATAGCTTACGCGGTTAATAATATGAGCAAGTTTTTAAACAAGCATAGTCCAGAGCACTGGCGTGCAGTCAAGCGAATTTTCGCATATTTACAGGGAACAAAAGACTACGGACTCCAGTACAAAAGCGGCGGTAGTGAGCAAAATCTAATGGGGTTTTCAGACGCAGACTATGCGAACGACGTCGAATCGCGAAGGTCAACAACAGGGTATATATTTTGTATGGCGAACGGGCCAGTATCGTGGTCCTCACAGAGGCAGAAACTAGTCGTGCTAAGCACAACAGAATCTGAATACGTAGCTGCTGCGACAGCAACCAAAGAGGCTATATGGTTAAGGAAATTAATCTGTGATTTGGGATATTCATGTGATCGCGGGCTAGTCTTATATGTGGACAACCAAAGCGCAATACGCCTTGTGAAAAACCCTGTTTATCACAAGCGTACGAAGCATATAGATATCAGGTACCACTACATTCGCGAGAAATCGGAAAACAACGAGATAAGTGTTATGTATATTCCATCCGAATTACAGCGTGCCGATATTCTCACTAAAGCGTTACCACGCGATCGATTCAGGAAGCTATGCGAAATAATAAACATAACCTCAGTTCAAAATGTACGCTCAAACGGCGGTAGTATTGAAGCAGTTAGTTTATCGCGTACAAACGAAAGAGTGCGCCACCGTACAGCGAGAATATGACGCGAGAATATAACGCGCGTCAGCCTCGGGCATCTCCGACTGTGTTCGGGAGCGCGCAAGTTGCCGAGAATCGCGGCCATTAGAGTTAGTTCGTTTCCGACATCCGTACTGCAACCACGTGTATCGAATATCATTCATATGTAATTAAAAGAGTTTAGTATCATTAATTTGTGTGTAACTTTCTTAAAATAAACCTCTATCCTCTCCTCACAACCTGATATACACATAAATTGTCCAAGTGGGTTTTATCAACAATCACGAGCGATCGTCTTACAATCTAATAGAATGACGAGAATCAACGTTTTTCTGAAATTGATGAGATACATGTGCAAAGCCGGAAGCAGCTGTCGCGACGATGCTGCCAACCTTCGCGACAAGCAGCGCGCTCTAGCGCCGAAAAGTTGTTCAGCGATTAAATAAAAATGGAGCTCTAACAAACGATGAAAATTAACTAACAATCACTAGCGATCGTCTAACAATCTAATAGAATGTCAAGAATCAACGTTCTGCTGAAATTGACTAGTTGTGCAAAGCCGTAAGCAGCTGTCGCGGCGATGCTGCCAACCTTCGCGACAAGCAGCGCGCTCTAGCGCCGAAAAGTTTTTCAGCGATTAAACAAAAACGAAGCTCTAACAAATGACGAAAATTAACTAACAATCACGAGCCATCGTCTAACAATCTAATAGAATGACGAGAATCAACGTTTTGCTGATATTGACGAGATACATGTGCAAAGCCGGAAGCAGCTGTCGCGACGATGCTGCCAACCTTCGCGACAAGCAGCGCGCTCTAGCGCCGAAAAGTTGTTCAGCGATTAAATAAAAATGGAGCTCTAACAAACGATGAAAATCCACCAACAATCACGAGCGATCGTCTAACAATCTAATAGAATGTCGAGAATCAACGTTTTACTGTAATTTACGAGTTACATGTGCATAACCGTAAACAGCCGTCGCGGCCATGCTGCCAACCGTCGCGACATGCAGCGCGCTCTAGCGCCGAAAAGTTTTTCAGCGATTAAATAAAAATGGAGCTCTAACAAACGATGAAAATTATCTAACAATCACTAGCGATCGTCTAACAATCTAATAGAATGACAAGAATCAACGTTTTGCTGAAATTGACGAGATACATGTGCAAAGTCGGAAGCAGTTGTCGCGACGATGCTGCCAACCTTCGCGACAAGCAGCGCGCTCTAGCGCCGAAAAGTTTTTCAGCGATTAAACAAAAACAGAGCTCCAACAAATGATGAAAATTAACTAACAATCACGAGCCATCGTCTAACAATCTAATAGAATGACGAGAATCAACGTTTTGATGATATTGACGAGATGCATGTGCAAAGCCGGAAGCAGCTGTCTCGACGATGCTGCCATCTTCACGTGGCTTGCAGCGCGCTCTAGGGCCGAAAGGTTTTTCATTAATTTAATAATAATTGAGCTCTAACAAACGATATAAAGTGACTAACAATCACTAACAAACGACTAACAATCGATTGGTTACGGAGAAAAGTTCGAAATCACTAGAAAATCATTTTCTGCGGCTAACTTTGGCATAAATTTGTTTTTCGTTTTTTGACGTGACAACGTCTTATAATTCGATGGAGCCGGCTGCACGCACGAAAAAGCATGACTCATCGCCGTTACCTCGCTCTGAGGCGTTCCATTTAAGGAGTAAGGCCACTGTAACGGCCCAAAAAAAAAGGTTTTTTCACTAATTTTTTGCTCCCGAAATTGAAGGTATTTGAAAAAAAACTTTTAATGGTGTTATCGGGCATACATTAAACTTTATTATAAAATTTGTTTACAGTAAAAAAAAAACAAAATGGCGGTTCCACAGCTATCTTCCCGGGACATGTTTTCAAAATGGCACGCAGCATAACTCGAACAATTTTCATTTTTTTTACTTGAAATTTTAACCAGATGTGAACATTTACATTATCTTGAGAATGTCGATCGGAATTTTCAAGAACTTTATTTATTGATTTTTTATTAACAAAAAACTTGCCGTTTTTTTCGTCAAAAATCAATTTTTTTTTTCAAACGCACGGCAAATCCACAAAAATTGATACTTTTTAAAATCCGATCGACATTCTCTAGCTATAGCCCTCTAGATTAATGGTTTTTTTTTTGTTCTAGATTCAAAAGTGCACCAGTGGTGCTGCGTGCCGCGGAGCCCTGGAAGCAAAACATGTCCCGGGAAGATAGCTGTGGAACCGCCATTTTGTATTTTTTTACTGTAAAAAAATTTTATAATAAAGTTTAATGTATGCCCGATAACACCATTAAAAGTTTTTTTTCAAATACCTTCAATTTCGGGAGCAAAAAATTAGTGAAAAAACCTTTTTTTTGGGCCGTTACAGTGGCCTTACTCCTTAAGGCTTGAAGTGTAAGCGAGAGCGCGGAACGAGCGACAAAGAGGTACAATCGGCCTCCGCGTTCGGCAGCGTTCGGCAGCGTTCGACATTTGTCTCTTTCCTACGTGAGTGATGGCCTCTGTACACTGCGAGCGACGAGCGACGAGCGATCAGCGATATCCAATGGCAACGTCACTCTCATAGAGCATTTCCGTCATACTCGAGCTCTCATTGGATATCGCTCATCGCTTGTCGCCCATCGCGCGCAGTGAGCAGAAGCCATGAGCGATGCGTCCGTGTGGACAGCTGCTATACAATAAAACATGTACATGTTTTCGTCAAGTATGAAGTGCAGTGAAAAGTGAATGTGGTGTGAATTGTTTATAGCAACGATAATTGCGGCGATAAAGGTAATGATTCTTTCGATATTAAATATATGTTCAGTGATATATTGTCGAATATTCGTGCTTTCATCATTAAAATAAATAGCATCGGTCCGCTAGTGCAGCGATTGTAGGTTATGCTATAATTGACAAAACTATAACAATAAGTTAACAGAACTATTTCACGATGAGTAAAAATCAATTGCTTTACTATTCGATCGAAATAATTATCGAGCGTAGCTATGATTTCAAAAAATTAAAACATAAATGTTAAATCTTCCACATATCATAACAACGTGTCTGAAATGACAGGTTGGACCAGCCAGCCGTCAAAGGGAACAATTTTCTCCTATATCAAACACATTGCAGCGGGCTTTTTAAAAGCTAGAGTTACAAAAATTTTAATGTTTCCAATTTTTAAATTTTAAATTTAAGATTTATGAACAATAATTTAATCACAGTTTATTCTTATACTAAATTATTCAAAATTATTACTTTTTTACAACAAATTACAATTAAATTTGCAAAAATAATTAAGTAACTAATTGAACAACAACTTTTATTCAGTTCACTTGCTGAAAGAAATAATGTCAATACAAAATGTATTATTATAAAATAATAAAATCAAAAATTAAATTTTAACAGTCGAGTAGAAATTTAAACAATAAATTTTATTCAAGTATTTTGTAAATTTAAAATGATTTTCTGAACGAAGAATTTTATGAAAAAATAAAAGTTGTAAAACAATTGCTCAAACACATTCATACTTGTAAAAAATATGTACATTGTAAAAAAAATAAATAAAAATTGACATAATTGTATTTATGCGTACAAATAAATGTAACTTGATCAATTCAATTGTGATTTCCATTTACCTCCTTCTCCATATCCATACAAAATATCTATCAAACAAAATTAAAATTTTCTTTTGAAAAATGAAACCATTCCATCAGTATTTTCTTATGACGTTGTCACGTTCAACTATCGTCAGTAAACCGACTTTTTCAATAAATAAAGTCTAACAAACGCTGGGTTTTGTCTAACAAACACTAACAAACGACTAACAATCGATTGGCGTCAAAAAAAATTCGATATTTCCATAGTCGGCGGCTAAGTTAATGAAGCTCGCGCGCCCACGGCCCGTAGATCGCGAGTCCTAGCGCCACGAGCGAGAGAGCGCCGCGACTCGACTCGCCCTAAGGGATCGATCCAACGGAAAGCCCGCGTCGCTATAGGCTAAGCACCGATACCCATCGCGCCGCTAGCGAGAGCACGCCGCAAACCCAGGCCAATAGGAGCCACAGAAATAGAAGACAGGGCATAATCAATATCGAACCAGGATAACGGATCCTGCCGAACAAAATGTACCGTGCGAGTAAAAAGTAATTGACCGACCGAGAAAAACATTGCGGAGAATACAAAAACAACACAAACAACACACTACACTTGTACATCGCTTTATTATTGCATTATATCGAGCCATAAAAACCTGAATAAACATACTTTTTGTTAAAATACCCAAACACCTGAGTTTCTATTAATTTCTTCACTGTTCGAGTCCCCGAACCTATAAATTTATTTGTAACGAAAAAAGACCCGTTACAGTACTAGAACTCAAGACGGCTTTATTTGGGCTAAAATGTTTTGCGAGTGATCTCGCCAATTGCGACATATTGCTGCGAATCGATAACACCATAGCTGTATCCTATACTAATCGAATGGGAGGTGTTCGATTCAAATAGCTAAATAGATTAGCTAGAGTAATATAGAATTGGTGTGAAGAAAGGAAAATCTAGATTTTTGTATCATTCATCAACACAAAGGAGAACATTGAAGCAGACTTTGAGTCGCGAAGATTGGAACCACAAACAGAATATGCATTGTCAGACCTCGCGTTTAGACAAATCGTTCGTACTTTTGGAACTCCTGATGTTGATCTGTTTGCTACACGCATTAACACAAAGTGTGCAAAATATCCAAGTGTGAAGGGATCCAGGTAGCATTGGAGTGGATGCTTTTAGCATATCCTGGAAAAAATTCTTTTACTACGCCGTTCCACCCTTTATCCTAATTCTACGAGTATTACAAAAAATAAGACACGAAAATTCAACCGGCGTTCTTGTAGTTCCTCAGTGGGAAGCTCAAGCATGGTATCCACTTTTCACAGCTCTTCTTATTACTGATCAAATTCTTTTCAAACAAAACAGGCGACTGTTAACTTCATCAGAAGGGAAACCACACCCACTTTGGAAAAAGAATAATCGCCTCTTCGAAAGAGATCAGTCCCACCTATATAAACCCCCATCTCTATGAAAAGAGATATACCCAAAATATTTTGGCAAATATCTTTGAAGGAATGAATAATTCTCATGAATCCCCATGAAAACCCAAACAAACAAGAGATAAGAAAGTTTCAGCTGTCTTTCAACATGTAGTGATACTGGTGTGAAGTAGGGGGTACTACGTAATGATCTCTTCGGAAGAGGCGCTACATACAATTATGATAGAACTTCACTTACAAGTTTTGTTGAAAATATAGTGGTTTATTGGACATGATAATAATGAAATAAACAACACTTGTACAGGGTATATCTTTGACTCTGCGGCCCACACGAGAGTGAACCATTAGCTTGTTGACGAAGACTCGTTTAACTCTCGTGAGCTATTCGGGTGGGGGGGCATTGTCGGGAATCGCTCACGTACTTCACTATTCTCAACACCTCCCCTCGAAGTCTTGAGCAAGCCTACATTATATCCATCATTCGGAGATTACACAACCATTCACGATGTTTCGTGCCGCTTAAACCTTTTGTAAGCACATCAGCCGACATTCTTTCTGTACATAAATACTTCAAATCTATTATCCCTTTTTCGTAAACATCGCGAATAAAATGATGCTTTACATCAACGTGTTTGGTTTTTGGATGATAACCATTACTTGGATCAAGCTTTAACGCGCCTTGATTGTCATTAAAAAGCGTTACACACTCGCACGCCACATCGACTGTGAGTAAGATACCGCGAAGATACACAGTCTCTTTCGTCGACTCGGAAATAGCTGTATATTCGACTTCAGTACTGGATTGCGCTGTCGTTCTTTGCTTCCGCGCTTCTCAAGATATTGGCGCTCCCGCTAATACAAACGCGTAACCGGAGTAGGATTTCCTATCGTTCACATCATTACCCCAACCCGCGTCTACTACACGGAACAACGGTAACCCTGTTCTCTCGTACACTAATCCACGGTTAGCTGTCCCTTTCAGATATCTCAATACCCTTTTTGCCGCTTTCCAGTGTTCAATGTCGTAGTTTGTTTTAAACTGTCTCAAAGAATTTACCGCATACTCGATATCCGGCCTCGTAGACATTGCTAAAAACATTAATGCACCCTGGTGGAAATCCGCTTATTGGAATTCGACAAATAATGTTGAAATCTGTTAAAAAATGTCAGAACCTGTGAAAATGAATAGATTCTAACATAATTTGATAGAATCGTACATATTTTGATAGATTCTGTCGGAAATAATCTATCAAAATCGGACAGAACCTCACATATTATGTTAACTTTACGGAATGTCATAAAATCACAGAATTCGATACTTTCTGTCATTTTTTTGTCAGAAAATGTCAACTTTTAACAAAAAATGATAAAATTAATTTTCCATTTTTTTACATATTGTTGCATCGAAAAGAATGACAGAAAATGACAAAAAATGATAGAAAACGATAATTTTTGTCATAATTTGTTGTCACATTTTTGTTGAATTCTGACAGATTTCAGCTGTCATTCAATTACAGAATTTAATACTTTCTGTCATCTTTATGTCGGAAAATGTCATCTTTTAACAAAAAATGATAAATCAGTTTTCAATTTTTTGACATATTGTTGCATCGAAAAAATGACAGAAAATGTCAAAAAATGATAGAAAACGATCATTTTTATCATAATCTGTTGTCACATTTTTATTGAATTTTGACAGATTTCAGCTGTCATTAAATCACAGAATTTGATACTTTCTGTCATCATTGTGTCGGAAAATGTCATCTTTTAACAAAAAATGATAAATCAGTTTTCCATTTTTTTACATATTGTTGCATCGAAAAAAATGACAAAAAATGCAAGAAAACGATCATTTTTATCATAATTTGTTGTTACATTTTTCGTGAATTCTGACAGATTTCAGCTGTTAGTGAAAAGGAGCTTTATTGTGAATAAAGTCAGAAATAGCATAAACTACATTTGTATGGAATATTTATTTTATTCAATATTTATTCTAATTGTCGATTGTACATCCCTGTGGTATAGTCGCTATATATTTTTTTTCGTCGGTGTACATTAAAACACACGGACTTTTTATATCTTTAGGTTCACACACAATCAATTTTTCAGTACATTTACATTCCTGGAGATGGTTTATTTCAACTTGCAAATCGCTCAAGAAGGAATTCTTTTTTATTACTATTTTTAAAAGTAAGACCACAGTTTTCACACCATCGTTGGCTGTTTGTATTTGTAAAACTTTAAAAATTTCTCCCATTTCATTGTTATTTAATAAAACAACGGAATCGTTAATTTTCGTACAACGTTGTTCATTGTATAATTTTGTGGAGTATCGATTTTTTTTTATTATGAATTGCAAGAAAGAACTGCATGTTTCATCTGGCTCTCGAAGTAATCTCTTTTCTTCGTCGGTTAAATTACATTTTGTCCCATTTCCGATGAGCACGTGATCATCGCATTTACGATACCGTTGCATATTCTGTTGGTGAAGCCTTTGACAAAATGATTCTACGCGCACACTTATATGATTACATTCCGAAAACGCGACAATATTTTGAAATGATAACATTCTTGTGGCGATTTGTTGTGATACTCTTTTGGGATTGTGCTTTAATGATAACAAGATTCGATTTTGGTTCTCAAAATCAAACGTGTTCTGTGTCCATAATGGATCCCAATTTCGTACTGAATCGCACAAATGAAGAAGAAGATGAACATTGTACTTCATTTCGTAAACTCCATACAGTTTCTGATACCCGCTTACAAATTGTATTATTAATGTGTTCGCTTTTCGAAGTTGATCGGAGGAAATCGAATGCTGTAACAAAATTTCCATTGCTACAACAAATCGGCTCCAGTGTTGTAAATATTTTCTCGGAAAAATCCCTTGAAGACAAGGGAGAGAATAAAATAAAAGCCATGACCGCCATTCGGTGGCCTTCCACAATTTACATTCATTCAGAGATCTTGGTGTTCTACGAATTATACTTGGTGGTGTTATTGTTGTTAGGCGCGCGTTAATCATGGCTAGTTTTGCTGGACTGCCCACATAATATTTATCTGTTGGTGAATTTAAGATCTTTTCTGTGAATTGTATGGTGACACCAAGCAAACATGCGTGCATGTAATCAGGGGGTATGCCGGCAACTAGATCGAAATTTCGAAGATTCATTAATATCGAGGGACCTAAGACGCCCGTACTGTTTCCTCCACCTCTTTGTGAATTTATCATCTCTTTTTTTATTGATTCGTCAGTTCTTTTTGGCACATCCTGCGCCAATATTGGATACTTCCTCGTATTAACAACTGTTTTAGCTGGATGATAACAGTACGTGCATCCATAGAATCCCGTAAATTGCTTCATTGAGAGCATTGAACATCGTGCTGGAGAATCGACAGAACTGCATATGAAAAAGACTTTACTTGTGATAGTTTCTTCACCCATAACCTAATCGAAACCTTTCGACATTAAATCATTCGCTTGATGCACAAATGGTTTTAAAAATAAATTCATGTCTGGCTCACGTTTATCGATCCACAGTCCAACAATAAGGATGTGTTTTCTTCTGAGATCTGGTGGGAGCTCATTAATTTTTATGTAAATAGGCCATACGGTTAACTTGGAAGATTTCGCATGTTTACAGCCGTCTGTGTTGAATGTACATGAAATATTTTTCCAATCCTTCAGTAAGCCGGACGATTCATATTTTTTATACATTTCGCCATCATATATATCTTCCAAGGCGTCTTCATCTGTCTTTTGTCTGTTAAAACGATATTTTAAATGTTTCGCAATTTCATTATTGTTGAAAAGATTTTTTAATTGTTCAGCCATGTCGAACTCTATGAAGTAGGACTCTGTTTTTGCAATGAGTAATCGATGCCCACATGTACATGTGATTTCTTTGACTCCTTGTCTGCGCTCTCCCAAATATTGTTGGCAATTTGGACAATACAGGTGATATTTTGCTGTTTCGATGGTGGACGGAAAAAACTTTTGCAGATAATACTTCGTATCAGGAATGACTTGTTTGTTGTGCAGAAGATTAATTCCTCGGCAAATATCGGTCAATGCTGTCCACGGTAGTGAATGTGTCATACCAATTGAAAATATGGTTAAAAGAGCTTCTCCAACGGTGGTGTCACTTGCACAACAATTTATTTTCGAGATAACTATTGTCTTCGCCAATATCGCCGATGAGCACCTGTAACGAACATTGAATTGTCAGAACATTTTTTCTTTTGTTTTTTAATATTTAAAAATGGCCGATTTACAGTCAAGTTTTCCGGGAAGGTCACAACGTGAGTTGTCGATTTGTGTGGACGATAATTTCAAAAGTTTTTAATGAATCGCGCTGAAATTTTGCACATCTTTTCAATGATATTACTTCCTCGATAAACCTCTTCGTTTTGAAACAATTATTTGAAAAAATGTATTTTTTCTAAGCAGATACAATTGAAAGAATTGAAAACCACTGAAAGTCAAATTTATCAATTATGTACGCTTTGAAAAAATAATTTATTCCATAATTATTTTAAAACAAAGATGTTTTTCGAGGAATTAATATAATTGAAAAGATATGTATACAAATTCCGCGCGATTGATTAAAAGCTTTTTGAATTATTGTCTACACAAATCGACAACTCGCGCTGTGACCTTTCCGGAAGACTGAACAGTAAATAAGCCACTTTGTAATATTACAAAATTTTTGTGTTAGATTTATTAAGATAAATAAACCATATATCAAATTTTGAAAATATGCAATGAATTAGTTTGGAAAAAAACATCGAAATCGACCAAAAAATCACGGATCTGCATGTATCTCTCCCCTAAAGGGAACCTAGTCAGCGTCAAAATACCGATTTGAAATTTTTTTTTTTTTAATTTGTAGAATGTTTACATATATAATTCATATATTATTATTTGATAAATCAAATGGGACATTTTCTGGTTCTAATCTGCCTTCTACGCATGATTCTAAATGTACCGCTGAATACATTATGCTCTACGCGATGTCTCATTTTCTTCATAATGCTTGTCTTCGCCGGTTAAGCAGAGCAAATTTTTGTTTCAGCTTCCTATTTTAAAGTTGCAGACCAATTTTAAAGTTTTTTTGCCATATTTGGAATTTTTAAAGTATTGTGTACAAATAAAAATTTTGATTTGAATTTCAATGCGCTGCGCTTAACCGGTGTAGATCATCTTTACGAAGAAAATGAGATATCATAAAACAAAGTTCATCCAGCGGAGCATTTTGAATCAAGCCGCGCAGAAAATAAAAACTGAAAACTTGGCATCAGGGTATTGGTACACCTGAAGAGTTCTAACCAGAACCAAAAAATCTTTCATTTGATATATCAAACAATAATGTATAAATTATATTTGTAGAGTTTCTACAAGTTTTGTAAATTTTTTTTGAAAATCTGTATTTTGACACAGACTGGATTCCCTTAATAAATATGAACATATTCTATACCTGAGCATTATTTTCATTCTGGATATCTTCACCATCTGCATCCTCAACATCCGTGGACATTTCTCTAAATGAATCATCATTCGAAATTTCTGTCTAATCTTGAACATAATCTGTCCTTGCTCCATCCGGAACGTCAAGATCCTCGTTCCTGTCATCTGAATACGTTGAGTCATTCATCAGTTGTTCCTCATTTCCATCTCCAAAGTTATAATTGTGAGGTTCGTTGAGTTCGTCACAGCTACCGTCGTCCCTATTCTCAATAGGCGAGGAATCGGATGTGTCATTATAACTCTATAATTGAAAAAGGGAACAATTTAATTATCAACATGCTTTACATTACTAAGAGAGAATTTATGAAGAATAGAATGGTATTACATATAAATATTTCTCAAATGAAAACTTACTGTTGTTGAATTTTTGTTTGGAATTTCTGTCGTCCTTGCTCCATCCGGAATGTCAAGATCCTCGTTGCTATTATCTGAAGACATTGAGTCATTCATCGGTTGTTCCTCATTTCCATCTTGAAAGTTATAATTGAGAGGTTCGTTATTGAGTTCGTCACAGCTACCGTCGTCCCCATTCTCAATGGATGTGTCATTATAACTCTATAAAATTTAAAAAGTGAACAATTTAATTACCAAAACATGCCTTATATTACTTTAAGAGCCGAGAATTCAAGTAGAGTAGAATTTTATTACGTATAAATATTTATCAAGTTAAAACTTACTGTTGTTTGATTTTCCGTATTCTTACGACGTTTTTTTTTTGGTTATACACAGTAGTCCTTGGAATTTCCTTCGTGGAACTTGTACACAAATAACGTTTATACGCTCCTTTCGGCATTATTATACCAGTAACCGGCGAGGTGCTCGAAATCGAAGAATATTAAAATTTATCACATTTATAACACTTTTTCGACACAATTAAATTAAGTTTTCTTTTCGTAGAAAATTTGTGATTTTCTTTCTATGTAAAACTTTGTGAACGGACGACGTGGCTATATTAATTAATAAAATGTTTTGCGAATGTTGATCGACACCGACGCCTGACGCACCGCGACGGAATCACGTGGGGTCACGACAAAGGAACGACCAAACCAGTAACAAGTGGCAATGACGAATCCCCTCCCCTTTTTGGCCGTGCGCGGACAAAGGCTAAGCATGCGTGTATGTGTATGTACATGTACTCGTGAACGTGAAGCGTGATCATTCCTGACCCGGCTGTGCTGTGTAGTGGATGTGTGTAGTGTAGAAAGAGGTTATATTGCAGCACGACAATAAGCGTGGTATTATTGTTGAATATATATTAAAAGTGATTTTGTTCTATAACAAAATGGGATGGGCATACACGTACAACCCAAAAACGGCGAAGTACATCATCATGAAAAGCAGTGAAATTTTAAATTTCGACATTGCTGACTCTCGAAAAAAATGCCAAAGAACGGGTAAAAGAAATTCACAAGGTCATCCAAGATGGAAAACGTGTGAAAATACAAGTCGTGTTAGCAAATGGTAAAGTATTTTTCCAATATTACAATTTTTGTCGTACATAATTCAACTTTTATGTGATTGACTTTTGAGAGAATATTTAAGAATAATATTCAATTATTCTGAATCATAATAAGGATGTACTTGCGTCATAATCATAATCATTTGTATAAAGTGAAAGCAAAAATATCAAATGCCGTTTTTTTAAGATGATTTTTTTTTTAATTTGCATGAACTTTCTCGAACGTTATATTATAATATGTAAACGCAATTTGAGCATCCTTCACTTTTATATTAATAATTATTTCCATTTTAGTTAATCGACAAAAATTGGAAAATGACATCAAGCAGAAAAGGATTCCAGTGCCGAAACTTAATCGAAGTCGCCTGAATGACAGTTCCGCCAGTTATCCAGACAGTGACATTGAAAACTAAGTCGTCACAAGTAAACAACAACGGAAAGTAAGTGTTAAATTTTAACTGAAGCTCAGTTTGACAAAGCGATATTTGTCAAGGCAAGTTTACGGTGAACCGTCAGCTTGATTTGAGGGACTGCAAATATCGACATTTAATGCATATTTAGTTACAATTGAAATGTTGTGTTTCAGACTGTGAAACAACATCAAAACGAGGTGAAAAAAGCAGTCGATGATGATATCGTGCAGAATTACACCAGAAAAACAAGATCTTTGGTAAGTTATATATATGGCATAGAATCATTGATTGTAATTAATGAATTTTGATATTTAAATTTAATAAGGTTCTTCAGTTGCTACCTAAGGGAACCCAGTGACCGTCGAAATGTCAATTTTAAGAAATTATTGTTTTTTAAAATTAGTAAATTTATAGAATGTCTCCGAATATAATTAATATATTTCTATTTAACACATGAAATCGACAATTTTTTGGTTCCAGTCAGAACCCTTGTGATGGACCGATACCTTGTTAATTCAAGTTTTAAGTTTCTTCGCTCTGCGCATGATTCAGAATGCGTCGCTGGATGAATTCTGTTCTACGATATCTTATTTTCTTCACAATAGTTGTCTTAACCGGTTAAGCGCAGCGCATTTTTTTTGTTTCTATTGCACAGTTGCAGGCAATTTTGAAATTGTTGCCCCATTTGGAATTTTTAAAGCATTGTACAAATTAAAGTTTTTATTTTAATACAAATGTGCTACTCTTGATCGATGGATTAGTATTACGAAGAAAATGAGACATTATATAAAGCACATTTCAGACAACAGTGCTTTCTGAATCATGCGTACAGGACAAAAACTCAAAACTTACTCTATCAAGGTATCGGTACATCTTAAGAGTTCTAATAAAAAAGGGGGCCACTTGATTAATCATATAATAATATATAAATTATATTTGCAGATATTCTACAAATTTTAAAAATAATTTTTCAAAATTGGTATTTTGACGCTAACTGGGTTTCCTTCTCTAATTCTTTTTTTTCAGTTCATAGATTTTTGTTCTATTTTTATAAGTCATAAGATTCTATGTTTCACAAACTTTTTAAGGGACTACTTTTTTTTGTTAAGGAACCATCCATGCTAATGTTATAATTCTATGTGCATTATAATAAAATTATTTTTTCAGAACCTGAACACAACACACCGAAGAAACAGCCCATTTCGTTCATTATAACCAATGGTACGATCACCCACTGCAATTTCAGATCATGAATGTAAGATTTTATTGGAACTCGTAAAGCTAATATGGATTAGGTTGTTACAAATTTCTCATAATTCATTGTTATAATTTTTGTATGTTTCAACAGCCGTCAAGTCTCTCGAATCCTCAGAGGTGAACATCGGAGAATCACTGCTGAGGAGAAGAATCAGCGATTTGGAAAAAGAGCTCGAGGAATTAAAGGAAGAGCGCGATTGTTTGAAAAAAAGCACGCAGATTTGTTGGCCATTCACGAGCTATGCCCAAACGGTAAAAAAAAGAAAAATTTAAATCAAATGTTCTAATAAATGAATTGTTTAATTAAAAATTAATTTTCTATACGAAAATTTATTTTTAAAATCGCATCACGGAAGATTATTGATTTTTTAAATGAACGTTTATCTTATTCTAGATACAGAGGAAAATACCTCCGAATTGCCGATTGGTCTCCTTAAAGGAGATAAAGCACACGTAGGGTACAATGTGTGGATTAAAAAAACGTCATACGACACCGCTTTTAAGGAAAAAGAGCCCAGTAAGTTTGTCAACACGTTGGCAAGATCGCTGTGGACAGACGAGGAACTCAGCAGATTCACAACGAGGCTGACTAAAGGCATCGATCGGGTCCAGTTTTCTCCAACTAAAAAAGCTGCTATTTCGAAGAATTTTTCGACGTGGTTATCGCAAAAATTTTCTGCTGAGCGACAGGCGTTGGAAGAAGCGGGACTCAACGGATATCTCAACCGGACAACGGATTCATCTCGCAAGAAAGTAAAGAGGGCTCAATAAGGAGCAAACAATATTCAACCGTACTAATTATATTTTTATCTATGTACTTTATCTGCGTCTCTGTATGTTGAATATTTTTTAAGATCTCAACAGTTGCCAAATATGTGTCACCAAATAAAAGTATTATTGAATATAAAGTCCCAAATTTCTTTCTTTCAGCATTTCCATTAAAATTTAGAAAATTATATGTAAATTCAATCAAATATTAACGAATTCTGACAATTTATTATCAGAATCGATAATTAAATGTCAAAATTCATCAGAATATATCATATATTTATAATGCAAAATGTCAAAAGTTAACAAGTTCGGTCATTATATGACAAAAAATAAAAAAGAATTATATAATTTGACAGATTCGGTCATAATATTTCATGAATGTTAAAGAATTCCATTTCATTCCATTAAATAATGACATTTAATGACGAAAATCTCACAAAAAATAAGAACGAATGATATAATTTGACATATTCGGTCATAATATTTTATAAATGTTGAAGAATTCCATTATATTCCATAAAAAATGACATTTAATGACGAAAATCTCACAAAAAATAAGAAAGAATGATATAATTCGACAGATTTGATCATAATATTTCATGAATGTTGAAGAATTCCATTTTATTCCATCAAAAAATGACATTAAATGACGAAAATCTCACATAAAATGGAAAACTCTTACGACATTATATGACATATTATGTAAGATTCTGACAGTAATTACTAAATTATAACATTACTTTTCTGATAAAATATGACAGATTCTGTAAAGCATGTTCCAATTTCCGGTCAGAAATCATGAACTTCTCACAGAAAATGTCAAATCTCGAAATAATATGACAGATTCTGTCGTATAAATGACATATTCTGACATTATTTCTCATTGAAAGTTAACGGAATATTATCAAATCTGACATTTTTTGTTAAAATCTGACGAATTCCAATAAGCGGATTTCCACCAGGGCACCGATTAAACTTTGATACGGATACTGACGCATCACGGAATTTTTAGCAATATCCGGTTTTCTCAACTTAATGCTTATGTCTACAGACGTCGGTACAGCCTTACACTCTGTCATGCTAAAGCGCTCTAATAATTTTTCTACGTACGAATTGTGGTCAAGGTAAACTCTTTGTTCATTGTCGCACGAAAATGTTACGCCGTAGCAACGACTTATTTTCCCCAGATCCTTCATTTAAAATTTATTCGATAATTCGCGCTTTACTTAACCATATATTATCGTTAGTAGCAATAATCATATCATCCAGGTAAATCGCTATCAACATTGTAAATTCATTCTTACATGCCATGAAAACACACGGGTCCTGAGGCAACGCTTCAAAACCGAAACTTTCGAGCGTTTTTACTAATTCTTTATGCCACTGCAATCCCGATTGACGTAAACCATAAAGGGCTTCTTTAATACACACACAGTGTCTTTTCTCGCGTCCAACTCTTGATGCCAGCGCTTAACTATTTGAATGATTTTCTTGTCACAAATAACGTTACCGTTAGAACCAATCGTTTGTCTACCTCGCTTCTTCCCACATGATTGGTTCTATCGTCGCATAGCTTGATAAGAATACACCATCATCGTCTATCGGTGTTCTTATCATCCCTTCCTCTTCAGGTTCTTCGTCGGATTCTTCCACACTTTCTCCGTCGGCATCAACATCTCCGCTTGTGGGTCTATATTCTTTGCGTGGTCTGCATACTGACCCGCTGCGGATCAATCTCCAGCGTCCTCTTCCTCTTTTCGGGGGGGGGGGGGGGGGGCTACTAACCGAAATCTCACTCCCACCACTACACTCTCCATCGTCGAGTATTTTCTTGTACTCTCGCCTAAACGCTGAGTTGTTCATAAATTTGACGTTGCGGCTCACGATCACTTTATTGGAGCCTGTCATTCTAACACGGTATGCTTTCGAATGTATGTCATAGCCCGCGAATATTCCTTCTTCGGAGCGTGATTCAAATTTCCCTTTATTTGCACTTTTTTCTCTGACGTACACTTTCGAACCAAATATTTGTATGTAATCAACGGTAGGAGTTCTCCCCTTCCACATTGTAAATGGAATGAGTCCTTTGAATGCGGCCATTGGGCAGCGATTTCGGATGTAACGCAGTACTAATCGCCTTAGCCTAAAATTCGGGGGGACTTTCAGCTTCGCGCATCATACACCGTGCCATCTCAACCAAGGTTCGGTTTTCCTCTCAGTCATTCCGTTTTGCTGAGGTGTATGTGGCACGGTTAGCCTTCTTGTGCTTCCATTTTTTCTCAAAGAATCATCAAATTCACCATTCACATATTTGCGCCCATTGTCTGACTGTACCCTAGCGGATCCGACGACCACACTTTTTTTACCATGGGTTGACCGTCAAAATGATCTGGTCAAAAGTGGTTGGTAAAACGACCGTAAAAAACCCAAATCTGCGTTAACGGTTAAATCATTTTCGACGGTCGTTAACGGTCGTTTCTACGATGATATCACCGTTGACCGTCAGTGACGGTCGTTAAGATCGTTCACGGTTCGATGATAGTTCTCTTACGGTCGTTAACGGTCCCTATGGTCGTTTTTTTTCACGGTCATTAATGGTCCTTATGGTCATTTTTGTACGGTCATTGAGGTAGTTAACGATGCTTGCGGTCATCAACAGTTTTTATGGTCGTTTTGCTCAGTAATTTTACTTTTTATGTGGAGCACGTATAAAATGGATACGGTCAAGCGGGGAAAATAACAGTTTTACGTCGGAGGGGCAAGGGAGAGCAGGATCATTTTTATGAGGTTGATGGAGGAATAAGGGGGCAATTACACATATTACTACACATACAATTTATCCAATTATAGATATAAAGGAATACAGTAATATCTAAACGTCAATTTCTAAGAGACGTGGCAGCGTCTTATCGCCAAGTAATTAGTTCAAAAGATCAATAGGCGGGAGCACGAGTGCGCCGGATAAAATAAATGCTGTTTTTTTGAACACATATATACAATACAAAATATAAAAGATAATTATTTGTATATAAAAATATAAGTGATAATACGCTTCCTGGTGTAAATAGTGGTTGGTGGAGCATCGGCATTGTTGCATTACTTTGCTGAATACTTGACTAATCAGTCTCGAACATTCGCCAATTTTATATCGTAAGTACTGTCGTGTTCGAAGGCTATTATTGCCGGTCCTTCTGTGCCATCGACTGTGATAAATGCTCGGTGTGTCGTTGGTGCTATTCGTCGAATGTGCTGCGCTTCTGTAGTGGCTCCGAGATCGTCGAAGCATTGAATGAAAAGGCCACACACACCTACTCTGGTTTTCGGTGTCGCTGTTTTTTTCGATGTCAGCGGTGTTGTCCTTGCAGGAGGTCATTCCGTAGTTGTTTTCTGTTTCGACGTCAGATTCTTATGGGCTCTTTACCGGTACGTGAATTTTTGTCATTTTTTATCAGTACGTACTGATTTTCACTCGATCTGGCTGTCCCTATAGTCATGTCCGAACCCTTCTGTGCCCACCACCTTCCACATCCGAACGGCTTCGCCTATAAGTTTACAACAATGTAGACGACATTAGAATTGCTCATTGCAAGCCAATAAAAAGATTCAACGTTAGGTTAATTTTTTATTTGCAATTTTTTGTCAATTTACCGAACGCTCGGTTTTTCCAACGATTGGAATTTCTCTTGGTTTGCCTCTTCCTCTACCTCTTCTGCTGCCTCCATCTGCTGCCATTGACTCGATCGGTGTCACCGGTAGGATCTGTAAGAAAAATAAAAATAAAGCGTATAATTATAGTGTACTATTAATTTTTCTTTGTTGAGACTTACCGGTACGATGAATATTTTTGTCGAATTACAAATCGGCGAAAAGATTTATCGCTAGGCTCATTTGCACATTTTTTCAACTTGACGGATGCTCGATTTGTCCAACAATTGCACTCGTTGGCGGTTTGCCTCTTCCCTTGCCTTCACCTGCTGCCATCCACTCGATTGGTGTCATCGGTAGAACCTGAAAATACAAAAAATAATTAAACCATATAATTATAGTGTACTGTCAGTTTTTCTTTTAGAAGACTTACCGGTAATGCACTGCTTACTTGCTCGCGTTGGTTCTCGTCCTCAACCTGTTTGCGCCAATCAGTTGCGAAAGACGACGTGTATGTGGAAGGACAACAAGAAGAGTATATCGGCACTTGGTGGTTTTCTTCGTAACGTCCTGATACCTGCAAATCTGTCAAAGGCCAGCAACTAGGGTATATCCACACTTGGTGATTATTCTCGCAATCTTCAGATATCAGCACAGCTGGAAACTTTTCAGAAAATAATTCATCAAAATTGCATGAGTGCAAGTGTGATTTTTATTTGTTTTATTTTTTCCCCGACTCACCGGTATGTATGTGCCTGTGTTCGATCACGAGATATTATTTCCCTCGTGGGGAGCGTCCAGGAACTGATTGTGTCGCTCGCTTTATCCTGGGATGAAACCTAATTTTCGTTAGCCACAAAGGACACTCACTCAAAACATATTACGTTCACATGTTTTTTTTCTTCTTACGACGTAGTGCGGATAGATGGCAAAATATTGTTACTTCCACGTATTATCACGATACCTGGCTGCCCGGACGTGTCGCAAAATAGGGGAGAAAATGGCATCGCATCCTTGAAATATATACAGGGTGCGCCAGAGAAACTTACTTATTTGAAAAAATTCCCGCGCGGTGAGTTGGGCGGGTAGAGGGGCGAGAGGGGGCGCATCTGGAGGGGGAAGTTCCCAAGTTTGTTTCCCCCTCCAGTCAGTTGCCATCATGCTCTGGTCTAGAGAGCAGCGGGCCTTCGTAGTCGAGAGCTTCTTTTCTAACGGTCGCTCACTTGTTGCTACGCAACGTGCTTTCCGCGCTCGCTTTGAAATTCCTCCTCACAGACTCGTTCCTGGCCGTAATTCGATTCTGTCGTGGGTTAACTCATTTCGGGAGTGTGGAAGTGTCGCTAAACCCAGAAATGGACTTCAACGGACCATCAGAACTCCGGAAAATGTCGAAAGAGTGAGGCAGTCAGTTGTGCGTTCTCCCCGGCGTTCGACTCGCAAACACGCAGCTGCTATGGGAATTTCTGACACCACTGTTCGACGAATTCTCCATGAAGACCTTCAATTTCATCCCTATAAATTGGCTGTTGTGCAAGAATTAACTGAACGCGATTTTGTTGCCCGTCAAAATGCATGTGAAATGCTGGTTGACAACCTGCCTGAAGACGCGGTCGTTTTTTTCAGTGACGAGGCTCACTTCCACATTTCCGGCTGCGTCAACAAGCAAAACATGCGTTATTGGTGTGGTGTAAATCCACGTGAGCTTCACCAGAAGCCACTTAATTGTGAGCGAGTTACTGTCTGGTGTGCGATGTCGGTAATGGGAATAATTGGTCCTTATTTTTTTTTAAGAAAACGAACGCGCAGTTACCGTGAATGGAGCTCGTTACAGGAACATGATCGAGGAATTTTTTCTTCCAAGACTCGAAGAAATGAACGTTAGGAACGTGTGGTTTCAGCAAGATGGAGCCACAGCACACACAGCACGAGACTCAATGAATTTGTTGCGACAACATTTCCCCGACCGCCTCATCTCTCTCAGAGGCGATCTCCAATGGCCGGCACGCTATCCAGATTTGACTTCATGCGATTTCTTTTTATGGAGTTATTTGAAATCTCTGGTTTATGTCGATCGACCACGGACCATAGCACACCTCAAGAACAACATTCGCGACGCCATTGCCAACATACCGATTGATATGCTGCAAAGAGTGGATACGAATTTCAAAAATCGACTTCATCAGTGTATGCGCAATGGGCGTCGCCATTTATCCGATGTCATTTTCAAGACTGCATGAAAAAAAAATTGGGATATTGTATTCTCAAATAAAAAAAAAATTTAAAACAATAATTGAAGTACTTTTGTTTTTATTGACCTTTCAAATAAGTAAGATTCTCTGGCGCACCCTGTATAAACGGTATATAAACGGAAATATATATAATATCCTTGAAATATATATAAACAAAAAAATTACTATGCAAAGAACAAGTTTGTCGTATATTGGCAGCGAAAAAACCTACCGTTCTTCCGTCCGTTTTCAAATTCTACCACACCGACAAGTTCACGGTTTTATCACTGTATATATATCACTGCATCAAACACGTGTTGCTCAAACGAAGCCAGTGTGAGAAGTGACTCCTTTGTGATGCCGACTGATGCCGGCTTCACAAAGTTCAAAATCAGCGTTCCTTATTGCGCTGCAGCCAATCAGGCAAGTTCTTTTCCCGGTAGAAAATCCAATAGAAATCTGATGCCGATAATAATAGCAGAGATTAGTAGGGAGATGTACAACGCTCCCCTTTTCGGCGTGCCTCGCAAATGGCGCTAAATCGCGGCGGCCAGTTCGGGAATATGATTTTGTGTGCATCGCCTCTGTCGAGGTTGCAGATTCCCTTGTAGCCGCGCGAGTCGTGAGCACCGCTCCAGTCGAAATCGCAGCCAGCGTGCACACGAATGGGTAGCTCGGTGGGGGAAAAGTCTCTGCCCCTCGCGCACTCGACAGGCGAACGGAGCTCGACATATGTGTGGCCGTACTGCAAATTGGAATACGCATTAAACGAATTTCAAAGAGAAAAACATGTATTGAGAAAATTGTTTTCTCTCGGTTGGCCGTTTATGCCGAGAATGCGGATTAAAAAAATTAACTACGAACCTCGTTGAGAAATAAAACGCCGAAACGACCGTGGAAGGTTCAAAAAGAAATCTCGAGCCTTTGCCGCGGTCGTTACGGCGTTTTTTTTTCAACAGTAAACATTATGAATAAGCGTGTATCATAAATGTTTTTCTATCGTCAATGAGGATCGTGGCTGAGTTGGCCGCATGACGGATTGACGATGCTTGCGGTCCGGGTTCGATCCCTAGTTAATCGACTTTTTTAAATCTATTTATTTTTCTTCATTTTATATTCAAAAAATTGTGAACTTACTTTCGCTTTAGCTATTCTTGCCTGTCCAGGCATTATTTATGATATTTAATTCATATATGTTTAATTTAAAAAAAGACATTGGCTACCGGGGATCGAACCCGCGTCGTCTGCACTCAGAGCCCGCACGCTGATATATCAACCGCGAGGCTCTTGTGATTGCAAACCTGCCTTACGTATACACACTTACCCAACCTTAAAAAAAATTCGCTGCATACCAATTGCATATTGTTTTTAGGACCCCAAAGTATTATTGAAGAAAAATGAAAACGATTTTTCCAAATTCTTAGAGTGGTGTTATCCCTTAAAGAATAGAAATTGATTTTTTGATTGTTGTAAATGTATATCCCCACTTAAAGACTTTAAGGCGTCTGGCCACCTTGGCCGATCAAAAATGGGTATTTAAAAAAAAATAATAAACTCGAAAGTATGGGCCGGAATATTTTTATTTTTTTACACAACGTCAGAAAGGGCTTTAAGAATAACGTTAATGAATTTCCGTTCAAAATATTTAAAAAATGACGCCGTTATGCACATTGCCGCGGAGGCCCTCCGCACGATACGCGCGGTCGTTGTCCCAGCTGTTACCCGATCATGTCACATCTGCAAAAAAATCAGCTCATCCGTGAGTACTGTCACTACAATGTAGCGTAGCGGTTTTTTTCTCGACCAATAAAAAATTATGGTGAGCGAAAGAAAAAAATTTCTATTTTTCATCGAAATTATGGCTCACCATAATTTTTTTAATGGTCGAAAAAAAACCGCTACGCTACATTTTAGCGACACTACTCACGAAGGAGCTGATTTTTTTCAGAAGTGACATGACCGCGTATCAGCTGGGACAACGACCGCGCGTATCGTGCGGAGGGCCTCCGCGGCAATGTGCATAACGGCCCCATTTTTTAATATTTTGAACGGAAATTTATTAACTTTATTCTTAAAGCCCTTTCTGACGTTATGTAAAAAAAATAAAAATATTTCGGCCTATACTTTCGAGTTCATTATTATTTTTTTTAATATGCCCATTTTTCGATCGGCCAAGGTGGCCAGACGCCTTTAAAGAATCTCGTACGTGTTAGCGAAAACCGGCAGAAAATTATGAAGCAACTCGTCCACTTCTTTGATGTTCGCTATTTCAGTGTTCGCTATTTTGGACGATCGCTCGTTTGCCTATCTGAGATCTGTACTTGAAAAGTTTGTATCCTCGATATATATGTCTTTTGCTATAGATAGTATTACCAATATTAGATACTCACGTCTTTCCATTTCGGAGATATGGATGTTCTAGATTGTTAGAATCTGTATTTGTATGACTCAAACTGCAGACAATCTGAATACACGTTCTCGAATAAATGAGCTCTAGAATAAATAATTCTTTGGTGTAATAGTTATTCAATTTCGTCATCGGCCGAAGGATAAAATTTTGAATAATTTACAGTTCGTTACTTTGAGATTATAATTCTGTCATTTCGAAATCTTTGTCGTTCTATATTTGGCCTTTCAAAGCTTTGACCCCCATCCCAATGTGAAATGTGTTGAAAAAAATGCCGATCGTTTCGGCACTTTTCTTCAACAATTTTTTAAATTAATTTTCTAAGGGGAAAAGTAAAAACTCATTTCCGTATTGGGGGAAACATTAATTTTTTTGTCATATTTTCTAATACTGTTTGCACCAAAATTTGGAACGCCTGCTCGTTTTCAGCAACTTCAGCATGCGTCCGGCGGGGCGAATGACTGCGTGTTCGGTCGCGTCGACGATACCCGCGGCATCCTTGCTGCGACCGCTCCCCACGCTCGCGCCGCTGTTCTTTCGATGGCCTGCCCTTCTCGCGCCCTTGGGCTCCCTCGGGTGCCTCTTGCCGCTGCGGCGGCTGCTGACGACCACTTTTCTTTTTGTTGCGGCGCCAAAATTTCTTCTTTGTAACTGTAAAAAATATCTAATAAAATGTACAAATAAAATACATTACTCACACAAATTAAGGGATATTTGAAAAATTCCGAATTTTTGGCTGATTTTCAACAAGGGATAACTCGGAGAAAAATGGTCGTACAGAAAATAAAAAAAGGAAATTATAGCTTCAAGTATCTAGTTTTCAGATCTGGACGGTAAATTTTTTTAGCGTGGGTGGTTTTCTTGTAACCATCCGAAAACCAACGAAATTTTTTTCCATATTTTTGCTCGTCTATAAAATGGTCTATCGACTTCAAATATATTTTTTTTATCATACGACTATAAAAGTCTTTTAGACAATTTAATCAGCTTTAATTTGACCTTTTAACGAGCTCCGTACGATGATTTGGAGTGGAGTAATCGTCGATTAAAGCAAAAAAGTCCATTTTGACTTTGACAGTCAATTACTCGAGGCCTAATGATCGTACAGAAAATAAAAGTAGGGTTTTGGAAACTAAAAAACATTCTCTTTGACATGCTATTAGGGGCTGTTGATAAAACATTTTATTTTCTGTACGATCATTAGTTCTCGAGTAATTGATTGTCAAAGTTAAAATGGACTTTTTTGCTTTGATCGACGATTACTCCGCGCCAAATCATCGCACGGAGCTCCTTAAAAGGTTAAATTAAAGCTGATTGAATTGTCTAAAAGAATTTTATAGTCGTATGATAAAACAAAGTATTTGAAGTCGACTGACCATTTTAGAAACCAGCAAAAATTTGGAAAAAAAATTTCGTTTGGTTTCGGATGATTACAAGAAAACCGCCCACGCTAACAAATTTTACAGTCCAAATCTGAAAACTAGATACTTGACGCTATAATTTCCTTTTTTTATTCGATGTACGACCATTTTTCTCCGAGTTATCCCTTGTTGAAAATCAGCCAAAAATTTTGAATTTTTTAAATATCTCTTAATTTGTGTGAGTAGTGTATTTTATTTGTGCATTTTATTATTTATTTTTTACACTTACAAAGAAGAAATTTTGGCGTTGCAACAAAAAGAGAAGTGGTCGTCAGCAGCAGCCGCAGCGGCAAGAGGCACCCGCGGGAGCCCAAGGGCGCGAGAAGGGCAGGCCATCGAAAGAACAGCGGCACGAGCGAGGGGAGCGGCCGCAGCAAGGACGCCGCGGGTATCGTCGACGCGACCGAACCCGCAGTCTTTCGCCCCGTCGGATGCATGTTGAAGTTGCTCAAAACGAGCGGGCGTTCCAAATTTTGGTGCAAACAGTATAGAAAAATATGACAAAAAAATTAATGTTTCCCCCAATACGTAAATGAGTTTTTACTTTTCCCCTTAGAAAATTAATTAAGAAAATCGTTGAAGAAAAGTGCCGAAACGATCGAGAATGGCTCGAAGAGAACTTTGAGTCTTTTACGATCGGCATTTTTTTCAAAACATATTTCATATTGGATAAGTGTGTTTCGGCATTTTTCACAACACATTTCACATTGGGATGGGGGTCAAAACATTGAAAGGCCAAATATAGAACGAGAAAAATTTCGAAATGACAGAATTATATACTCAATATAACGAACTGTAAATTATTCGAAATGTTATCCTTCGACCGATGACGAAATTGAATAACTATTACACCAAAGGATTATTTATTCGAGAGCTCATTTATTCGAGAACGCGTATTCGGATTGTGTGCAGTTTGAGTCATACAAATACAGATTCAAACAATCTAGAACATCCATATCTCCGAAATGGAAAGACGTGGGTATCGAATATTGGTAATACCATCTATAGGAAAAAGACATATATCGAGGATACAACCTGCGGAAGTATAGACCTCAGATAGGCAATTGAGCGATGGTCCAAAATAGCGAACATCAAAGAAGTGGACGAGTTGCCTCAAAATTTTCTGCCGGTTTTCGCTAACACGTACGAGATTCTTTAAAGGCGTCTGGCCACCTTGGCCGATCGAAAAATGGGTATATAAAAAAAATGATAAACTCGAAAGTATGGGACAGAATATTTTCATTTTTTTATATAACGTCAGAAAGGGCTTTAAGAATAACGTCAATACATTTCCGTTCAAAATATTAAAAAATGGCGCCGTTATGCCAATTGCCGCGGAGGTCCTCCCACGATACGCGCGGTCGTTGTCCCAGCTGTTACCCGGTCATGTCACATCTGAAAAAAAATCAGCTCATTCGTGGGTAGTGTCGCTATAATGAAACGTAGCGGTTTTTTTCGACCATTAAAAAAATTATAGTGAGCCATAATTTCGGTGAAAAATACAAATTTTTTTCTTCGTCTCACCATAACTTTTTTAATGGTCGAAAAGAAAACCGCTACGCTACATTGTAGCGACACTACTCACGAATGAGCTGATTTTTTTTGCAGATGTGACATGACCGGGTAAGAGCTGGGACAACGACCGCGCGTATCGTGCGGAGGGCCCTTGAATCGAACGGAAATTTATTAACCTTATTCTTAAAGCCCTTTTTGACGTGTAAACAAATAAAAATATTCCGACCCATACTTTCGAGTTTATTATTGTTTTAAAATATACCCGTTTTTCAATCTGCCAAGGTGGCTAGACGCCTTAAAGTCTTTAAGAGTGGATATACATTTACAACGATCAAAAAATTATTTTTTTTTCGTTAAGGGTGGTGTTATCACTTTAGAAATTTGGAAAAATCGTTTTCATTTGTCTTCAATAATACTTTGGGGTCATAAAAACAATATGCAATTGGTATGCAGCGATTTTTTTTTAAGGTTGGATAAGTGTGTATACGTAAGGCAGGTTTGCAGTCACAAGAGCCTCGCGGTTGATATATCAGCGTGCCAAGCGTCCACGGTAGCCAATCTCTTTTTTTAAATTAAACATATATGAATTAAATATCATAAATAATGCCTGGACAGACAAGAATAGCTAAAGCGAGAGTATGTTCGAAATTTTTTGAATATAAAATGAAGAAAAAAAAATAGATTAAAAAAAGTCGATTAGCCAGGGATCGAACCCGGACCACAAGCATCGTCAATCCGTCACGCTGCCAATTCAGCCACGACGCTCATTGTGGATAGAAAAACATTTATGATACACACTTGTTCATAATGTTTACTGTTGAAAAAAAAAACGCCGTAACGACCGCGGCAAAGGCTCAAGATTTCTTTTTGAACCTTCCACGGTCGTTTCGGCGTTTTATTTTTCAACGCGGTTCGTCGTTAATTTTTTTTAACCCGCATTCTCGGCACAAACGGCCAACCGAAAGAAAACAATTTTCTCGATACATGTGTTTCTCTTTGAAATTCACTTAATGCATATTCCAATTCGCAATACGGCCACACATATGTCGAGCTCGATCGGACGGAAAACCTCGCTCCGTTCGCCTGTCGAGTGAGCGAGGCGCAGAGACTTTGCCCCCACCGAGCTACCCATTCGTGTGCACGCTGACTGCGATATCGACTTGAGCGGTGTTCACGACTCGGGCGGCTACAAGGGAATCTGTAACCTCGACAGAGGAGATGCACACAAAATCATATTCTCGAACTCGCCGCCACGATTTAGCGCCATTTGCGAGGCACGCCGAAAAGGGGAGCGTTGTACATCTCCCTACTAATCTTTGATAATAGGCTGCGGCGCAAGTTGCGCAGAATGGTTAATACAAAATACATACTGACATACGCAACAAACTTTCTTCTTGCTTGCGGACGAGAATTCTTGTGCACGCGTGATGTAACGATATTCGATACCATGTATAGGTATTTGGCAACACCGCACGGTGTACATTTTTTTACCGTTGCCATTTTGTGAAAAAAATGGGCCGCACGCCCGACTTAAAGACGTATGGGGTGTGAATGTGCGTTTTCGAAAAATATTAACTCTCTCTAAATGCCATAAAGTCTATCAAGAATTTGTCGTAAGGATGGTTCGTATTGCGTTTGGCAAGAATCGGTTAAAGGGTGGTCTATAAATGTCCGTGAATGTGTTTTCGCAGTACCTACAGAAAATGTCATAAGCTTATTCACATAGTAAAAGAATTATTGCTAAATTGTAAATAATCGAATCAAATATAAACTATTGCATGTATGGTTATAGAGAGTAACCACTAAAACTTTAAAGATGATGAAAATCCACCAAGAAGACGCCATCGACGAGTTTTTGTGGAAAAAGGCAGCCGTAAGTATGGAATGTAGACTATAAGTACACGAAACTTGCTTCCGGTTTCGTTATCGACTGAAATACAAATTTTTGCTTGTCGTGATACAGAATGCGGACGTCGACGATACCGGTAATTTATACTCACAATCAGTACAAAAAGATTGCAGCATAAGAGAGATCGCTGAGGTATCAACGGATAATTGTAACGATGTAAGTGCAGTTATCACTAAATTGTTCTGGTAAGGAATTAATGATCGAACGTTCAATAATAGTAATTACCACCGTACAGCCTATTTTTCAAATTCATTTTTAACACTGTTGAAATACTTTGTGACTCAACGAATACCGAGGTAAATGTTCGAAATTCGTGGAATCATATATCAGGATAAAAGGCTCACTCGACCGTAGTTCGATATAAGAACTCGGTCAGGGAATTACAACGATGGATCGAGTATTCGGCCGAGTTGGCACAAAATCCCCTACAAATGCAAACTGCAGTGTCTAACATGTTTTGTTTTGATAATATCCCCTGTCGCGGATAATATTAAAATTTCAACATGTCAGATGATAGAACCGAGTATGATATCGTCGTTGGAAAACGCAAGAAAGAGTACCAGCCCCAGCGATGAAAAGGACAATAGAATGGAACACGAGACTACTACCAGGACAAATGAAAGTTCGATAGCATCAGTGGGAGATGCGAGAAATGACGCCGGTACAAACGATGGAAAGGATAACAAAATCGAAAACGAGACTCCATCTGAGATGACTGACCGTTTCAGTCTTCTCGAGAATGAAACCATCAACAACAGCAAAATCGACGTAAGTTTATTTCCATAGGATTTTTTATATCCGTATTTTGATAACTCAAATCGAGTAAGAAAAAAATGTCGGCTGGCATTAATTTCTTCGAGTGATCAATGAGATACTGTACCACATCAAAGTTTATATTTGCAAGATGCAAATATCTTAAGGATCAAATCATAATAAACGGTGGTAACATTTTCCCTGACTTTGCGAAAATTAAAAATAAACACATTCACGACTTTTCCGGGCTCAGCCAAATTCAATGACAATTCCAGTTTGTACAGATCTGTATGCAAAATAGCTTCCCTGCGTTAGCCATAAAATTGAGAAATTCTGATTGGAATATATCGCATTTGCTTTTATTATTGTCATCAGTGTTATATGTCGTATCGATAAGCTGCTAGGGATATTACTCAAATTTGACCATATTTCAGATAAAAGGAACGCGTAACTTATCATCGTTGGAAGATACAAGGAATGATACCGGTAAGAAGGGAATGTCTTATAGCGGAGGTACCGGTATGTCCTGACGTTGCGGGTGAGAGCAAAGCCCAAACAATTCCAACCGTCAAAGAAATCGGTACCAAGAACGTGAACAATTTCTCCGAAGAGCTTGATTCATGGGATAAACCCCCAACCGGTGAAGATCTCGTCAAACTTTTAAAACTGTCGGCGTACAAAGGAGATGCATGGGAACGATCAGTCAATGAAAAGCACCTCGTTACTTGGGCTGATATAAAACAGCAATTCAATCTTACCGATAACGAGATGTTAACTGTATTAACATTGCATTGCTCACTAATAATCAATGGTAAGTAAGAGGCCATTCTTCATGAGAGTGTAACTAGGTTTAGGAATGTCCTTAAAACATTTGGAATCTACCGATTTTTTATACCAAAACTTGCAGGAAATGTACGTATCTCCGATTGGTCTCATGAAGTCGAAACAATAATGAAATTGTACGATTGGGCGTCAACGATAAATGCGGAGAATGAAGGATTGACGCTAACACAAGCCAATAACTACATCCAATCGACAGACGTACCGCAGTATGCAGAGTATTTGTTTGACAAATATTTTGTAGTCGATGAAATTCCATGTAAAGGCGAAGAGAATATGTACCGGTAAGCAGAAAAAACAACACTGTCGGTAATTATTATCATTTAAATATGCGATGTCGATACATCATATAGAAACGTTTTAAATTTCAATTGGTAGATTTGACAAAATGAAAATGATGACGGTATACATATACTCGTTCCTGGCTACCCGTAAGGAGCTGTACCGATACGAGTTGATTACGGAATGCCGCAAAAGCAGCTACTACGGTAATATCAGCACTGCGATAAAAATGTTTATTTGAATTTCATATTTCTATAATGACAACGTACAATGATTATTATAGAGTGCGACGCATCTTTGGGGATGGTCATTCAGGTGATGTGTGACGTCTCCAAGGATAAACCGCAACGGGTCTCGTTGAAAGGAAACGAATGCCAACTCGATCCAAATATAATCTTACGAAAAAACTTCCGGAGGCAATACGGTTAAAGAAGCTTGGCTAACTTACTCAAATACATTACTTTGAAACATCACTCAATACAATTTTTTGTTACGTCACTTTAATACATTACTTTTATACGTCACTAAATAAAAATCTTTGCTACATTACTTTCATACATCACTCAATAACCTACCAGCAAACTTCCGTAATGGGTACTTATAGGGTACCATAGGGTACTTATAGTCGTTAGACTCCCGACAAATTTAGGAACAGTTGTTGATGGTCAATGACGGTCACTACTGTCAACGGTCACTGTGATCGCTCATGGTCGTGTTGGGCCTAACGAAATTACAAATGGTCGTTGGTGGTCAATAAAGGTTATTACTCTCAACGGTCATTACGGTCGTTCACGGTCTTTCTGGGCCCGGATAAATTACGAATGGTCGTTGACAGTCGTTTTATTTAAGGTCGTTTTGGGTTTGGAAAAGTATGAATGGTCGTTGACTGTCAAAGGCGGTGAAGGACTATCATATCGTCGTTTTTATCGAATGCGCCACTTCGGTTTTTTATGGTCGTTTTAGCAGCCAGTTTTGACCATGGAAAAAGCGACCGTCAATTAGTGGTCGTCGGATCCGCTAGGGTAAAGCTTCAATGTTCTTTCCGGTGAAATTTTCCACTTTTGCTTTATAGTCTTTAAATACGCTAAAGACGTCACCTTTATTCAAAGAATACCTCGCACCAGCGCGATCTATCGTCGATGAATGTGACGAAATAACGTTTACCCGAAAATGACGGATGTCGCATAGGGCCGCAAACATCCGTATGCACAATTTCAAGCAAATCTTGCGTACGATTCTCACTCCCTTTTGGGAAAGAACTGCAAGTCCGCTTTTTTCGCACAAATGTCACATTCCGACAGCTTTTCTTCGCGTTTAATGTCCAGACCGTATACTAGACCGCTCGAGGCCATTGCTTTTAAATCACGTTCGTTCACGTGACCTAACCGACTGTGCAAATTGTCGATTTTACTCTTCGTTATCTCGACGTTTCGCGCACTGTCTTGATACATTCTCACATGGTATAGGCTACCCACACGGTCTGCGCGCATATGCATTTGCCTTCTGTAGAGGCGTACGTGGAGTTCGAACAAAAAACACTCGACGCAACGTTGAAAAGAAAGTGGATAGAAATATCTCCTTTATTAATATAGGGAATGTTAGAAAGAAAAATAATCCGTGGAATCGTTCTTCACGTCAGCGTGATTTCGGCGGGAATGAAGAAGAGACGCCACGCGCGTTATAGAGGGCGTGAGCGCGGTAAAAGCGTCGCGAACTAGGGCCATCTAGTGAGTCGCCATTAGGCGCGACATTTGAATCGGAGTGATGTCGAATTCCCACACTCCCCCTCGATTCAGACAGTCGCTATTCCGAGGTTCCGATTCTCGTAAGACCCATGACGTCCAGACACTTGATGTGCTTCTGCTTCGGGATGCCCTTCGTGAGGACATCTGCTGCCATGTTCGCGGTGGGATGTACGCGACCTCGACGTCACCACTCTCGATGATCTCTCGTACGTAATGATGACGTACATCAATGTGCTTGGTCCTTCCGTGAAATACGGGATTCTCGGCAAAGCTTACGTGCTCCGTTGTTGTCGTAGAAGACTCGCACACCTGCTATTTCGGCGAAGCCTAACTCGACCAGGAAGCGCCTTAGATATGTGGCCTCCTTGGCCGCCTTGAATAAGGCCATATACTCGGCCTCCGTTGAAGATAGTGCCACGCTTCTCTGTTTTCTCGATTCCCATGAGACGGGGCACCCTCCGAGCATGAAGACGTGACCGGTGTATGATCTCCTGTCGGTAGGACAGTTGGCCCAGTCCGCATCGATGTATTCCAGTAGCGGCTTTCCAGTGCGATGATACTCGAGTCCCATGTTTTTCGAACCTTTCAAATATCTAAGGACTCTCTTGGCTGCCAACCAGTGTTCGTTTCTGAAATATACACAGAACTGGCTCAAGCTGCTCACGGCGTAGGCGATGTCGGGGCGAGTGCACACGGCAAGATACATTAACGAGCCGATTAGCTCGCGATACGGGAGCCCTTCCTCCTCTGGACTCGGATCGTCGTTACTCTTTATGAGTTGCGATCCCGGTTCGATGGGGGTACTGACAGGCTTGCAGTCAGCCATACCGAACCGTTCGAGGACATCTTTGACGTATCCGGCCTGACAGATCGTGATTTCGTCACCGTGCTGGGCGAATTCCATTCCCAAGTAATAGTTCACATCGCCGAGATCCGACACTTCGAATACGCTGGAAAGATGTCGTCCGAAATTGATGATTTCCCGCTCGTTACGTGAGGCGACGAAAATGTCGTCCACGTAGACGCAAATGATAATCAGGTTCTCTCCGCTCCCCTTGAAGAAGACGCACGAATCTGTGGAAGAATTTCTTGCACCGTAATTCGCCAGTTCTCGGTTGACCCTGTTATTCCAACAGCGACCGGCCTGTCGCAGTTCGTAGAGGGTCTTTTTCAAAAGACACACCCTGTTTCCTTTTCCGATTTCGTCGAGCATCGTTTCGGCCTTCTTCCTGACGGTGCTGCCGCTGGGTTCAGTATGTACGATGTTCTCGAGGGCCTTCTCCGTGTACTTTGGAATTTCCATGAGGACCGTTTCCTCTAATTCTCCGTTGAGGTATGCAGTTGCAACGTCGAATTGCCTTACGTTCAATCCGCGTTCGGCTGCCAATGCCATGAGAATTCTTACGGATACGAGTCACGCCACGGGCGCAAAGGGCTCGCTGAAGTCTAAACCCGGACGCTGTGCGAATCCCCTCGCGACCAGGCGGGCCTTTCTACGGATGAGATTTCCGTCCCGTCCGTATTTGTTACGCAATACAATTCGTCCGCCGATCACTTTTCGGTCTTTCGGCCTTTCGATAATGACCCACGTGTCGTTCTGGACAATCGACTTTATCTCCGAAGCGATTGCTCGATGCCATGCGTCGGCCTCCGGTCCATGAACCGCTTGCTCAAGTGGTACTTCAGCATGACACGATAGTTCCTCAGCCCAGTTCGCGGATTGATAAATCTTTCTGGGTCTCCCCCTGCGACCGGTCTTTTCGATTTTTGGCCTTCCTCGGCCTCTTCCGACGATACCATCACCGGTGTCAGTGTATGCGTCCGGCTGTTCGGTTGATCCTTCCACATCCCTCTGGTCACGTCCGCATTCGCCATCATCGCAGGCTTCGCGACTCATCGGAGGGAAGATCGTTTCGACTTCCATGAGCCTCGCGCCGTCAGCGTCGGAATTTTCGAAACGAACATCGTTTCCCGTATCTCTCGGCATTCCAATGCATTTTACGTCGCGCGCTATGTTTATGCGTTTTTCCTGCAAGATCCAGATGCGGTAGCCCTTGGTTTCGTCCGAATAGCCAACGAACACATCTTTCCTCGAGCGATCCTCGAGTTTGCCTCTTGACGGCGTCCGATCTACGACGAAACCGTGAGAGCCAAATTCTCGAAGGTGGCTCACGTCCGGGGTATTCCCGGTCCATCTCTCGTAAGCTGTTTTCCCATCGAGGCTCCTGGACCGGCAGCGATTTCGGATGTAATTCGCGGTGGTCACCGCTTCACCCCAGAATGACGGAGGCAATCGTGAGTCTATTAGGAAACATCTCGTCATATCCATTAATGTGCGATTCCTCCTTTCCGCCACGCCGCTCTGCTGCGGCGTGTAGGTGACTGTCAGCCTTCTGCGGATGCCACTCGATCTAAGGAAATCGTTGAAAGGTTAATTTATATATTTTTTACCATTATCCGTTTGGAGCAGCTGTATGTTGCGCCCGTGCTTGTTTTCGGCGAATGCCTTGAAATTCTTGAAGGCGTTTAGAACTTCGTGTTTTCCTTTAAGTAGGTGGACTTCGCCCCAGCGTGAATGATCATCAATGAACGTAGCGATGTATCGTGCCTTTTCATTCGACTCGACCCGCATCGGTTCGATCACGTCGCTGTGAACGATCTCCAGTATCTTCGATTCCCTTTTGGATTCATTCGGAAATGGCGATCTTGTCATCTTCCCGCGAAGGCATACCTCGCAATCGAGCTCTTGCGATGAATTCTCGAGGCTCATGCCGCGCAGGGCACCGTCTCGTTCGCATCTGACTAGGTCACACACGTTAAGGTGACCCATTCTGCGATGCCATTCGATCTTGGAGTCCTTTTTTTCATTTCTCTCGGCGACGTTTACCTCCTCGCTCCGTTCGGCGTTTGCCTCACGTATATAGTAGAGTCCTCCCTTCCGGTGGGCGACGGCTACCAATTTTCCGTTTCCGTCCATAATTTCGGCTTTCTCCTTGTTGAAAGTCACTGAAAAATCACGGTCGGTAATTTTCCCAACAGACAGCAAGTTGATACGTAGCCCTGGTACTCGCAATACGTCATGTATCTTCACGTTTTTTTGTGTTACCCTTGACGTTCGCAGTTATGGACACGGAACCCTTTCCCTTGATCGGCGTCGTACCTTGTTCGCTCGCCAGTTGCACGTTTCCGTCACATGCTCTGAGATTACTCACGAATTTCGCTCCATCGTTTCCCATGTGCGTCGTGCACCCGCTATCGAGACACCACTTTGTGCCCCTGAGTGACGTCCCAGCCTCCAGCAGTGCAGCCAGATCGCGCGCAAAAGTTACGTCCTTTTTAGTCTCTTGCTCGCCCAT
The DNA here is from genome assembly GCA_964007375.1 of Ophion obscuratus. Classification (NCBI taxonomy): domain Eukaryota; kingdom Metazoa; phylum Arthropoda; class Insecta; order Hymenoptera; family Ichneumonidae; genus Ophion; species Ophion obscuratus. The sequence goes on from OZ023317.1 coordinate 8,478,907, forward strand.
CACACAATCATAGTAGCGCGTGTCCGTGAGCGAGCGATGCTCGGACATCTTCGGAAAGAGCCGAGCGCCGTCGAAGTTTCCCGACCGCGCCTTCGGCAGCAACACCAGTACATGGACGCTGAGCACGTTCATTTGCGGCCAAGCCAAAACGAAGGCTTCGTGGGAAAAAGCAATCTGAGCACGACTCGCGCGTGACGTCACCCGACGGCACACGCGAGGCTTTTAGATTATTTTAATGCTTATTTAGCTCTGATTCTCTGCGTTATTAATGTATACAAAAAAATGTTTCGCGCACTCCGATCGCTCATTTCTTTAGTTTATACGTTAATTTAAATATAATAATAAATCTAAATTACAACTTATTTATCTTCTGAAAAATTGTTTGCGCTTTACTCACACCCGTCCCTATGCCAAATAAATTGTAATTCATAAAAGTAAGCGGAAATATATTTATAGCTGTATTATTATATTCATTCTCGTAAGTTACGATTCGCGGCCGGATGGATGATTGGCTTGTTTTTCGGGATAATGCTGTATCGCTTTGTTGAAACTTATGTGTGCAGAGGAGTGAGGAGAATAATGGAGACGACTTGCGTTTGTTTCTTCTTAATAATACTATAAACGTTTTCTTTATTCAATATATATAACGAGGGATATAGCAGCCTTTTTCTTGCGACGTACTCTTAACTACGAGTGACGCTACGCGCAACGGTCTACCCAAGCTTTTGTTCGAGCCCGAGTATCTACGGAAATACTATTTCCGTAAATAAAATTATTTTCCATCTTTTCTAGTATAAAGTGGTATCAAATGTCTATGTGCTTCGTTCTCTTATGGAAGACTGGGTTTTTGACTAGCTTGATAGCGCTTTGGCTGTCTACGTATAATGTAGTCTCACTGGCACATTAACATCCGATACCAGACAACAAATTGCGTAGCCAAATTTTTTCTCGCGCTGCTGCCGATGCAGCCACGTATTCTGCTTTTGTGGTGCTTAAGGTCACCATCTTTTGCCTTTGCGATGACCAAGTAACCGCACCGTCGGCCAAACAGAAAACGAACTCGGTAGTCGATCGTCTTGTTTCGATGTCGCCCACATAATCAGCGTCCGAGAAACCGATCAACTCGAAATTGCTACCGCCGCCTCGATACATTATCCCGTAAGCAATTGTTCCGTTTAAATACGCGAAGATACGCTTCACAGCTCGCCAATGAACGTAATCGTGATTTGCTAGATATCTACTAACTGAATTTACCGCGTACGATATATCTGGACGCGATACAGTTGCTAAAAACATTAGAGACCCGACAGCTTCGCAAAAAGGTACATCTACCGGTACATTTTTGTCTGTTTCTGGAGGAGATAACGCTGCGTGCGGATCTACAGGCACGCTCACCACTTTCGCGTCACTCATTCGAAACTTATCGATGATTTTCTTTGTATACACATTTTGGTGTATTACTAGAGTCTTTTCTTTTCTGGCTCGGACTATCTGCAACCCGACGAATACACTCGAATCGCCAATTGATACTTTAAACGTTTTACTCAACCGATTTACTATATGATCTAGAGTCTTTTCCGAATTTGCTGCTACTAGGCCATCATCAACAAATAGAGCTAGATATACAGGTTCACTATCAAACCGACCGGTAAATACACACGGGTCGGCTTCGCACTCTGTGAACTCAAACTCGTTCAGAAATTGTGTGAACCTGCGGTTCCAGCACCTTGGAGATTGTTTTAGGCCGTACAGCGATTTCTCTAGTTTACACACCACGTTTTTCACTGCGTCATCTCTTGAGTTCTCTTTTTCGTTGAGTCCATCCGGTACTTCCATGTAGATGTTTTCCTCCAATCGCCCATAGAGAAAGGCTGTTTGAACGTCGAATTGAATTAATTCGAGATCGTTCTTCGCGACTACGGCGAGAAGTACCCGCAGGGAGTCGTACCGTATTACCGGAGCGAACGTCTCCGTGTAATCAATTCCGTACTTCTGCATAAAGCCTCGTGCACACAGTCTTGCTTTATATCGATTCGTTTTTCCTTCTCGATCTGCTTTTACTTGGAAAACCCACTTCGAGTCGATTGTGCTCATTTTCGACGTTCTTGGTACACGTGACCACGTCGAATTTTCTTCGTGTGCCTTAAGCTCTTCTTCGATTGCTTTTTGCCACTTTTCAGCATCTTCTCTCCTCTTCGCTTCTTCGTACGAATTTGGAGTGACGTACTCTGCCACATCCACTGTGTATCTCGCCGGAGTTCGTATCGATGCTCGATTTCGTAGACTGCGCACGGTCTGTTGAGGTTGTCTCTCTTCCTCGTCCTCTGCTTCTTGAAATTCTTCTTTTTCAGATGAGATGACCTCGATCTCTTCCGGTTCTTCTTCTTCGACTCTATTCGTTGGTAGAGTCAGCTCATCGTTACTATCATCGTCTTCCGACTCTTGTAAGCTCGTTTCTACTTTTCCAACTCGCTCGCGAAAAGTCACATCTCTTGACACACTCACTTTTTTCGACACTGGATCGTATAACCGGTAATTCGCGGAGTCGCTTTCATATCCCACGAGAATAGTCTTTCGCGCGCGTGCATCGAGTTTTCGCGTAAATTGTTTCGGTATGTGCGTGTAGGCTTCCGAACCGAGAATTCGCAAATGCCTCAAGTCTGGGACTTTTCCAACCCACCTCTCGTAGGGTGTAATTCCGTTTTCCGACCACACGGTTTTATTGCGAATATACACCGGCGCGTTTATTACTTCTGCCCAAAGATTCATTGGTAGATTTTTGGCATGAATATTTGTGCGTGCGCTCTCAACTATCGTCCGATTATCACGTTCGGATTTCCCATTTTGTTGAGGTGTGTACGGCGCCGTGTTTTCCTTTTTGATTCCTCGTTCCGCGAGGTACTTGTTCATGTTTTGATTACAGAATTCGAGTCCGTTGTCCGATCTCAGGACCTTTAGTGAACGGCCGAATTTGTTTGATATTATCTTTTCAAACTTCTTGAATTTTTCGAATACGTCTGATTTCTGTCTCAGAAAATACACGTACCGGTACCCACTCGCGTCATCCTTGAACGTAAGGAAATATCTCGAACCACGGAGAGATTCTGCTGACATGGGACCACATACATCGGTATGTATGAGCTCACCAGGCTCTGTTATTGCCTTTTCCGATTTTAATTTAAACGGTAATCTATGTGCCTTCCCGAACTGGCACGGTTCACAGAAAAATTCGCCCTTTTTTGTTGACGGTACACCGCTCACGAGACCCTTTTTTGCCATTTCGCGTATCGCACGCGCACCCACATGTCCCAGTCTTTCATGCCACACACTTAAGCTTGTGGTCGACACGTTCGCTTGCTCGATATTTCCGGGTTTTATCACTTTTATGAACATTCGGAACACATCGTTGCTTTGTTTCACACCTGACGCGATTATTTTATTACCGCGTAGAAAACTCACGCAATTATCTCGGAATCTCACCTCGATACCTTTGCTCGTGCACACACCCACCGAAAGAATATTTTTACGAAGTTTCCGTACAAGCTGAACGTTTTCAATTTGTCCGTCTTGCCAAACACCGCTTATCAACTTTTTAATTCTCACCGTTCCTTCGCCAATAATGTCACATTGTTTGTTATCGCCAAGTGATATCACGTCACCTGCTACGTTTTCCCGATAGTCGGTAAGCCACTCACGTCGGTACGTTATGCGCCTTGACGCCCCACTGTCGGTAAGCCAGCGCCATTTACCGGTACACTTTGAGTTCTCTCGTTCGATGCGCGCTTTCCCGCCTTTTCCTCGGCTACTAGCGCGCAATCGTCCTGGGCGTTATATCTTTTTCCCGCCCGTTTGCGATCACCGCCCGTTTTTTTTTCGATTATTGTCCGTTGGAGGGGGATTACCGCCCGTCCGTTGACCATCACTGTCACACTCGTATGCGAAATGTCCCTTTTTGTGACACCGGTAACACTCGATTTCACTTTTAGGTTTACGCGGCTTTCCTTTGTGTCTTTCAAACTTGGTTGCCGCCAATGCGGTCACTGCATCACTGTCCTCGCTGAGTCGCGTGTCTTCACGAATCAATCGCTCGTGAAGGTAATCTATTGTCTGTCGCGCGGGCTCGACACTTTCCCACGCGGCCCGTAATAGATTAAACTTGGGCGTGAGTCCGGCTAATATTTTCGCCATTACCGTATCATCGTCCACTGTCACACCGATATCTCGCAGCTGCCCCGCCATATTCATTAGCGTCGACACGTGTTTTACCGCGGTATCGTCTGCACTCATTTTGTGTTCGTGAAACTTTTGCAGGAGACCAATTTTGTTCGTTGCAGACTTTTGCTCATGCACTTGATACAATTTCTCCCACATCGCTTTCGCACTCGTGCAGATCAGTATGTTGTTTTGCTGTTCCTCCTCGAGCGTGGAAAGGATCAGGAATTCCGCCTTCGCATTGTCGCGCTGCCATTGCTTCGCGTCGTTCTCGTGGCCCTCGACGACCTGTGGCATTTTTCTCGTACCGTCTACCACGTCCTGTGTGTCGTTCGCCACTAGTAATGAATTTATCGACCTTTTCCATCCTTGGAAATTTGACCCGTTGAATCTTTTCACAAGCTTCGCTGAGATTCCGTCGGACATCGTGGATACAAATCACTTGCACGCACGTTCTCGATGACCCACGTTTTCTTGACCAAGATGGCCGCTTTCACCGCCTCGTATTGCACGAGGTTTCGCGGTTCTTTCTACGATCTTGCTCTTACAATTTCGCAGGGTGGGTGACTGGGCCCATAACCTGTTGAAACTTATGTGTGCAGAGGAGTGAGGAGAATAAAGGAGACGACTTGCGTTTGTTTCTTCTTAATAATACTATAAACGTTTTCTTTATTCAATATATATAACGAGGGATATAGCAACCTTTTTCTCGCGACGTACTCTTAACGACGAGTGACGCTACGCGCAACGGTATACCCAAGCTTTTGTTCGAGCCCGAGTATCCACGGAAATACTCGAAGTCCCTTCGTGGATAGCGGCGCGCCCACTCCGCGTTTAACAGTCTTGCCTGTACAGTCGACTCCAAAAATCCGACAGTACAGTCGATGTACAAATGCGAGATCATTACTTAACACGCTTGATGAAAGTATATGAGATAAATATAATAATACGAATATAAATATATTTCCGCTTACTTTTATGAATTACAATTTATTTGGCATAGGGACGGATGTGAGTAAAGCGCAAACAATTTTTTAGAAGGCGAATAAGTTGTAATTTAGTTTTATTATTATATTTAAATTACCGTACAAACTAATAAAATAAGCGGTCAGAGTGCGCGATAATTTTTTCGACACTAAAAGATAACTAATTAAAATAACAATGATAAGTAATAAAAATAACTAATCAAATAAGAATTAATAGTAGCAATAATTTTAAAAAAGCACTGAGCGCACGGACGGATCCTGCGCCCCTGCGGACCGAAGCCAGGAACGCTACCAACGGAACCATCTCATCGCTTGTAGAATACGTGCACTTTCTGGCACTTACGATTCGCGGCCGGATGGATGATAGGCTCGTTCTTGGGGATAATGCTTTATCGCTTGGTGAAAGTATGAAAACTAATATAATAATACGAATATAAATATATTTCCGCTTACTTTTATGAATTACAATTTATTTGGCATAGGGACGGGTGTGAGTAAAGCGTAAACAATTTTTTAGAAGAGAAATAAGTTGTATTTTAGATTTATTATTATATTTAAATTAACGTACAAATTAATAAAATAAGCGGTCACAGTGCGCGATAAATTATTCGATACTCAACCCTTTGACTGTCAGTGACACACATATGGGCAAAAAAGGTCGTGCCATGTTTGTGTCATGACACACATGTGGGCATTTGAAAAAAAAAAAACATATTTCTACTACAGCGATTTGACTATAATTTGGTAAGTCATAGGTTTAGAGGTCGCTGAATCGGAATTTGAAATCAGATTTCCAAAATTGAAAATGGCGGTTCCAATATGGCGGACGCAAATTCAAAAACTGATTTGATTTCGAAGAAAGTGAGTGTTCGAGGGTTTTTGAGGTCGCTAAATCCGAATTTGAAATCAGATTTCTACAATTCTAAATGGCGGATCCAATATGGCGGACGCAAATTTAAAAAATGGTTCGATTCCGACGAAAGTACGCACCGTATGGTTTTTGAGGTCGCTGAAACCGAATTTAAAATCGGATTTCCAAAATTCAAAATGGCGGATCCAATATGGCAGACACAAATTCGACAAGTGGTTTGATTTCGACAAAAATTTGTATCTTTAGGATGTTTATGGTCGGGAATTTCGAATTTGTGTCCTAACTTCAAGTATCTGACGCTCGGATACAATATGATGAATACAAATTTAGCAAATCATGTATGACAATCTATCCATAGTAAGAAATGTAAAAAAATACTTTTTGGTTTTTATATCCCGCTGTCTGCCGAACTCAGAGTCACGAATTGAGGACGTGGCGGTTGACTCTGATTATGTATTTTTTTGTACTTTT